>QVRM01003505.1:0-85723 GCA_003439945.1 Dermanyssus gallinae | reverse complement strand
ATGTGTGTATAATTCGCCTTTACGTGTTGCGTCGACGGGAACGTTTGCTAATATTGTCTAATTTGTTTATGTAGGATAGCAATGTCTGTTAAGCAGCGCGGGCATAGACAGCGTCGGTTGGCGGCAATACCGAAGCAAGCTAACTATATGGCGCTAAATAGAAGATGCCGCCACCTTACTAGCGAAGACGCGGGAAGTCACTAAATGCGCGGGCAATCTGTGAGTATATAAGAAGGCATGAGAATAAATGAGTCAGTGGTCTGCGAGCCAGGCAGAGGACGTGTGTTGTTTGAGAGAGAGCCTAGCGAACTCGTATCGGTCGTCGTCCGGTCGTTAGAGTGGTGGATACTACAGTTTATCGGCGGAATAATTCAACCATATAACAATAAATAGCACTACATGGTTTATAATACATGTTTTATTAAAGATTGTATATGGGGCTGCACGTGAATTTTTGGCGCTGTTTTCTGGCGAATTGACCTGCTTGTCCCTCTCACTCTAGTCTTTTTTCTTTATCATGAGTAGCTCTCGCTCGTTGCTGCATTTGTAGCCGTAGTAGAGTTGAAATATGTGTAGCTGTTCTCGTCTGTCGTGGTCAAATTCGAACTCGCTTCGCTGTTGTAGCAAGCAGTCCGGCAAGCACAGACGCACGCAGGTTGTAGTTAATTCAAATGTTTCTGCTAGAGCATCATAGGCGAGATTTAGAGACGCCGGAAAGCCACATGCCTCAGCGGCCGTTCGGCCACCAAAAAACTGCTAAATTGACGACATTTTCCCACGTTACCATGGCACAGCGATGATGACCTCACCACTTTCAATCACTCGAGCGTCGTTACTCACGCGCCACAGGTGTTTCTACTCAGCCGATTCTACATTGTGTACTCAGCTCGGGTCCACGGACGTAAATACGTTTGTCGTTCTTATGAAACAACCAGGGGTTCTCTAGTACACGCGAGCAAATGGGGACAAATCCCCTCGGGCTTAAACATCGTACCGCAATTATTCATCACGGCTGTTTACTTGGCGACCGGTAGCACCGTCCAAGTCCCACCTTTGTTTTAAATTTTTCTCTCAGGTTATTTCGACAAAGTGGCGTTGTGGGCCATGATAGCCAATATATATTGGCGTTTGCTTATGTTTTTATATGTGCGAAAAAATGTTAAAAATATGCGGCAAAACGACGAAAAAGCAGAAAGGAATCAAATGTAAAAACGAGTACAAATGCTTAGGAGTTATAATAGAAAATACGCCTGATTAGAAAAGAACCAGCTGAAAATGGTCAAGCGATTATAAGAAGAAAGCTTTGTAAAGCTGCAACAGATTTATAGTGACCAAAGAGCTTTGGAAAAGCATGTTTTGCCAACAGTGACATACGCTAGCGCTATTGTGACAGTTTATGAAAGGGGAGTTCGGAGTCTCCAGCTTCTGGGCAAGGGCAGCACAAGTAAAAATTGCGTGTGCAAGTCGTCTAAAAAACAGCTGCAGATCACTGTGCTTGGCAAAGGGATTAGGTTTGGTAATAAATCAATATGGCAAAAGATAAATGAAACCACAGTCAGGCTAGGGAAATGGCATATTTTGTGAAACCATGAGATAACAACCCGCTTAACCAACCATTGTGATAATCCAATTAATAATATAAACACATTACAGACGAGGACGTTTGTAGAAATACTAATAATGATACCATAGTAATAATATAAAAGTATACGAAGCCCGCGGCATGCTGGCTGCACAGCGAACTCATCTGATTCAAAGATATTCCACAAGGAATGGTATATATATAATAACGGTATAATACATATATGTTATATATATATATATATAGTGACGAACATCAACACAGCCAACAGCAACGCCAACTAACGCGCGCAACTCGAGATCGCTATGCTACGACAATAATGCACGTTGCGCCACATCCCACATAACATCATCAGACTTACGTACCTGACCTACGGCGGCGTCACCGCCGAAGCCAACGCCCCTTATGATAGGGCGCATTTCGAACCGACCAATCAGCGAAGAGGACAGGTGGGACTTTCGAGATGTTGAATGTTCGAGAAGATTCATCGTCTACGGACGGTACGGCGTCCCTTGGGTGAATAACTAGACCGAGAAAGCTTGGATCATTCTCTGCTCGGCTGCGCTAACGCGCCAGACGTACGTCGTGTTCGTTGTCGTTCATCGCCTGTTAGTCCTCTTGTTTGTAGTTACCGTCCTGCTGAGTTTACATTTGCCAGTTTACTTAGCGTGCGAACAGACCATCGTTACATTTTGGTAACTAACAACTTTATATTACTTACAGTACTTATTATTACTTACTAGTAGCATTATAGTTGTTTTCAAGTCAATTTCAAGTAAATGTTTCAGGATGTCCGTAAGCGACTGTAGCTTCAGTAAGTGTGCCCGTAGTCATTCTGATGGATATCTAAAAAAGAGAGCTAAACGTACACATGTATTCTGTGCTTTTGCCCAATTTGCGTTTCTTCTATGAACGTCGAAAACTATTATTTCGTGTTCTGTATTGAAAGCAACTAAAAACCATTGACCATCATCTAAAAAAACTCCTCTCATTTATGCTAGTCATGCTGACGCTTAGGGATGCTCGGGCTATCACATAAGTCAATTTTTGTAACATATTTAGTCTACTGTGGATCATATTTGCCTTTATTAACAACAGATATTAACTGCATGCGTAAAACTAATATCTATAAAGACAGTCAGGTAATATACATGATTGATTAACAAACATATTTGAATTTAAAGCAATTAGTTGTTTGTTGCACATATGCTTTATTAATCATTGACTGGTTCACACATTGGTTACAGGTAATACTGTTCCACGGCGTTTACACTTGCACTCAGGGGACACTTCGCACACTTCTCACGCCTGCCTAATTTTGTATGGAAACCATGGACTGCAAATCGGTTATCAGGTATGGTTTCTCTAGTGTGGGCGTTTGGTCTTGTCTCGTAGAACAGCGCGTCTATTTCAGCCATTTTTATCTCATTCAAGAGATGTTTTTGGGGGGACCTATCTTTGAGAGTGTTGTTGTGTGTTCGCCAAAGGCTAGAAGAGACGTAGAAGCTCACAAATACTTTAGCCAATTGCAGCTAATACGACGCAACACCAACACTTTCGTTAAGAAGTTAGCTTTAAACGCACTTAGGGGGTCTGATATTATTCTGAGTTAGTTAAAGCCTGTATTCCACAGAAGGCTGTTGGCGCTGTCTTCATACAATTTCATGTAGGATTTCGTAGGATGTTTAGGGCCATCCCCACAAGGCAGCTTAATCAAAGGTAGCTCCTATTGTTTCTCAACTAACTCAACGAAGTGAATGGGGGTTTCCATGTATTAAATTAAAGCATAGTTATTTGCGTATGTATAATGAGAGCATAGTCAGGTGGGGAGTTTTTTTGTCGAAGTACTGCTGTACAATTCTGGTGGGCCGTGGGAAGAGATTATTTTAATGGGCTACCGAGTCCTAGATTTGTCACTGCTAGCTGCCGTTGACGAATATATAATATATATATATATATATATATATATATATAACACGCCTCTCTGACTGCGGCCACTTACTAGGGACTAGGCCACCATCTAGAGTTTGCTGTGTCATCCTGAACAGACAGGAAATGTCTGGTAGAGTCAATGATTATATATATGCTGGCCAGATCTATATTATCCGGGTTATATATATATATATATATATATATATATATTTGTGTATTGATTGATTTGACATGTTTCCAATATATTGATTGGCTTATCTGCTTGATAAGTGTGTGTACGCATATCACCCTTTTATATCAGGGCCACAATAACGCTGGAGCGATAATTATCTATAATATACTCCCCCGGTTTTTCCCTTATGTGTTACGGGATAGCCGTTGCTTCGTAGGCTCTATCTGTGCATTTCTACATCCTTGCGTAATCCTAGCGCCTCCCTAATTCTAGATGCCTAGTCTCTCCCAATCGTTTGCACTCCCTAACCAGATGATACCATTTCCTCTCTATTGCCGCATATCGGATAAACCGTTGTTTCTAATTCCTCGCAGCAGTTACACTGCAACATACCTGCTCTCGCATCCGTTAACAGTTTGCTGCCTCTTGTATTATCGTATAATCATCCTACTCCACCTCTTCACGATTGCATATTCCTGTAAACTTCCTTTAAATTAGTTCTCTACATAAGTGCTGTCCGCTATCTTCTGTGTGTATACCTGCCTTTAGCCTACTTTTAATTTGCCCACTGGACATAGCAGGGTCTGTTCATTGTTACTAAGCAATGGTTTGTGTTCGCCTGTTGTTGTTTTAATCTCAGGGACGTCATAAATATGGAATGAAGCTCTGTACGCACGTGAATGCAATGAACCCGACGCTTTGGAGGAAAGGGTACGTTTTATTAGAATTGCAATTATGCGTTAGGCATTCTATTAAGATCGTTTATGCCGTATACAAAGGCAAGTATAGGTACCTGATGCAGTTAGCTAACCTGAGTACACACAATAATACCCCTACTATCGTTTTCGTTAATCGTAACATAATAGGTCACGTATGACAGCAGATGTTTTGTCGTCTTATTCCAGCAAATTTCGCCGGAAACAGTCATCCCAGCGTCTCTCCAATATGGAAGTTGACACCAGCCTGCCAGAGCGTGTTAATAGTGCGCTGCTGCTCGAAATAATCAAGGAGAAGGATTCGCCTTGCCGATCAAGTTCAAGCGTTTGTCTTGCTAATCAAGTTCAAACGCTTGTCTTGCCAATCAAGTTCAAGCGTTCGTCTTGCCAATCAAGTTCAAACGCTTGTCTTGCCAATCAAGTTCAGGCGTTCGTCTTGCCGATCAAGGGCAAGCGTTCGTCTTGCCAATCAAGTTCAAAACGCGTGTCTTGCCAATCAAGTTCAAGCGTTCTAAAGCTTTGCTATAAATTTAAATCACTGTTTGTATACTGCCACCGAAATCAACGAAGTGGCCAAACTTTAAAATTACTGCTCAGCAAAACCGTGCATAGATGTATTGCCCTTTAATAAACGATGTTTGTTATTATAAAACTACAGACTTCTTTCTTTAATACTATATATATATATATATATATATATATATATATATATATATATATATATGTATATATATATAATGCTAAGTGCTAAGGTTAGTTCAAGCAAACGACATTTTTGACGCATTCGAGCTAAGTTCAGAGTTGAGAGTTGTAAGAAAGACTACGCTAAAACTAGAGACCCCCTCCTCAATAATTGTGAAGAATATTAATTCCATTTATATGACCTAGTCATGGGAGGGGTGACAGGAGGTACAAAGGAAATACCAAGGCCTTTGTGGTCATCGAGCTACCGCCGGTATATAAGTAATTATTTAACTATTTTAGTGCACAGCTTAGCTACAAGCATTGTTCCTTCCTGTATAAAAAAAAGTGTTTCCTGTGGGTTTTGAAGAGTAATGTGTGCGCCAATAATCCCACGCCTATCAGAAGACTAAGGACCAACACTGCAACATGTTTTAATGTAATTGAACCTGGTTTATGTGAAAAACAGATAAACAATATGTATCCCGTCGAAAACGGCAGACAATATATTTTCAGGCGTATTTTAATTTTGTTGCCTATTGCCTAATTGCGAGGATGTCTTTCCTTTCATAGCCGCACTCCATCTTTCCTTGGCTATTTCGTCAACTTTCTTGTTCACATCCTTGGTTATCTGCTTAGTTGCCATCACCTCGTGTTCTTTAACGGCCATCTTATTGCACTCAAATCCGCGTTCAAGAAACGTTAATCGTATTTTTCAATTGGTTATACTTCTCTCAGTCAGTTTTGCTGTGAGCAATTTGGCTGCCCAGTTTTAATCTTCGATATATGCAGCTAAGTTTTGCAGACGGCTTACATACGATATATTCATTGAGCTTGCCTTGTTCAGAAGCTGGAACCCTCGCACTCATGTTTGAAAAACTGTGCTGCGCTAAAGTGACTACATTATATTGCATGCCAGTCGACTGCCCGCTGTATTGTGTCAAGACTGTTTACCATGCTAGCGTCTAAACCCACAATAGCAGTAAAAGATGTCACTGTTGACACAAACATGCTTTTCCAGAGTTCCTTAGTCAATATATTGCAGCTCGACAAATCCTTCTCTCTTACAATATTTTTGTTACAATACTTCTAGGTCGTTTTTTAATTGCATGCCCAGCATTAAACATATTTTGCGTGTTTTCTATTATAATATATTCTATTATAACCTCTAAGTATCTGTAGACGTCTTTATATTCAATTTCCTTCCTCTGTAACTTTAGCGGCATCTTTCTGATATCTACGGAAAATATTACGTTGAACTCATGTCCAATCTTTTCCGCCGTTTCTCCGCATATGGCTAACATTTTTTGCATTTGGTCAACACTTTCTGCTAAAATCACCATGTCGTTTGCAAACTACATGACACAAGGTCGGATAGATACAATTCCATGATCTCTACTGTATACTATTTTAAAACCCAGATACTATTCATACACAGTGACCCCGAGGAAGGGCATCCTTGCCGAAGTCTTTTCTTGATCCGATCCTTGCAAAGATGTAACTCTTATCGTATATTTATTTAGTTATACTGACCCATTCCTGTATTTTTTTTATATAGAGGTAACTTGTAAGCCCGCAGCATGCTGGCTGCACAGCGAGCACATCTAATTCAAAATATATTCCACAACGAAAGATAAATAAAACTCATATATATATATATATATATATATATATATATATATATATATATATATATATATATATATATATATATATATATATACATATATATATACATATATATATATATATATATATATATATATATATATATATACATATATTGACAAAGTTCGACACAACAACAGATCAGCCAACTACTACGCCGTCGATAACTGTAACTAATCAGTAGATAAAACACTACGGAACTAATCACATCATCCTGCGTGCACCGCGACGACCATAGAACCGTCATACAGCCACAACATCGAGACCGGCATAAACAACCCCTCACATGAGATCGCGCAGCTAGCTACATACTAACGACAATAATGCACGTTGCGCCACATCCATAACATCGGCAGAATCATCATCATCATTAGACTTACGTACCTGACCTACGGCGGCGTCACCGCCGAAGCCAACGCACCCTATGATAGTGCGCATTTCAAACCGCCAATCAGCGCAGAGGACAGGTGGGATATTTGAGATGTTGTATGTTGGAGAAGATTCATCGTCTTTACCATCATTATTACTATACGAACGCTGCGGCGTCCCTTGAGTGAATACATAGACCAAGGACGCTTGGCCTAGGATCATTCGCTGCTCGGCTGCGCTACGCGCCAGACGTACGCCGTGTTCGTTGTCGTTCATCGTCGCTCTAAAGCCTCTTGTGTTGTAGTTACCGTCCTGGTGAGTTTACATTTGCCAGTTCACTTAGCGTAACAGGCCACCTTTACATTTTTTAACTAACAACTCTACGTTACATATTATTACTTACTAGTAGCATTACAGTTGTTTTTAAGTCAATTTAAAATGTTTCAGATTTCTGTAAGCGATGTAGCTTCAGTACGTGTTCACGTAGTCATTCTAATGGACATCTAAAACGAGAGCTAAAACGTACACTTGTAAATAATTGGAATGGTCTAATATCTGAGTGTAGTACATTTCTTACGGATTTTAGTTCGTTCACGTATGTATTCGGTGCTTTTGCCCAATTTACGTTTCTTCTATGAACGTCAAAAAGAAAAAAAATGGATTCTGTATTGAAAACAACTAAAACCATTGACCTTTATCTAAAAAAATGCCTCTCATTTATGCTAGATCATGCTGACGCATCGGGACACCTCGGGCTATTGCATAAATACATTTTTGTAACATCATTTAGTCGACCCTTTATTTGGATTTTCTGGAATTGAATATTGTTATGAGATATGTAAGCTTACTCGTTAGTGTTTGCTACTTTGTTTTTATTTTCTTTCTAAATAACGTGCACCCCTAAAATATTTAACGTATTTTAGTGGTGCGCGCTACTCCTGATCGTCCATGCTGTGGACTCATATTTGCCTTTATATAACAACTGATTCTTATAAGGACAGTCTGGTAATATACATGATTGATAAACAAACATATCTGAATTTAACATAACTAGTTGTTAGATGCACATATCATTGATTGGTTCATACATTGGTTACAGGTTAACTCTGCTCCACGGCACTCACACTTGCACTCAGGGGGACACTTCGCACACTTCTCACGCCTGTATAGCTTCGTATGAAAGCCATGAACTGCGGCGGTTATCAGGTATGGTGTCTCTAGTGTGGGCGTTTGGCCTTATTGCCTGTGCCTCGTAGTGTCGTGTCGCACGTCTATTTCAGCCAGTTTTTATATCCCATTTAACGAGATATTCATTGGGCGTATCTATCTTCGAGGGTGTGTTGTGTGTTCACCAAAGGTCCGCTAGAAGAAGGGGCGTAGAAGCTCACAATTACTTTAGCCGATTGCAGCTTATACGACGCAAATCCAACACTTTCTTTAAAAAGTTAACTTTAATGCACTTAGTGGGTCTGATATTATTCTGAGTTAGGTAAGGCCAAACGACCTGTATCCCACAAAAGACTATTGGCGCTGTTTTCAGGTAATTGCATGTAGGATTCTTAGGATGTTCAGGGCTATCCTCTTATAAGGCAGCTTATCAAAAAAAGCTTCTATTGTTTCTCAACTAACTCAACGAAGTAAATTGGGGGTTTCATGACTTAAAAAAAAGCATAGTTGTTCGCGTGATTTATAATGAGGGCATAGTCAGGTAGGGAGTTTTTTTTTCGAAGTACTGCCATACAATTCTGGGGGGGGAAGATATATTTTAGTAGGGTTACCGAGCCCCACATTAGTCACTGCTAGCTTCCGTTGACGATATATATATATATATATAACTCTTGGTGATTCGACTGACATATACACGCTCTCTGACTGCGCCACTGTCGTAGGGACTAGGCACCATCTAGAGTTGCTGTGTCATCCTGAACAGACAGGAAATGTCTGGTAGAGTCAATAATTATATATATGCTGGCAAGATCTATATTATCCGGGTATATATATATTGATTTGATATGTTTCCAATATATTGATTGGCTTATTTACTTGATAAGTGTGTAAACATATCACCGTTTTAAACCAGGGCCGCAATAACGCTGCAGCAATTAATTATCTATAATATACTCCCCCGGTTTTTCCCTTATGTGTTACGGGATAGCCGCTGCTTCGTAGTCTCTATCTGTGCATTCTCTGCATCCTTGCGTAATCCTAGCGCCTCCCCTAATTCTAGATGCCTAGTCTCTCCCAATCGTTTTCACTCCCTAACCAGATGATACCATTTCCTCTCTCTTGCCGCATATCGGATAAACCGTTGTTTCTAATTCCTCGCAGCAGTTACACTGCAACATACCTGCTCTCGCATGCGTTAACAGTTTGCTGCCTCTTGTATTATCGTATAATCATCCTACTCCACTTCTTCACGATTGCATATTCCTGTAAACTTCCTTTAAATTAGTTCTCTACCTAAGTGCTGTCCGCTACTTCTGTGTGTATACCTGCCTTTAGCCTACTTTTAATTTGCCCACTGGACATAGCAGGGTCTGTTCATTGTTTACTAAGCAATGGTTTGTGTTCGCCTGTTGTTGTTTTAATCTCAGGGACGTCATAAATATGGAATGAAGCTTTGTACGCACGTGAATGCAATGAACCCGACGTTTTTGGAGGAAAGGGTACGTTCTATTAGAATTGCAATTATGCGTTAGGCATTCTATTAAGATCGTTTATGCCGTATACAAAGGCAAGTATAGGTACCTGATGCAGTTAGCTAACCTGAGTACACACAATAATACCCCTACTATCGTTTTCGTTAATCGTAACATAATAGGTCACGTATGACAGCAGATGTTTTGTCGTCTTATTCCAGCAAATTTCGCCGGAAACAGTCACCCAGCGTCTCTCCAATATGGAAGTTGACACCAGCCTGCCAGAGCGTGTAATAGTGCGCTGCTGCTCGAAATAATCAAGGAGAAGGATTCGCCTTGCCGATTAAGTTCAAGCGTTTGTCTTGCCAATCAAGTTCAAACGCTTGTCTTGCCAATCAAGTTCAAGCGTTCTAAAGCTTTGCTATAAATATAAATCACTGTTTGTATACTGCCAACAAAATAAACGAAGTTGCCAAACTTTAAAATTCATGCTCAGCAAAATCGTGCATACATGTATATTTATATTACCCTTTAATAAACTATGTCTGTTGTTATAAAACTACAGACTTTTTTCTTTAATACTATATATGTATATATATAATGCTAAGGTTAGTTCAAGCAAACGACATTTCTGACGCATTCGAGCTAAGTTCTGAGTTGATAGTTGTAAGAAATTCTACGCTAAAACTAGAGACCCCCTCCTCAATAATTGTGAAGAATATTAGTTGCATTTATATGACCTGGTGATGGAAGGGGTGACAGGAGGTACAACGGAAATACCAAGGCCTTTGTGGTCATCGAGCTACCGCCGATATATAAGTAATTATTTAACAATTTTAATGCACAGCCTACCTACAAGCATTTTTCCTTCCTGTATAAAAAAAGTGTTTCCTGTGGGTTTTGAAGAGTAATGTGTGCGCCAATAATCCCACGCCTATCAGAAAACTAAGGACCAGCACTGCAACAGGTTTTAATGTAATTGAACCTGGTGTATGTGAAAAACAGTTAAACAATTGGTATCCCGTCGAAAACGGCAGACAATATATTTTCAGGCGTATTTCAGTTTTGTTGCCTATTGCCTAATTGCGAAGATGTCTTTCCTTTCATAGCCGCACTCCATCTTTCCTTGGCTATTTCGTCAACTTTCTTGTTCACATCCTTGGTTTTCTGCTTAGTTGTCATCACTTCGAGTTCTTTAACGGCCATCGTATTGCACTCAAATTCGCGTTCAAGAAACGTTAATCGTATTTTTCATTTGGTTATACTTATCTCAGTCAGTTTTGCTGTGAGCAATTTGGCTGCCCAGGTTTAATCTTCGATATCTGCAGCTATATTTTTCAGACGACTTAAATACGATATATTGCTTGAGCTTACCTTGCCCAGAAGCTGGAAATCTCGCACTCACCTTTGAAAAACTGTGCTGCGCTAAAGCGACTACATTATATTGCATGCCAGTCGACTGCCCGCTGTATTGTGTCAATACTGTTTACCATGCTAGCGTCTAAACCCACAATAGCGTTAAAAGATGTCACTGTTGGTACAAACATGCTTTTTCAGAGTTCTTTAGTCACCGTGAGTATATTGCAGCTCGACAAATCCTTCTCTCTTACAATCTTTTTAGTTACAATACTTCTAGGTCGTTTTTATTGCATGCCAAGCATTAAAAATATCTGGCGTGTTTTCTATTATAACTTCTAAGTATCTGTCGACGTCTCTATATTCAATTTCCTTTCCCCGTAACTTTAGCGGCATCTTTCTGATATCTCCGGAACATATTACGTTGAACTCATGTCCAATCTTTTCTGGCGTTTCTCCGCATATGGTTAACATTTTTTGCATTTGGTCAACACTTTCCGCTAAAATCACCATGTCGTTTGCAAACAACATGACACAAGGTCGGATAGATAGAGTTCCATGATCTCTACTGTATACTATTTTAAAACCCAGATACTATTCATACACAGAGACACCGAGGAAGGGCATCCTTGCCAAAGTCCTTTCTTGAGACGATCCTTGCAAAGATGTAACTCTTATAGTATATTTCTTTAATTATATTGACCCATTCCTGTATTTTTTTTAATAGAGGTAACTTGTAAGCCCGCAGCATGCTGGCTGCACAGCAAGCGTATCTGATTCAAAAGTTATTCCACAACAAAAGATAAATAAAACTCATATATATATATACAGGTAGTTCAACAAGTTCTTAAAATGAAAACCAAGAATTTTCCAAATCTTGTTTTTAATTTTTTCTTATGCGATATACTCCCCGAGAAGCTCAATACACTTTTCCCGATATTTCAGAGCATTTAGACCTCTTGAGTAAAATTCTGCGTCTTTAGACTGAAAATAGGCATTGACAGCAGTGTAACCTCTTCATTGCTGGAAAAACGCTTTCCACCGAGACGATTCTTCAAATGTCTGAAGAGGAAATAATCAGAGGGAGCCAGGTCTGGAGAATAGGAAGGTTGTTCAATAAGTTCGAACCTCAGTTGGGCCAGTTTTGCCGATGCTTGCCGCGACTTGTGTGCAGGAGCATTGCCCTGGTGAAACAGGACAACCTTATTCTGCAAAGCGGACCGTTTCACGGTGAGTTTTTGCTTTAGGCAGTCCAACAGTCCTCCATAATATTCTCCTGAGATCGTTTTACCGCTCTCAAGGTAGTCGACCAGAATTATTCCACGTTGGTCCCAAAAAACCGTAGCCATCATCTTTCCGGCCGATGCCGTTGTCCGTACCCTCTTCGGAGGTCCTTCACCAGGTGCACACCATTGGCGAGATGCTTCTTGGGTCTCGGGAGTGTAGTGATGGACCCAGCTTTCATCGACGGTCACGAATCTGCGCCAAAAATCCGACGGATTTTTCGACATCTTGGCCAAATTTCGCTGTGAAGCGGAAACACGCGCGTCTTTTTGGCCTTGGTTGAGCAAATGCGGCATTCATTTTGATCTGAGTTTTTTCATCTTCAAGTTCTCGTGCAGGATGAAATGCACACTACCCAAACTGATCTTCAAGGCCTCCGATATCTCCTTAATGTTCACTCGCTTATCTGCGGCAACGATTTTCCGCACTTTTTCCACGTTTTCCTCATCAGTTGCCGTTTTTGGGCGTCCTGAACGTAGTTCATCCTCGGTGCTCCTGCGACCTCTTTTTAACTCATTAATTCAGTTGGAAACAGTGGCAAAATATGGCGCAGAGTCACCGTACACCTCGTCTAACTCAGTTTTCACTTGGGTCGCATTCCAACTTTTAAAATAAAAACGCTTGATAACCACTCGAAACTCGTTTTTCTAAATTTTTCAAAATCACGTCGATACGTTGCACGAAAAAAGCGATCTAACGAAATTGCAACGGCCAATCACTATAATATTTTGACTGCTAGCAATCGAAAAGTTGCCGTTTCCAATAGCGGTGAAAGCACGAATTCTGAAAAGCTCATTCTAAGAACTTGTTGAACTACCTGTATATATTGACGAAGTTCGACACAACAACAGAACAGCCAACTACTACGCCGTCGATAACTGTAACTAATCAGTAGATAAAACACTACGGAACTAATCACATCATTCTGCGTGCACCGCGACGACCATAGAACCGTCATACAGCCACAACATCGAGACCGGCATAAACAACCCCTCACATGAGATCGCGCAGCTAGCTACATACTAACGACAATAATGCACGTTGCGCCACATCCATAACATCGGCAGAATCATCATCATCATTAGACTTACGTACCTGACCTACGGCGGCGTCACCGCCGAAGCCAACGCACCCTATGATAGTGCGCATTTCAAACCGCCAATCAGCGCAGAGGACAGGTGGAATATTTGAGATGTTGTATGTTGGAGAAGATTCATCGTCTTTACCATCATTATTACTATACGAACGCTGCGGCGTCCCTTGAGTGAATACATAGACCAAGGACGCTTGGCCTAGGATCATTCGCTGCTCGGCTGCGCTACGCGCCAGACGTACGTCGTGTTCGTTGTCGTTCATCGTCGCTCTTAAGCCTCTTGTGTTGTAGTTACCGTCCTGGTGAGTTTACATTTGCCAGTTCACTTAGCGTAACAGGCCACCTTTAATTTTTTTACTAACAACTCTACGTTACATATTATTACTTACTAGTAGCATTACAGTTGTTTTTAAGTCCATTTAAAATGTTTCAGATTTCTGTAAGCGATGTAGCTTCAGTACGTGTTCACGTAGTTATTCTCAAGGACATCTAAAAAGAGAGCTAAAACGTACACATGTAAATAATTGGAATGGTGTAATATCTGAGTGTAATACATTTCTTACGGATTTTAGTTCGTTCACGTATGTATTCGGTGCTTTTGCCCAGTTTACGTTTCTTCTTTGAACGTCAAAAAGAAAAAAAAATTAATTCTGTATTGAAAACAACTAAAACCATTGACCTTTATCTAAAAAAATGCCTCTCATTTATGCTAGATCATGCTGACGCATCGGGACACCTCGGGCTATTGCATAAATACATTTTTGTAACATAATTTAGTCGACCCTTTATTTGGATTTTCTGGAATTGAATATTGTTATGAGATATGTAAGCTTACTCGTTAGTGTTTGCTACTTTGTTTTTATTTTCTTTCTAAATAACGTGCACCCCTAAAATACTTAACGTATTTTAGTGGTGCGCGCTACTCCTGATCGTCCATGCTGTGGACTCATATTTGCCTTTATATAACAACTGATTCTTATAAGGACAGTCTGGTAATATACATGATTGATAAACAAACATATCTGAATTTAACATAACTAGTTGTTAGATGCACATATCATTGATTGGTTCATACATTGGTTACAGGTTAACTCTGCTCCACGGCACTCACACTTGCACTCAGGGGGACACTTCGCACACTTCTCACGCCTGTATAGCTTCGTATGAAAGCCATGAACTGCGGCGGTTATCAGGTATGGTGTCTCTAGTGTGGGCGTTTGGCCTTATTGCCTGTGCCTCGTAGTGTCGTGTCGCACGTCTATTTCAGCCAGTTTTTATATCCCATTTAACGAGATATTCATTGGGCGTATCTATCTTCGAGGGTGTGTTGTGTGTTCACCAAAGGTCCGCTAGAAGAAGGGGCATAGAAGCTCACAAATACTTTAGCCGATTGCAGCTAATACGACGCAACACCAACACTTTCTTTAAAAAGATAACTTTAATGCACTTAGTGGGTCTGATATTATTCTGAGTTAGGTAAGGCCAAACGACCTGTATCCCACACAAGGCTGTTGGCGCGGTTTTCAGGTAATTGCATGTAGGATTCTTAGGATGTTCTGGGCTATCCTCTTATAAGGCAGCTTATCAAAAAAAAGCTTCTATTGTTTCTCAACTAACTCAACGAAGTAAATTGGGGGTTTCATGACTTAAAGAAAAGCATAGTTGTTCGCGTGATTTATAATGAGGGCATAGTCAGGTAGGGAGTTTTTTTTTTCGAAGTACTGCCAAACAATTCTGGGGGGGGGAGATATATTTTAGTAGGGTTACCGAGCCCCACATTAGTCACTGCTAGCTTCCGTTGACGATATATATATATATATATATATATAACTCTTGGTGATTCGACTGATATATACACGCTCTCTGACTGCGCCACTGTCGTAGGGACTAGGCACCATCTAGAGTTGCTGTGTCATCCTGAACAGACAGGAAATGTCTGGTAGAGTCAATAATTATATATATGCTGGCCAGATCTATATTATCCGGGTATATATATATATATATATATATATATATATATATTGATTTGATATGTTTCCAATATATTGATTGGCTTATTTACTGGATAAGTGTGTAAACATATCACCGTTTTATACCAGGGCCGCAATAACGCTGCAGCAATTAATTATCTATAATATACTCCCCCGGTTTTTCCCTTATGTGTTACGGGATAGCCGCTGCTTCGTAGTCTCTATCTGTGCATTCTCTGCATCCTTGCGTAATCCTAGCGCCTCCCCTAATGCTAGATGCCTAGTCTCTCCCAATCGTTTTCACTTCCTAACCAGATGATACCATTTCCTCTCTCTTGCCGCATATCGGATAAACCGTTGTTTCTAATTCCTCGCAGCAGTTTTACTGCAACATACCTGCTCTCGCATCCGTTAACAGTTCGCTGCCTCTTGTATTATCGTATAATCATCCTACTCCACCTCTTCACGATTGCATATTCCTGTAAACTTCCTTTAAATTAGCTCTCTACATAAGTGCTGTCCGCTACTTCTGTGTGTATACCTGCCTTTAGCTTACTTTTAATTTGCCCACTGGACATAGCATGGTCTGTTCATTGTTTACTAAGCAATGGTTTGTGTTCGCCTGTTGTTGTTTTAATGTCAGGGACGTCATAAATATGGAATGAAGCTTTGTACGCACGTGAATGCAATGAACCCGACGCTTTGGAGGAAAGGGTACGTTCTATTAGAATTGCAATTATGCGTTAGGCATTCTATTAAGATCGTTTATGCCGTATACAAAGGCAAGTATAGGTACCTGATGCAGTTAGCTAACCTAAGTAGACACAATAATACCCCTACTATCGTTTTCGTTAATCGTAACATAATAGGTCACGTATGACAGCAGATGTTTTGTCGTCTTATTCCAGCAAATTTCGCCGGAAACAGTCACCCAGCGTCTCTCCAATATGGAAGTTAACTCCAGCCTGCCAGAGCGTGTAATAGTGCGCTGCTGCTCGAAATAATCAAGAAGAAGGATTCGCCTTGCCGATCAAGTTCAAGCGTTTGTCTTGCCAATCAAGTTCAAACGCTTGTCTTGCCAATCAAGTTCAAGCGTTCGTCTTGCCAATCAAGTTCAAACGCTTGTCTTGCCAGTCAAGTTCAAACGCTTATCTTGCCAATTAAGTTCAAGCGTTCTAAAGCTTTGCTATAAATATAAATCACTGTTTGTATACTGCCAATAAAATAAACGAAGTTGCCAAACTTTAAAATTCATGCTCAGCAAAATCGTGCATACATGTATATCTATATTACCCTTTAATAAACGATGTCTGTTATTATAAAACTACAGACTTTTTTCTTTAATACTATATATATTTATATATATAATGCTAAGGTTAGTTCAAGCAAACGACATTTCTGACGCATTCGAGCTAAGTTCTGAGTTGATAGTTGTAAGAAAGACTACGCTAAAACTAGAGACCCCCTTCTCAATAATTGTGAAGAATATTAGTTGCATTTATATGACCTGGTGATGGGAGGGGTGACAGGAGGTACAACGGAAATACCAAGGCCTTTGTGGTCATCGAACTACCGCCGATGTATAAGTAATTATTTAACAATTTTAATGCACAGCCTACCTACAAGCATTTTTCCTTCCTGTGTAAAAAAAGTGTTTCCTGTGGGTTTTGAAGAATAATGTGTGCGCCAATAATCCCACGCCTATCAGAAAACTAAGGACCAGCACTGCAACAGGTTTTAATGTAATTGAACCTGGTGTATGTGAAAAACAGTTAAACAATTGGTATCCCGTCGAAAACGGCAGACAATATATTTTCAGGCGTATTTCAGTTTTGTTGCCTATTGCCTAATTGCGAAGATGTCTTTCCTTTCATAGCCGCACTCCATCTTTCCTTGGCTATTTCGTCAACTTTCTTGTTCACATCCTTGGTTTTCTGCTTAGTTGTCATCACTTCGTGTTCTTCAACGGCCATCGTATTGCACTCAAATTCGCGTTCAAGAAACTTTAATCGTATTTTTCATTTGGTTATACTTATCTCAGTCAGTTTTGCTGTGAGCAATTTGGCTGCCCAGGTTTAATCTTCGATATCTGCAGCTATATTTTTCAGACGACTTAAATACGATATATTGCTTGAGCTTACCTTGCCCAGAAGCTGGAAATCTCGCACTCACCTTTGAAAAACTGTGCTGCGCTAAAGCGACTACATTATATTGCATGCCAGTCGACTGCCCGCTGTATTGTATCAAGACTGTTTACCATGCTAGCGTCTAAACCCACAATAGCGTTAAAAGATGTCACTGTTGGCACAAACATGCTTTTTCAGAGTTCTTTAGTCACCATGAGTATATTGCAGTTCAACAAATCCTTCTCTCTTACAATCTTTTTAGTTACAATACTTCTAGGTCGTTTTTTTATTGCATGCCAAGCATTAAAAATATCTGGCGTGTTTTCTATTATATCTTCTAAGTATCTGTAGACGTCTCTATATTCAATTTCCTTTCCCCGTAACTTTAGCGGCATCTTTCTGATATCTCCGGAACATATTACGTTGAACTCATGTCCAATCTTTTCTGGCGTTTCTCCGCATATGGTTAACATTTTTTGCATTTGGTCAACACTTTCCGCTAAAATCACCATGTCGTTTGCAAACAACATGACACAAGGTCGGATAGATAGAATTCCATGATCTCTACTGTATACTATTTTAAAACCCAGATACTATTCATACACAGTGACACCGAGGAAGGGCATCCTTGCCAAAGTCCTTTCTTGAGACGATCCTTGCAAAGATGTAACTCTTATAGTATATTTCTTTAATTATATTGACCCATTCCTGTATTTTTTTTAATAGAGGTAACTTGTAAGCCCGCAGCATGCTGGCTGCACAGCAAGCGTATCTGATTCAAAAGTTATTCCACAACAAAAGATAAATAAAACTCATATATATATTGACGAAGTTCGACACAACAACAGAACAGCCAACTACTACGCCGTCGATAACTGTAACTAATCAGTAGATAAAACACTACGGAACTAATCACATCATCCTGCGTGCACCGCGACGACCATAGAACCGTCATACAGCCACAACATCGAGACCGGCATAAACAACCCCTCACATGAGATCGCGCAGCTAGCTACATACTAACGACAATAATGCACGTTGCGCCACATCCATAACATCGGCAGAATCATCATCATCATTAGACTTACGTACCTGACATACGGCGGCGTCACCGCCGAAGCCAACGCACCTTATGATAGTGCGCATTTCAAACCGCCAATCAGCGCAGAGGACAGGTGGGATATTTGAGATGTTGTATGTTGGAGAAGATTCATCGTCTTTACCATCATTATTACTATACGAACGCTGCGGCGTCCCTTGAGTGAATACATAGACCAAGGACGCTTGGCCTAGGATCATTCGCTGCTCGGCTGCGCTACGCGCCAGACGTACGTCGTGTTCGTTGTCGTTCATCGTCGCTCTTAAGCCTCTTGTGTTGTAGTTACCGTCCTGGTGAGTTTACATTTGCTTCAGTTCACTTAGCGTAACAGGCCACCTTTCTTTTTTTACTAACAACTCTACGTTACATATTATTACTTACGAGTAGCATTACAGTTGTTTTTAAGTCCATTTAAAATGTTTCATGTGTCTGTAAGCGATGTAGCTTCAGCACGTGTTCACGTAGTCATTCTAATGGATATCTAAAAAGAGAGCTAAAACGTGCACATAAATAATTAAAATGGTGTAATATCTGAGTGTAGTACATTTCTTACGGGTTTTAATTGGTTCACGTATGTATTCGGTGCTTTTGCCCAATTTGCGTTTCTTCTATGAACGTCAAAAATAAAACATTATTTTGTGTTCTGTATTGAAAGCAACTAAAATCATTGACCATTGACCGAAAACTCGGTGCCGTACGCCTACCTGTCTACGCACACAGCACACGGCGGTCTGGACACCCCCTGCCTCCCCCCTGCCAAACATTTTACCCCAGACTCCGCCTCTCACGTCTGACAGCACTACAACACTCCACGCACCCTAGGGTCTAATGGATGCTAACTACCAAGCACTTTAAAAAAGACTTTGCAAAAACAAGACTTCTTTGCGAGCGCTTGGGAACCTCCATTAAGTCCGCCACACAAGGGATCGACTACTGGTCTCAACAACTACACAACACGTTCAATGGGGCACATTTTAAAAAAGCACACGAAACGCCCTTTGTACATTACTGGATTAAAGGTATGCCCTACCTATCTGAAAAGGAGTATTTAAACCTACTAAAGCTTAGGATCAAGACAAGATGGCGGCGCCCAACAGTGCGCTGTGTTTTGTATGTAGCTCCGTGATAAAGAGCTCGTGTGAGTGGACCCAGTGTCCTACCTGTTTTGTGGGTGTAGCCCATGTGAAGTGCTCATCACCGCGCACCGATGTAGGGGCAAACCAGCCCGCTCGGTGCCCTGGATGTCCTGAACTCGAAGGCGCCCGCCCAAACGGCGCCCTGCTTAAGATCCTGCAGCGGATTAGCCGTCTCGCGGCGGCAAATACAATCCGAGTGTCGGAGCTTGAACAACTGGTCTCCGAGCTTCGTTCCCGTCCCACCGGGAGCAGCGTAAGCACATCGGGAGTAGAAATCGAGACGAAGAAGCAGGTGGCACAGCACAAAGTGGCACAGGGCACTGGCGGCAGCTCAAAACTTGCCGCCAAGCCCGTAATTGATTCGAACGTCTCAGATGCGCCCACCGTCACTTGTACTGTTGGTAAACAACAACAGTGTCAGGGGAAGCAGAGACAGCGAGTGCAGAAACCGCAGCAGCAGACGCCTCCTACAGACGTCGCCAAGAGTGTTGTCGATCTCGATCAACAGCGCCAACAACGGCGGGAAGAGAGAGCGGCTGAGCGGCAGCAACAACAGCGGGAGAAGCTGGAGAAGAAGGAGAAGCCGGCGCCGGCAGCAGAAAGTGACATCACCACTCCGCTGCAGCCGCGCGAGCCGGTTGTCGACACAATGGACTGTACAGAGACAGCCAACGTAGATCAGCTGGACAACGAAGGCTTCCAGCTGGTGGAGAGAAGAAGAAAAAAGAAGAGAAAGCTTGCGAGTGAAAGTGGTGGATCGACCAGCAACAGCCCAGAGAAGCAGGATGGACGCCTGGGGCCGAGGCCGAGCGATGCCTCTCAACTTCATAAGCAAACGGCAGCAGAAAAACGCGAAACTAACGCGAATAGGAAGCACCGTCCTCTTCGAGCAGGAAGTGCTGAAGTAGACCTGGGTGAGATAACACTGTGTAAAAACCGTGTGTTGCCCATGAGAGCTCTCCGTTTGGAGGGCTTCAGCCGGAAAACGTCGGCAGAACAGCTGCGTGGTTGGCTAACCGGGAGACATACTGTAGTGCGTGCTATTTGGAAACTCAAAGTTTCCCGGCCGGACTCCGTCTTCTGCGTGGCCTTTGGTGATAGTGACTTTAGTAACGTTTCAAGTAGCGCCTTCTGGCCGAAAGGCGTGAGTTTCCGGCGCTGGCTGGGGGCTCCGCCGGCTCAGGCTAGGGTATGCGAAGAGTTTACTGACGGGCATGGCTTAACAGCTAGACAGCAATGACGCCTTCTGCCAAGGCAGCTGCATGCTGCTCACAGCTGCAAATTATTGCTTTGGAATTGTGAAGGTTTATCTGGGGCTTTACAGCTAGCACCAGAACGTTTGTTTGAAGGTGTGGACATTGTACTCTTGACGGAAACTTTTATGCGAGTGGAACTGCATCTCGATGAGATGCGAGGTTTTCATCTGCTAGCGAGTCTTCCAGACGGAGGGCGGGGAAGACCAGTAGGTGGACTTTCAATCTATTTACGAACAGGGTCACCCCGAATGCAATGTGTGTGTCGAGGTGAGTGTTGCATGACACTCACCTCAGGTAGTTTCAACCTCGCATTGTTCTACCTGCCACCTCACTACGATGACGTTGAGGTTGCCGATGCGATCAGTGCTGGTCTAGCGGGTCTAAACCTCCAGCTACCCACTCTGGTCGGCGGCGACTTCAACTGTCGTATTGATAGTGGCGCCACCGACAGGAAGGGCGATGTGCTTCTTACGCTTCTAGAGAATAGAGGCCTGCATTGCGCGAATGAGCGTGATAAATTCACGTACGTTTGCCAAAGTGGAAGAAGCACTATCGACCTCCTGTTTCATAACCTTCAACATCCGACGGAATTTCAGGGATGCGAGGTCCTTAATATTCCAGCACGGAAGCACCTGCCGGTGCTAGCGTCTCTGTGTCTGCCTGGCCAGGGGCGCGCCCCGCGGCGGCAGCCGACAACGTACTTGTCTAGGCAGCTAGATTTGCGTGTATTAACGCGCAAATTACGGCTCCTGAGATCAACTTCTGACATTGAACAAAGCAACCACGCTTTGGAGGCCACTGTCAAAGCGGCTGTAGTCAAGAAGAAGTACAGAAAAAGACGGGCGCGGCCCTGGTTTACACAGGCCTGCTACTTAAAACGTCGGGAAGTGTTGGGGCTCCTGCGCCGAGCACGGGCTCTGCACCCCGACCCCCAGATAGTTGCTGATCGTAGGGCGCTTTATGGCCGACATAGAGCAACCTACAAGAAACTGCTCGCGGAGAATAAGCGCCGGTATGATGAGGAGGAGGAGTTTCGCATGCTTCAAAGAGCAGAGCGCGAACCCCATGTCTACATTGTTCGCCGGCTGAGCAAAGGCATGCACAGCATGACAAAGGAGCAGTTGCGGCATCACTTTAGTGCGCTTCTGCTCGATGCAAACGCCCCCGCGCCTAACCCAGTTATTGAGCGACCGCTCACTCTGGAGCAGCACTGCATGAATTCGCCGTTTACGGTGGAAGAAGTGGTGCAGATCTTGCGCGGGTTGCCCAAGAAGAAGAGTAGTGGTCCTGATGGGATCTATTACGAACACTGGGCTGAGTCGTCCGATGTTTTAGCAGGGGAGCTGTGTAATCTGTCTAATCAGATACTCAGCGGGGGACACATACCCCAGGTTTGGCACGAGGCCAGGCTTACTCTGCTATTCAAGGGCAAATACGGTGACAACGTGGACGATCCAAATCTCTACCGGGGTATCGCGTCGGAACGCACTCTTAAGAAAATCTTCGCCAAGTTGATTATCTCGAGGGTGTTTCCAACTGTGGAGAAGACCCTACCTCCGGAGCAATTCGGATTCAGGAAGGGTCGAGGTACACAGGACGCGATCCACGTACTCCAGTCGGAAGTTGAGCGGGTGTTGGCTGCGCCCGGGGGCCACTTGTACGCCGTCTTTATTGATTGTGTCAAGGCCTTCGACAAAGCTCCCCGTCACTTACTAGTCGATTCATTTCGACATGCTGGGGTGGGTGGTTCTTTTCTACGAGTGCTCTCCAGCTTCTTTGCTGAAGACCGCCTTGAAGTAAACATAAGGGGCGAAGACACCTTGCAGCTGAGGCAAAACGTAGGGACCCCTCAAGGGGACCCTCTCAGTTGCCTAGCCTTCTCTTTGCTCATTGCAGACCTAGCCCGCCACGTGCGGAAGGAGTTTAGAAACGCCGTCGTTGTTATGTACGCGGATGACATAGTAGTGGCCCACCGGGACCGCGGTGCCATTCGTCGTATTGTCGGCGACGTAGAAGGTTACCTTCACCGTAGGGGCCTACAAATAAATTCGCGGAAGACGAAAGCCATTAAGTTTCGCCGTGGGGGTCGATTGGCTGCAGCAGACGTAATACCCTGCTGTGGCCAACCGCTGGAGTTTGTCAACTCCTTCCCGTATTTGGGTCTGAGACTGCACTATACGGGAACGACCTTTACAAAGCACATCGGCGACAGGTGTCGGGCGGCTATTGCCTCTATTCACACAGAGGTGAGAGATCTTCGACGACTGTCTCTGAGTGCTGCATTGCGTCTTTTTGAGCTTAAGATTGTGCCAATGTTGAGCTACAGCCTTGGCAGGGTGTGGGGCCATCTTTCCGCCGCAAATTTTGCGCAGCTAGAAAGATGCTTCACAATATAAATGAAGCGCGTTCTTTGCTTGCCGCGGACGGCAAGGAATCGCTTTGTGTACCTGCTAGCGGGTTGCGGACCGGCAGTGGAAATAATCAGAGTCAGGCTTAAGTCACCTATTACAATGCCACTTCAACAATTTTTGTTGGAGTGGCAGGGAAAAGTGACCGAGGCCTCGGCTGAGGTAGCGCAGTTAGATGTGTACCTCACCAGGGAGCTTTGGGAAGGAATGGCATGCACTAGCCGGCACGTGTACACAAGGTACATTGTACATGGCTATCATCACTTGGTGTGTTCGACTCAAGGATTTCACCAAGTTGGCGATCAATGTCGTTGCCGGTTCTGCTCGCAGGTATGCGCTAAATACCACGCAGCGAGCTGCCAGTCGCATCGGCGGTCTTTGCACTTTCTTGCCCGGTGGGACGGTCGCTAAAGTGTTAAAATTGTATATAATGATGATTGTATTGTATTTATGTACCATCTTGAAATGCAAAATTATTGCGAAATTAAATATACCAAAGCTTAGGATCAACGCACTACCAACGCGTGCCAGTAGCCAGAGAACGCCCGGGCTACAACACATGTTGTAGGCACGGGTGTCATGCGCTTGAGACAATGGCTCATGTCGCTCAGATGTGCGATACAACACACAAGCAAACTATAAAGAGACATCACGACGTCTGTGATCGCGTGGTCCTCTCCGCGAGATGGGTCATTAAGTGGTTCGTGAGCGAGTACTCCGTCGACCGGGCGCACCGGATCTAAAGCCCGACCTCGTAATAACAACACCTACCGAGGTCTGGGTTTTAGATGCTGAGGTTTGCGGCCCGAACAGGGATCTGGCAAAAGCGCGGCAGGGCAAGATCACCAACTATGACGTCAAGTTTCTAAGAGTGGCGCTCCCCGGCCCGCAAAGACCTCGCAGATTCGGATCCATCACTATCTCTATGAGTGCTGTATGGGACTCCGAATCTGCGAGTACGCTTATGGGGCTCGGCGTCACAAAAAGGAATCTTATGGATCTTATCGTCTTAAAGTTGCAAGGAACCTTGAGGATATACCGCTCGCACCGGGTACATAAGAGCGGGGGCTATCATCAAGCAAAGACACGTACAGCTGATTCTTAACCTCACGTGACACCTTTTACCACCATTTTTATTAGGGCGAGCACTCCGAGTGTGCAAACAAATTGTAAGTGATTAATAAATCATCATTAATATATATATATATATATATATATATATATTAATGATGATTATATATATATAACATAAACGCTTACCACCGATGCGATGCGTCAGGAAAGATGAATATTGCGTAGTGCTCTCCTCTGGGAGGGTAAACGTCGCTGTATTCTATTTCCCACCCACATTCGATTCCGCGGAGGTTGCTGAGGCGATGAGCTTTGGACTTTCAGAGTTAAACCTGACCATGCCAACTATCGTCGGCGGTGATTTCAATGCCAGAACCTGTTGTTTCACAACCTTGTCAGCCGTGAAATTGAAAGCTTCGATGTTCTTGATGAAGCGGCCCGAAAGCATCAACCAGTGTTGGCCGTTGTCGATGTTCCCGGTATTTGGCGAGACCGACATAACCCGCCGCGCTGGTCTGCAATGAGACGGATTAATCTATCTCTTTTGGGCAGAGCAGTGGGCGGTCTTGAGGTAAGCCCTGACATCGATTCCAGTTGTGATCAGTTGGAGAGAACGATGAGAAGTGCAGTGAAGCGGAAAAGGTTATGGCAAAAGAGATCACGCCCGTGGTACTCTCGAGCCTGCTACCTCGCCCACGGTGAAGTGCTCGGACTCCTGCGCCAAGCAAGAGCCAGAGCACCATCATCACCGCAAGCCAGAATGGACTACTTTGAGCGTAGAAAGGCTTATATAAGACGTTGCTATGATCATAAAAGGAAACACGCAAGGCGGGAGGAGCGACGGCTGCTCGAAAGGGCAGAACGATTCAATCGTGACGTTGCGGCCGTATCTCCAATCGTACAGCATCCACTTACACTGGAGCAGCACAACATGAATCTGCCATTCGAGGTGGAGGAGGTGTGTCAGGTCCTACGGTCATTCCCGAAGAGAAAGAGCTCAGGTTCCGATCAGGTCCGCTATGAGCATTGCATCCAGTCACTTCCTCTCTTGGCAGAAACTCTTTGTGATTTCTTTAACGAAATTATAAAGAGGGGGCGGATGCCTTAAGTCTGGCATGTCGCCTGGCTTTTTCTTCTGTTCAAGGGTAGACATGGTGATGACAAGCAGGGTCCATATCTCTATCGTGGAGTGGCGTCAGAACGCACATTGAAGACGATTTTCGGTAAGTTGGTTATTCGACGGATTAAGCGGGTAGCTGAAGAGGCACTTCCATCGGAGCAATTCGGTTTTAGGAGAGGCCGAGGCACTCGTGATGCAATCCATGTTCTCCAGTCAGAAATCGAGCGAGTTGTGGCACAACCCAAAGGTCATCTGTATGCAGTCTTTATTGACTGCGTCAAGGCCTTTGACAAAGCCCCTCGCCATCTGCTGGTTGAAGCATTCCAACGAGCAGAAGTGGGTGGCTCTCTCCTGAGTGTAATAGCAAGTTTCTTTGAGGAAGACACCTTGTTGGAAGACGGTGAACAGGGTGTATTAGAGATTAAGCAAAATGTGGGAACTCAGCAAGGAGACCCGCTAAGCTGCGTCTTGTTTACACTTCTCCTTATTGACCTCGTCGGTTACGTCCGACAGGAGTACCAAAAAGCCGTAGTGGTAATGTATGCAGATGATATCGTGGTCGCTCGTCGCGATTTAGGTGCCATCAAGCGCATTACCTCTATGATAGAGGCGTTCCTTGTCTCGAAGGGACTTGAGATAAACACCAGGAAGACCAAAGCCATGAAGTTCAGGCGTGGAGGTCGATTGGCTGCCAGAGAGGTTATACGTTGCTGTGGCCAACCATTGGAGTTTGTTAACTCTTACCAGTATCTTGGCCTTCGGGTTCATTATACAGGAACGACGTTCACAGTGCATGTAAACGAAACAGTACGGAAGGCACTTATCTCTCTTTACGGGGAAGTAGGCAATGTCCGAAGACTGTCCGTTCTCTCAACAGTGAATTTTGAAATGTATATTATACTTAATTTGAGTGAATTAAACATAATTGTAATTGTATATATATATATATATATATGTATATATATATAGCGCCTTAGAGTGAACTGAATTGTCTCTGCACGAACGTGTTGTCTTGGGTTCTCTAACTCAGACACAAACTGCTGTACATTTTGACTGATTTGAGAGCGGGTTCTGACACCCTTTGGGGCGTCAGCACGCCGCGGTGGCTTGTGAACCAATAAATAGGCCAAGCAGCATGGCTTAAAAACCCATCCGTTGCTCGGCTGTGCTTTGCATTAGACTTTATGCTACGTGTCGTCATTCATCGTTCCTGAGTCCCTCGCGCTGCAGTACCCGTCCGCCTGAGTCTACATTCCCAAGCTGACTTAGCGTAACGCAGCAGCGTTACAATCTATGTGCGTGGTAGTCTGGCTGGTCGTGTTCTTACGATGAAAACCCGGATATGAATTTGGCAGGCCGTTGTACGACTGTGCGATCGCGCATCTCAAGGGCCGTGGGGTGGCAGTACAATTCATTGTAACTTCTGCCAAAAGCCTATTTGGGTGCCGAGGATCCAAAGAGGTCTTTAGACCTCTACCGCCTGCACAACGGGTAAATATATCGCATTTAAAGAAATCGGTTTATTTCGCAACACAGGCGCTTTGGTTACACTTATTCCAGAAATAATCATTCTTCATTGGAGCTCAAACAGGGCTCATTTTAACGTTGATGTTTTCTACTGTAATAGAAGAAGTAATAGCTCAATGCAGTTCAAGCAAATACAGTACCGTTAATTTACACCACTGTGCGAGAGCAGCCATATGATGACTCCGAGCTTTGCTGTTTATGGCAGCAGGGTGTGTTGGTCTGATGTCTTTAACTGCTTGCGCCGCTTAGAAAATTCAATATCAAATTAATTTGATCATTTTCGTTTAAGCACTTAAATGACGGGCAGCAATATTCGGTGCCACGTAGTCTGACAGAAGCTTATATTTAATATAATAAGTGATTATATGAAGGGTTTTTCTACTCTCTTGACGTCTAACTTAACTCGTTCTGTCATTTTATTGTTACTAGGTTCTTAAACAATACGGTCGGCGATATCGTTTTGTTCTTGTGTATAGGCCCTTGTAAGTGACAAGCAATTATGCAGTTCTGTCTTTTCAGGTCGTGCGCTATCATTTGGGTGATCTAACAGTGTTAATTATTTCTCACTCGTCGGTAGGCAGCCATAGGCACGCGTCCAAACAGTTTCTCTCCTGGCAAGGGTGCATCGGGTTATTTTTTTATTTTGAATTTTTATTGACATTTCTTATAAGATAAATGCACACGTTAATTTCAAGCTCCATCACCTATTTACAATACGGTGCAACATGGTTTATATTTTTAAATTACTTTAAACCAGATACTGGAGTTTTGAGATAATGCGCTTCGAGATCGTATTTGAATGTGAGCAGAAACTTTGTTTGCCTGACGAAGGCCAATACTTTGTTCCAGTAGAAGACTCCAATCAGAAAGAATGATAGTTTTGACTAATTAGGATTGACTTTATACAAATTGTATGTGTTACTTCTTGTAGATATAGGTGTTGCTGATGTTGCCAAACCATGTAAGTTTGGATGCTCTTCAAGGAGTATACGCTTATTTTCAACTACAAGAGGGTATTCTATAAGCTCTGGGAAAGGCAGAATGCTTATGTTGTTTTAGTACGACTGCATCGAGTCTCGCATCCAGAGGTTCAGATTACCTCTGTTGGGGAATTCCTAACGAATCGGGCGATGATATCGTGCGCAAACAATGTCACCTTTGCACGCTTTGTTACGCTACATATGTCGTTAACAAATATGTTAAAAAAGAGTGGACTACCTATATTGCCCTGAGCTACTCCAGCCGATATAATCCTTTCGTCAGAGAGTGTATTGCCCACCTGAAGGACTTGTCTTCTATTCGACATAAACGAAGGCAGCCAAGACCAAAAATATCATCCGCTCGATATCGAGCTCACTTCTTAATTAGAATATTTACATCACCTGTACCAAATGTATATATATATATTGTGACGAAGTTCGACACAATATATATATATATATATATAAATTGTGACGAAGTTCGACACAACAACAGAACAACCAACATCATCTGGTCGACCCTTTATTTGGATTTTCTGGAATTGAATATTGTTATAAGATATGTAAGCTTACTCGTTAGTGTTTGCTACTTTGTTTTTATTAACTTTATAAATAACGTGCACCCCTAAAATACTTAACGTATTTTAGTGGTGCGCGCTACTTCTAATTGTCCATGCTGTGTGTTTGCCTTTACATAACAACTGATATTAACTGCATGCGTAAAACTAATATTTATAAGGACAGTCTGGTAATATACATGACTGATAAACAAAAATATCTGAATTTAACATAACTAGTTGTCAGATGCACATATCATTGATTGGTTCATACATTGGTTACAGGTGAATACTGTTCCACGGCGTTCACACTTGCACTCAGGGGGACACTTCGCACACTTCTCACGCCTGCTTAATTTCGTATGAAAGCCATTAACTGCGGCGGTTATCAGGTATGCTTTCTCTAGTGTGGGCGTTTGGCCTTATTGCCTGTGCCTCGTAGTGTCGTGTCGCACGTCTATT
The DNA here is from genome assembly GCA_003439945.1 of Dermanyssus gallinae. Classification (NCBI taxonomy): domain Eukaryota; kingdom Metazoa; phylum Arthropoda; class Arachnida; order Mesostigmata; family Dermanyssidae; genus Dermanyssus; species Dermanyssus gallinae. The sequence continues at coordinate 56,519 of QVRM01003505.1, read as the reverse complement.
TCAGCCAGGTTTTATATACCATTTAAAGAGATATTCATTGGGCGTATCTATCTTCGAGGGTATGTTGTATGTTCACCAAAGGTCCGCTAGAAGAAGGGGCGTAGAAGCTCACAAATCGAATCTTAAACAACGTATATGACAACTACTCTTAAAGCATTACAGCTGAACTGCAACCGGAGCATGGGTGCCCACAACATGCTCCAGGAAATTAGTAGCAGGTCTGGGACAGATCTGCTACTTCTTAGTGAGCCCAACGTCCGGTGGGCGAAAAACGGCACCCCGGACCTTTTTACAGAAGCAAACAATTTGACAAGCATTTTACTAGACAACTGCTGTCGCCTCCGGGTTTCCGGACACGGCAGCGGGTACGGTTTTACTTGGGTGGATCTAACGGGCGTTGGGCGGTTTTATTCCTGCTACTGCAGTCCCAACGCCCCTCTCGAAGACTTTCATAGGTTCTTAGACAATTTGACAGAGTCTTTTAACCAAAACGACGTGCCACTTCTAGTCTTAACCGGATATTTTAACGCAGCTTCCACTACATGGGGCTCTACGGCCACCAACCGAAGAGGACGCGCCGTCCTCGAGTGGCTGGCGGCGGAGGACCTAGTTGTTCTTAACACGGGTACGCCCACCTTCCACAGAGCTGGGCACACCTCGTGCATCGATCTTACAATAACAAGAAGAACGGAAGCACATAGGATTTTAAACTGGAAGGTTTTACTAGACGAGGAATCTCTAAGTGACCATCATATACTTGTGTTACACGTGACCATCTCCCGCGAGGGACCGCCCACAACGCTTCGTCCTACAACCAGGCGCCAGGGGGTCAACGAGATCCGGGAGTCCCTTAGGACTTTTCTATTATATCTTCTAAGTATCTGTAGACGTCTCTATATGCAATTTCCTTTCCCCGTAACTTTATCTTTCTAATATCTCCGGAACATATTACATTGAACTCATGTCCAATCTTTTCTGGCGTTTTTCCGCATATGGTTAACATTTTTTGCATTTGGTCAACACTTTCCGCTAAAATCACCATGTCGTTTGCAAACAACATGACACAAGGTCGGATAGATAGAATTCCATGATCTCTACTGTATACTATTTTAAAACCCAGTTACTATTCATACACAGTGACACCGAGGAAGGGCATCTTTGCCAAAGTCCTTTCTTGATTCGATCCTTGCAAAGATGTAACTCTTATCGTACATTTCTCCAATTCTATTGACCCATTCCTGTATTTTTTTGTAATAGAGGTAACTTGTAAGCCCGCAGCATGCTGGCTGCACAGCAAGCGTATCTGATTCAAAAGTTATTCCACAACAAAAGATAAATAAAACTCATATATATATTGACGAAGTTCGACACAACAACAGAACAGCCAACTACTACGCCGTCGATAACTGTAACTAATCAGTAGATAAAACACTACGGAACTAATCACATCATCCTGCGTGCACCGCGACGACCATAGAACCGTCATACAGCCACAACATCGAGACCGGCATATGTAAACAACCCCTCACATGAGATCGCGCAGCTAGCTACATGCTAACGACAATAATGCACGTTGCGCCACATCCATAACATCGGCAGAATCATCATCATCATTAGACTTACGTACCTGACCTACGGCGGCGTCACCGCCGAAGCCAACGCACCCTATGATAGTGCGCATTTCAAACCGCCAATCAGCGCAGAGGACAGGTGGGATATTTGAGATGTTGTATGTTGGAGAAGATTCATCGTCTTTACCATCATTATTACTATACGAACGCTGCGGCGTCCCTTGAGTGAATACATAGACCAAGGACGCTTGGCCTAGGATCATTCGCTGCTCGGCTGCGCTACGCGCCAGACGTACGTCGTGTTCGTTGTCGTTCATCGTCGCTCTTAAGCCTCTTGTGTTGTAGTTACCGTCCTGGTAAGTTTACATTTGCCAGTTCACTTAGCGTAACAGGCCACCTTAACATTTTTTAACTAACAACTCTACGTTACATATTATTACTTACTAGTAGCATTACAGTTGTTTTTAAGTCAATTTAAAATGTTTCAGATTTCTGTAAGCGATGTAGCTTCAGTACGTGTTCACGTAGTCATTCTAATGGACATCTAAAGCGAGAGCTAAAACGTACACTTGTAAATCATTGGAATGGTCTAATATCTGAGTGTAGTACATTTCTTACGGATTTTAGTTCGTTCACGTATGTATTCGGTGCTTTTGCCCAATTTACGTTTCTTCTATGAACGTCAAAAAGAAAAAAAAATGGATTCTGTATTGAAAACAACTAAAACCATTGACTTTTATCTAAAAAAAATGCCTCTCATTTATGCTAGATCATGCTGACGCATCGGGACACCTCGGGCTATTGCATAAATACATTTTTGTAACATCATTTAGTCGACCCTTTATTTGGATTTTCTGGAATTGAATATTGTTATGAGATATGTAAGCTTACTCGTTAGTGTTTGCTACTTTGCTTTTATTTTCTTTCTAAATAACGTGCACCCCTAAAATACTTAACGTATTTTAGTGGTGCGCGCTACTCCTGATCGTCCATGCTGTGGACTCATATTTGCCTTTATATAACAACTGATTCTTATAAGGACAGTCTGGTAATATACATGATTGATAAACAAACATATCTAAATTTAACATAACTAGTTGTTAGATGCACATATCATTGATTGGTTCATACATTGGTTACAGGTTAACTCTGCTCCACGGCACTCACACTTGCACTCAGGGGGACACTTCGCACACTTCTCACGCCTGTATAGCTTCGTATGAAAGCCATGAACTGCGGCGGTTATCAGGTATGGTGTCTCTAGTGTGGGCGTTTGGCCTTATTGCCTGTGCCTCGTAGTGTCGTGTCGCACGTCTATTTCAGCCAGTTTTTATATCCCATTTAACGAGATATTCATTGGGCGTATCTATCTTCGAGGGTGTGTTGTGTGTTCACCAAAGGTCCGCTAGAAGAAGGGGCATAGAAGCTCACAAATACTTTAGCCGATTGCAGCTAATACGATGCAACACCAACACTTTCTTTAAAAAGATAACTTTAATGCACTTAGTGGGTCTGATATTATTCTGAGTTAGGTAAGGCCAAACGACCTGTATCCCACACAAGGCTGTTGGCGCGGTTTTCAGGTAATTGCATGTAGGATTCTTAGGATGTTCTGGGCTATCCTCTTATAAGGCAGCTTATCAAAAAAAGCTTCTATTGTTTCTCAACTAACTCAACGAAGTAAATTGGGGGTTTCATGACTTAAAGAAAAGCATAGTTGTTCGCGTGATTTATAATGAGGGCATAGTCAGGTAGGGAGTTTTTTTTTTCGAAGTACTGCCAAACAATTCTGGGGGGGGGAGATATATTTTAGTAGGGTTACCGAGCCCCACATTAGTCACTGCTAGCTTCCGTTGACGATATATATATATATATATATATATATATATATATGTGTATATAACTCTTGGTGATTCGACTGATATATACACGCTCTCTGACTGCGCCACTGTCGTAGGGACTAGGCACCATCTAGAGTTGCTGTGTCATCCTGAACAGACAGGAAATGTCTGGTAGAGTCAATAATTATATATATGCTGGCCAGATCTATATTATCCGGGTATATATATATATTGATTTGATATGTTTCCAATATATTGATTGGCTTATTTACTTGATAAGTGTGTAAACATATCACCGTTTTATACCAGGGCCGCAATACCGCTGCAGCAATTAATTATCTATAATACACTCCCCCGGTTTTTCCCTTATGTGTTACGGGATAGCCGCTGCTTCGTAGTCTCTATCTGTGCATTCTCTGCATCCTTGCGTAATCCTAGCGCCTCCCCTAATTCTAGATGCCTAGTCTCTCCCAATCGTTTTCACTCCCTAAAGATACCATTTCCTCTCTCTTGCCGCATATCGGATAAACCGTTGTTTCTAATTCCTCGCAGCAGTTTTACTGCAACATACCTGCTCTCGCATCCGTTAACAGTTCGCTGCCTCTTGTATTATCGTATAATCATCCTACTCCACCTCTTCACGATTGCATATTCCTGTAAACTTCCTTTAAATTAGCTCTCTACATAAGTGCTGTCCGCTACTTCTGTGTGTATACCTGCCTTTAGCCTACTTTTAATTTGCCCACTGGACATAGCATGGTCTGTTCATTGTTTACTAAGCAATGGTTTGTGTTCGCCTGTTGTTGTTTTAATGTCAGGGACGTCATAAATATGGAATGAAGCTTTGTACGCACGTGAATGCAATGAACCCGACGCTTTGGAGGAAAGGGTACGTTCTATTAGAATTGCAATTATGCGTTAGGCATTCTATTAAGATCGTTTATGCCGTATACAAAGGCAAGTATAGGTACCTGATGCCGTTAGCTAACCTAAGTACACACAATAATACCCCTACTATCGTTTTCGTTAATCGTAACATAATAGGTCACGTATGACAGCAGATGTTTTGTCGTCTTATTCCAGCAAATTTCGCCGGAAACAGTCACCTAGCGTCTCTCCAATATGGAAGTTGACACCAGCCTGCCAGAGCGTGTAATAGTGCGCTGCTGCTCGAAATAATCAAGAAGAAGGATTCGCCTTGCCAATCAAGTTCAAGCGTTCGTCTTGCCAATCAAGTTCAAACGCTTGTCTTGCCAGTCAAGTTCAAACGCTTGTCTTGCCAATCAAGTTCAAACGCTTGTCTTGCCAATCAAGTTCAAGCGTTCGTCTTGCCAATCAAGTTCAAACGCTTGTCTTGCCAGTCAAGTTCAAACGCTTATCTTGCCAATCAAGTTCAAGCGTTCTAAAGCTTTGCTATAAATATAAATCACTGTTTGTATACTGCCAATAAAATAAACGAAGTTGCCAAACTTTAAAATTCATGCTCAGCAAAATCGTGCATACATGTATATCTATATTACCCTTTAATAAACGATGTCTGTTATTATAAAACTACAGACTTTTTTCTTTATTACTATATATATTTATATATATAATGCTAAGGTTAGTTCAAGCAAACGACATTTCTGACGCATTCGAGCTAAGTTCTGAGTTGATAGTTGTAAGAAAGACTACGCTAAAACTAGAGACCCCCTCCTCAATAATTGTGAAGAATATTAGTTGCATTTATATGACCTGGTGATGGGAGGGGTGACAGGAGGTACAACGGAAATACCAAGGCCTTTGTGGTCATCGAGCTACCGCCGATATATAAGTAATTATTTAACAATTTTAATGCACAGCCTACCTACAAGCATTTTTCCTTCCTGTGTAAAAAAAGTGTTTCCTGTGGGTTTTGAAGAATAATGTGTGCGCCAATAATCCCACGCCTATCAGAAAACTAAGGACCAGCACTGCAACAGGTTTTAATGAAATTGAACCTGGTGTATGTGAAAAACAGTTAAACAATTGGTATCCCGTCGAAAACGGCAGACAATATATTTTCAGGCGTATTTCAGTTTTGTTGCCTATTGCCTAATTGCGAAGATGTCTTTCCTTTCATAGCCGCACTCCATCTTTCCTTGGCTATTTCGTCAACTTTCTTGTTCACATCCTTGGTTTTCTGCTTAGTTGTCATCACTTCGTGTTCTTTAACGGCCATCGTATTGCACTCAAATTCGCGTTCAAGAAACGTTAATCGTATTTTTCATTTGGTTATACTTATCTCAGTCAGTTTTGCTGTGAGCAATTTGGCTGCCCAGGTTTAATCTTCGATATCTGCAGCTATATTTTTCAGACGACTTAAATACGATATATTGCTTGAGCTTACCTTGCCCAGAAGCTGGAAATCTCGCACTCACCTTTGAAAAACTGTGCTGCGCTAAAGCGACTACATTATATTGCATGCCAATCGACTGCCCGCTGTATTGTATCAAGACTGTTTACCATGCTAGCGTCTAAACCCACAATAGCGTTAAAAGATGTCACTGTTGGCACAAACATGCTTTTTCAGAGTTCTTTAGTCACCATGAGTATACTGCAGTTCAACAAATCCTTCTCTCTTACAATCTTTTTAGTTACAATACTTCTAGGTCGTTTTTTTATTGCATGCCAAGCATTAAAAATATCTGGCGTGTTTTTTATTATATCTTCTAAGTATCTGTAGACGTCTCTATATTCAATTTCCTTTCCCCGTAACTTTAGCGGCATCTTTCTGATATCTCCGGAACATATTACGTTGAACTCATGTCCAATCTTTTCTGGCGTTTCTCCGCATATGGTTAACATTTTTTGCATTTGGTCAACACTTTCCGCTAAAATCACCATGTCGTTTGCAAACAACATGACACAAGGTCGGATAGATAGAATTCCATGATCTCTACTGTATACTATTTTAAAACCCAGATACTATTCATACACAGTGACACCGAGAAAGGGCATCCTTGCCAAAGTCCTTTCTTGAGACGATCCTTGCAAAGATGTAACTCTTATAGTATATTTCTTTAATTACATTGACCCATTCCTGTATTTTTTTTAATAGAGGTAACTTGTAAGCCCGCAGCATGCTGGCTGCACAGCAAGCGTATCTGATTCAAAAGTTATTCCACAACAAAAGATAAATAAAACTCATATATATATTGACGAAGTTCGACACAACAACAGAACAGCCAACTACTACGCCGTCGATAACTGTAACTAATCAGTAGATAAAACACTACGGAACTAATCACATCATCCTGCGTGCACCGCGACGACCATAGAACCGTCATACAGCCACAACATCGAGACCGGCATAAACAACCCCTCACATGAGATCGCGCAGCTAGCTACATACTAACGACAATAATGCACGTTGCACACATCCATAACATCGGCAGAATCATCATCATCATTAGACTTACGTACCTGACCTACGGCGGCGTCACCGCCGAAGCCAACGCACCCTATGATAGTGCGCATTTCAAACCGCCAATCAGCGCAGAGGACAGGTGGAATATTTGAGATGTTGTATGTTGGAGAAGATTCATCGTCTTTACCATCATTATTACTATACGAACGCTGCGGCGTCCCTTGAGTGAATACATAGACCAAGGACGCTTGGTCTAGGATCATTCGCTGCTCGGCTGCGCTACGCGCCAGACGTACGTCGTGTTCGTTGTCGTTCATCGTCGCTCTTAAGCCTCTTGTGTTGTAGTTACCGTCCTGGTGAGTTTACATTTGCCAGTTCACTTAGCCTAACAGGCCACCTTTACATTTTTTAACTAACAACTCTACGTTACATATTATTACTTACTAGTAGCATTACAGTTGTTTTTAAGTCAATTTAAAATGTTTCAGATTTCTGTAAGCGATGTAGCTTCAGTACGTGTCCACGTAGTTATTCTAATGGACATCTAAAAATAGAGCTAAAACGTACACATGTAAATAATTGGAATGGTGTAATATCTGAGTGTAATACATTTCTTACGGGTTTTAATTGGTTCCCGTATGTATTCGGTGCTTTTGCCCAATTTGCGTTTCTTCTATGAACGTCAAAAAGAAAAAAAATGGATTCTGTATTGAAAACAACTAAAACCATTGATAAAAAAAATGCCTCTTATTTATGCTAGATCATGCTGACGCATCGGGACACCTCAGACTCTCGCATAAATACATTTTTGTAACATCATTTAGTCGACCCTTTATTTGGATTTTCTGGAATTGAATATTGTTATGAGATATGTAAGCTTACTCGTTAGTGCTTGCTACTTTGTTTTTATTTTCTTTCTAAATAACGTGCACCCCTAAAATACTTAACGTATTTTAGTGGTGCGCGCTACTCCTGATCGTCCATGCTGTGGACTCATATTTGCCTTTATATAACAACTGATTCTTATAAGGACAGTCTGGTAATATACATGATTGATAAACAAACATATCTGAATTTAACACAACTAGTTGTTAGATGCACATATCATTGATTGGATCATACATTGGTTACAGGTTAACTCTGCTCCACGGCACTCACACTTGCACTCAGGGGGACACTTCGCACACTTCTCACGCCTGTATAGCTTCGTATGAAAGCCATGAACTGCGGCGGTTATCAGGTATGGTGTCTATAGTGTGGGCGTTTGGCCTTATTGCCTGTGCCTCGTAGTGTCGTGTCGCACGTCTATTTCAGCCAGTTTTTATATCCCATTTAACGAGATATTCATTGGGCGTATCTATCTTCGAGGGTGTGTTGTGTGTTCACCAAAGGTCCGCTAGAAGAAGGGGCATAGAAGCTCACAAATACTTTAGCCGATTGCAGCTAATACGACGCAACACCAACACTTTCTTTAAAAAGATAACTTTAATGCACTTAGTGGGTCTGATATTATTCTGAGTTAGGTAAGGCCAAACGACCTGTATCCCACACAAGGCTGTTGGCTGTTGTTAACTCTTACCAGTATCTTGGCCTTCGGGTTCATTATACAGGAACGACGTTCACAGTGCATGTAAACGAAACAGTACGGAAGGCACTTATCTCTCTTTACGGGGAAGTAGGCAATGTCCGAAGACTGTCCGTTCTCTCAACAGTGAGGCTCTTCATGCTTAAGATTGTTCCGGGGCTGATGCACGGTCTTGACAGGGTGTGGAACCACCGCACGCTGACGAATTTTAACCAGCTTGAAAAGTGTTTTTCATTATATATGAAGCGAGTGCCTTGCTTGCCTATCCGAGCGAGGAGCCGCTTTGTGTATTTCATGCCAGGCTGCCCACCGGCTGCTGAAACAATCCGACTAAGGCTGAAGATGCCGCGTACAGTACCTTACGAACATTGTATTTCGAAGTGGGAAGCTAAAGTCGAACAGGCTAGACGGGAGGTCGGTGGTTTAGACGTTTCCAATGCCATGCACCTTTGATCTAGTCCTGCATGTGACAATCGCCACGTATACACCAGGTACAAAGTGCATGGTTATCACTACCTGGTATGTTCAAACGCAACCTTTCACGAGGAGTACGAGTTGAGCACCTGCCGGTTCTGCCTGCAGAAGTGTGCTAAGTACCATGCAGTGGAATGCACAGCGCTGGACCGAAAATCGCCCAAAAAAAATACTTCTCTCGTCGGAAGCGTGAAGAAGATAGAGCTTCATGAAGAAACATTTTGAAATAAATATTATACTTAATTTGAGTGAATTAAACATAATTGTATATATATACGAGGTGTGTTCAAAACGTATCGCGACTTTTGAATTTTCGCGGGTTACGTATATTCGAATTTCGATTTTTTGTGGCGTTATGTTGGTACTCATGTCTCTCACTTATGCCGACAAGCTCGGCCATTTTGAATGTTCACTTAATTGTTGACAGCTGCTTTGCTTGCACGTGTTTTGGATCGTCTTCGATTTTACCTATTCAAAAAAATGGATCAAAGAACCTGTATCAAATTTTGTGTGAAAAACGAAATTAAGTGCGCGGATGCATTCCGAATGTTGACTGTGGCATACGGAGAAGCTACCTTGGACCGAAGCAACGTTTATCGGTGGTACAAAATGTTCTCAGAAGGCCGAGAAGATGTGAACGACGAAGAGCGTGCCGGACGCCCGAGCACTTCAACAACAGACGAAAAAATTAATGAAGTGGAGAAAATGGTATTGGCCAATCGTCGAATCACCGTTAGAGAAGTTGCTGAGGACCTAAACATATCGATTGGCTCGTGCCATTCGATTTTTATCAATGATTTGGGCATGAGACGGGTCGCCGCGAAATTCGTACCAAAATTGCTCAATTGCGACCAAAAACAGCATCGCATGAACACATTGCTAATGAGATGTTGGACTCTGTCCGCGACGACCCAAATTTGCTCCAGAGGGTCATAACTGGTGACGAATCGTGGGTTTATGGTTATGACAGTTCAGTCTGCAACCGGCCTTCGTCGGGAGTGCATCGGGTGTAGAGGTCTCCGTGTGAGATTGGTGATTTTGTGTGACCCGTCTCTTGCCTTGTTTCGTGTTGAGCATGGGGCGAGTCTTCTGTCACGTCTGTCCCAATGGGGCCCGATGCTGAGACACGGTGAATTGTGTGCGCCACCTTCTCACGTTTTCGATCGTTGGCATTGACTGAGTGCTGTGAATGCGGTGCTTCGGAGCGCGGCGGAGTGTCTGATGCTTGTCGACTCTCTTCTGCTTTGAGTGCCTATGATGGTGTTGTTCGGCGGAGTTGTGTACAGGTGATTTCTTGTGAGTCTGTGCATCTGTCGTTGTGGTTGTGTTCACAAGTGAGACTGGTATCTCAAGCTTTCAGCGCCAGTATGGATCTTGCTGGGTGAGACTTTACGGCTACATACAACTGTGGTGCATTCGTGGTAGAAACAGCTGCGCTGTCTACTTTGCAGTGTGGTGAAGCAGGCTGTTGACATTACGACGAGTGCAGCTTTGGGCAACATTTCTACATCTAGACGCCAGACTATTCAATGAGAGGAGGATTCGGCGGACGTGTAATCTGCAGCAAAAACTGATTTCATCGGTCGTCTGCTACGTGCGTTGCTGTTTTAGTCGGCAAATCATGGGAGCTACGGACAATAAAGCCCCGGTAGAAACGAAGAGGAGAGGAGCAACCGCTGTAAATAAACGTAAAGCAGAGCCGCAAGAAGAGTCAAAGGGGAAGAAGGAGAAGCTGATGGGGGAAACAGGGCAAGCAGAGGCGAATTTGAAAGTGTGTGCAGCAAGCAGTAGCTTAAAAGATGTAAATGTTTCCAAAGCGGCGACCCTGCCAACGGTGCACTCAGTAGCATCAGCTGTGGTGAACAACGTCACAGCTGACGGTTCTCGAAATGAAGAGATCGCCAATGGTATTGAGTTACCGGCAACTCAGCTGATTGTGGATACTGAAGAGACTGGGAAGGATGTTTCGGGTAATGGATGGACACAGGTGATAAATAAAGATACGGCAAAGAGGCTTGGAAAACTTCAGTCACAAATTGAGGCTATCAGGGCAAACACCGTGCGTAATTCCAAAGGTGTTTTCCGTATTGTAATTGCACGGAGGATTGAGCACGACTGTGACGGTGAAATAAATATCGGCAGCGGGCCTTTCCAGGGCAACATGCTAGCTCTCTGTAGTGAGCTGTTTCGGCTCTACCCTGACACTAGACCTGAATCGAAATCAAATTATATTCATGTTTGGACCAATGCAGTTGAAGATACCAAAAAGGTTTTGGGGCTGACAGAGCTTCTTGGAATCCGCGTAACTACAAGTTGTAGAGACCTGGACAACAACTGGGCACGGATTACTCAGGTTGACCGCGGCTTCACGGATGAGGACATATTAGCAGCGCTGAAGCAGGACGGCGTGGTGACAGTTAAGAGAGAAGTTGGGAAGCGACGCGTGGGTGATCAGCTTACAGAGTTGGTTACAGACAGAGTTCTTCTACGCTTTAATCGTGTGCCACCCACAGAGGTATTTCTGGCGTGCAGAAAGCATAAAGTTGTTATGTACGCTGGTGCACCTAAAGCGTGCTTCAAATGTCAAAAACTTGGTCACATAGCCGCGAATTGTAAAAATGAGATAGCTTGTAGAAATTGTGGTGAGACTGGCCATCTTGTAGCTGAATGTAAAAAGGCACCTAAATGTGTAAATTGTAAGGGTTGCCATGCATCTTCCTCGTCATTATGTCCGTTACGCGCATACGAACTTGAAAAGCGAAAGATTTGGATGGAGCGCAGACTACTGCAACAAGTCAGTGTAGAGCATCCCGCCACGGCTATCAAAGTGATTGATCAAGCTCCTTCATCAACACCGGAATTGTCTGCTAGACATCCTGTCACGACGCAGGGTTCCAGTCGCTCTTACGCATCAGTTGTGAGATCAGTTGTTGTGGAAACCGCTGCCGGTCCAGAAGTAAAAATCAATCTTCCGGGAATTACAATGATCCCCCAGAAACAAACGATGAATCGGCTGGCTAAGCCTACCTCTACGACGAAGAAAACGACGTTCGGCAAAACGAAGATGCTCCTGAAGCCAAAGATGCGTCAGGCTCCCAGGACAAAGAAAAGCGTGGCTGCAGCGTTTAAGCCCGTCATGAGAATTTTAAATGCTAGATGCCCACAAGCAGTGGGATGTCTGAAGAGCCTTTTTAGTGCAATTGCACCTTTGTTAGAGTTACTTAAGCAGTTTAACTAGAGTCTTACCCTTTCTTGTAATTCATTGGATTATAACTAGATTTTTACACATACCTTGTAATAACATGACCATGGCATTAGATAGTTTAAATGACATTATATCACATAACCCTACAAATGTAAGGCAGTGCCAGACATGGTGGGGACCGCCAGAATTTAAAGTTGTAACTCTTAGCGGTGTAAAATCACCAATTTTTAGTACTCTTGCAGCCATCCACATTAATGCGGGAACAGGAGGGCTCAAGAAATCAGGGCAACTCGAAACGCTGGGGGACATACTGATGCAAGAGGGTTCTGGGCTAGACGTTGTAGTCATAAGCGAAACATGGCTAAAATCAGGCGACTACAACGCATATAGCATCCCCGGTTTTAATTTGATTGGCTCAGGACGTGAAACTAGTAAACAGGGAGGAGGGGTTGGCATGTACATACGCTCGAACTGCCTTATACTCTCTAAGCTTGCTAAAAGTAGTGATGATGGTAACGTACAGGTTCTCAGGGTACATCTAAAGAAGTGCGGTTTTGAAGGAGTTGTTATCGGTATGTATTCCAGTAGGGTCACGCATAAGGAAGTCCTACTGGATTTGTTGGAAGAGGTACTTCCAATGGGTTCAGCTCTCCCATGTATAGTTATGGGTGACTCGAATATTAATTTGCTGGCTAATACAGACAGGGAAAGCTATATATCATTTTTCTCGGAAAGAAGCTTTTTTCATGTCGTCAAGCAGGTGACTCGCCCCGCTTCCGGTACATGTATTGACCATGTTGCTGTTAGAAATTGTGAGGATTTCCTGGAAATCTGCCCGGTCGTTTGGTGCACCAGGCTATTTTCGGATCACTACCCTGTGGTAGTGTTCTTATCTGGAAAGTATTCTCCGGTTACAGAAGCCGTACCTGCTCCGACAGCCTTATTAAGGATACACGATCGGAAGAGTGTCACTTTGTTTCTTGACCGAGTTGCCCGTTTAAGCTGGTTAAAAGTGTATGACACTGACGGCACGGAAGAAGCTTTTGAAGCTTTCAGTAATTTGTTAGTCAATGAATATAATAGATGCTTTAACAATTTCTGCCAGAGTAATTTGAAACAGCATCCAAAGTTCAATTTTTCTGCAAAGTTAAGGCGCTTGCGGCAAAGCGTTAACAAGCTTTATCGTTGGCATATAAAAGCGCAGTCGGAAGAATCAAAGTCTTCGTATTATCGTAGCTTCCTGCGCTACAAGCGTGAACTTCGTAACGCCAAGACAAATTTTTATAAGACGTGCTTTAGGCAACTCCAGGGTGACACTTCCAAACTTTGGAACTTTATTAATGGTTCGTGTGGCAGAGCCAGAAAGTCAGTGGAACTTCCCACTACTCTGGAAGCCAGTTCTGGGCTTGTGACTGACCCAACGGATATAGTGACGGAGCTAAATCACCATTTTGCTACGGTGGGATCCAATACAGTAAAAGCTCTCCAAGTCAAGGAAAACGTTCAACCAGCTCTGGAGGCCACCTGGTTTAAGAGAGATTTGTCATTCTCTTTTTTGCCAGTAAGTACGCCGGAAGTACAGAGAAGTTTAGAATCCACAAAGGCTTCCTGGAGAGTTGGGGCTGCAGGAATCCCAGACCGATTGCTGAAGCTGTCCTCCGTCACTCTTTCTCATCCATTGGCGCATATTATAAACCGTTCCCTGACTACTGGCGTTTTCCCCGCTAGACTAAAGGTGTCCACAATTATTCCCTTATTTAAAAATAAGGGCGATCGTAAAAATCCGAATAATTACCGACCAATTTCTTTAGTGGATTACCTCTCAAAAATATTTGAAAAGGTAGTTAAATCCAGATGCGAAGGGCACCTTAGTTCGATTGGGTTCTTTTCGAGGAATCAGTTTGGATTTCGTAAGGCACGCTCAACGGAGCTTGCCCTCGCTCATCTTTCTCAGGAGGTCGCCAATTCTTTCCAAGACAACCAACTTTGCCTTGGCGTCTTTTTGGATGTTTCTGCCGCCTTTAACTGTGTAAATCATTCGTTGTTCTTACTTATGCTCGAAAAACTTGGTTGTGATAGCACTGTTTTGTCTTGGTTTAGGTCATACCTAGCGGAGAGGCAGCAAGCGGTAAAGGTAGGTTGTTTTGAATCGACCTTAGAAGAAGTAAACATCGGGACGCCGCAAGGGTCAATCTTAGGACCGTTTATGTTTATCATTTTGATTAATTTCATTATTGAAGAGATTGCGTCAGAAGGGTCCTGTACGCCCATCGTCTATGCTGATGATACGACCTTACTTTTTCGTATTCAACCATCTGCGATACAGGCTGATGTACAGAAGGCTATGCAAGTAGTAGAGTATGCTGTTCTTGTGTTTGAAAAGTTCGGTCTGGTGATAAATGCAACCAAAACAGGACTCACGTTGTTTCGCCCTGCCAAAAGGGTCACGCAGGTTCAAACGCTAGAGCTCAATGGAACGGAAGTGACACTTTCCTCTACTATCAAATGTCTGGGCTTAACTTTACATGAGACGCTTAGATGGCATGATCACTTAGACGTTATTACGCCTAAATGCTATGCGGTAATTTCATCTATTCGTCGTCTACGAGAACTAGGAGTGCCTGTCGAGGGTCTTCTTATGGTGTATAAAATGCTATTAGTGCCAATTCTTTGTTATGGTATCTCAATTTGGGGATTTTATAATAAAGGTATAACTCACAGGGCCGAAGTCATTCAGAATGATGCCCTCAGGGCGGTATTTAACTTGCGCCGCATTGATTCGGTTCGCAAGTGTTTTCAAGACTTTAAGCTTTTAACACTTAGGGATATGTACAGGGTAAAAATTGCCACGCTTGCATTCAAGATGTATAGGGGAGTTATTCCGGATGATGCGGGTTTTCCTATAAGAGCTGCTGTTAGACGCACCACTCGACGTGCAACGGAATTTGTGAGGCCAATAGCTCTAAAGCAGACCACCCGTCATGCTCTTGCATACACCCTTCCGACTATCTGGACCGAAATTCCCAAAGAAATTCGTGTACTTACCTCAGTCGGAGCATTTAAACGCGAGGTAAAAAAATGGGTAACAAGCAAAAACTCTAGTCAAAACTAGTTTCCCGTCAATAGGTTGAAATTGTGTGAACGGGAGAAGTGTTTAGCAACTTCAATTGCTAGTTTCGTATAGAGTGAGACATATTATAGTATGAAATAGATAATAGTAATGTTACACATTTTGCATGCACACTTTTTACACACATTTTTGTAATGCACATTTTAAATATTTTTATATACGAGAACTTAAGCATTGTGAAATTGCGGTTCCGTGAATAAACCTCAAATTGAAATGAAATGAAATGACGTGGAAACCAAAGCTCAATCATCTCAATAGAAGCTGCCGCACGAACCAAGACCGAAAAAAGCGCGCCAAGTTCGGTCGAATGTGAAAGTTTTGCTGACAGTTTTCTTCGATTGCAGGGGCGTGGTGCATCATGAGTTCTTGCCACAGGGTAGAACGGTCAATAAGGAATATTACCTGCAAGTTATGCGCAATTTGCGCGAAGCAATCCGCCAGAAACGCCCGGATTTGTGGAAGAACAAAAATTGGCTTTTGCACCACGATAACGCCCCTGCTCACACATCGTTGCTTGTGCGCGAGTTTTTGGCCAAAAACAACACACTAATGATGCCGCAGCCACCGTATTCCCCAGATCTGGCCCCCTGTGACTTTTTCTTGTTCCCTAAACTGAAGAGGCCCATGAAAGGACGACGTTACGCTACGCTTGACGAGATAAAGACGGCATCGAAGGAGGAGCTGAACAAGATAAAAAAAAAATGGTTTTTTGAAGGGCTTCGAAGATTGGAAAAACCGTTGGCACAAGTGTATAATATCTCATGGGGATTACTTTGAAGGGGACAAAATAGATATTCATGAATAAATGAATAATTTTTGAAAAAACACAAAAGTCGCGATACGTTTTGAACACACCTCGTATATATATATATAGCGCCTTAGAGTGAACTGAATTGTCTCTGCACGAACGTGTTGTCTTGGGTTCTCTAACTCAGACACAAACTGCTGTACATTTTGACTGATTTGAGAGCGGGTTCTGACATTCTTTGGGGCGTCAGCACGCCGCGGTGGCTTGTGAACCAATAAATAGGCCAAGCAGCATGGCTTAAAAACCCATCCGTTGCTCGGCTGTGCTTTGCATTAGTCTTTATGCTACGTGTCGTCATTCATCGTTCCTGAGTCCCTCGCGCTGCAGTACCCGTCCGCCTCAGTCTACATTCCCAAGCTGACTTAGCGTAACGCAGCAGCGTTACAATCTATGTGCGTGGTAGTCTGGCTGGTCGTGTTCTTACGATGAAAACTCGGATATGAATTTGGCAGGCCGTTGTACGACTGTGCGATCGCGCATCTCAAGGGCCGTGGGGTGGCAGTACAATTCGCCTTCATTGTAACTTCTGCCAAAAGCGTATTTGGGTGCCGAGGATCCAAAGAGGTATTTAGACCTCTACCGCCTGCACAACGGGTAAATATATCGCATTTAAAGAAATCGGTTTATTTCGCAACACAGGCGCTTTGGTTACACTTATTCCAGAAATAATAATTATTCATTGGAGCTCAAACAGGGCTCATTTTAACGTTGATGCTTTCTACTGTAATAGAAGAAGTAATAGCTCAATGCAGTTCAAGCAAATACAGTACCGTTAATTTACACCACTGTGCGAGAGCAGCCATATGATGACTCCGAGCTTTGCTGTTTATGGCAGCAGGGTGTGCTGGTCTGATGTCTTTAACTGCTTGCGCCGCTTAGAAAATTCAATATCAAATTAATTTGATCATTTTCGTTTAAGCACTTAAATGACGGGCAGCAATATTCGGTGCCACGTAGTCTGACAGAAGCTTATATTTAATATAATAAGTGATTATATGAAGGGTTTTTCTACTCTCTTGACGTCTAACTTAACTCGTTCTGTCATTTTATTGTTACTAGGTTCTTAAACAATACGGTCGGCGATATCGTTTTGTTCTTGTGTATAGGCCCTTGTAAGTGACAAGCAATTATGCAGTTCGGTCTTTTCAGGTCGTGCGCTATCATTTGGGTGATCTAACAGTGTTAGTTATTTCTCACTCGACGGTAGGCAGCCATAGGCACGCGTCCAAACAGTTTCTCTCCTGGCAAGGGTGCATCGGGTTATTTTTTTTATTTTGAACTTTTATTGACATTTCTTATAAGATAAATGCACACGTTAATTTCAAGCTCCATCACCTATTTACAATACGGTGCAACATAGTTTATATTTTTAAATTACTTTAAACCAGATACTGGAGTTTTGAGATAATGCGCTTCGAGATCGTATTTGAATGTGAGCAGAAACTTTGTTTGCCTGACAAAGGCCAATACCTTGTTCCAGTAGAAGACTCCAATCAGAAAGAATGATATTTTTGACTAATTAGAATTGACTTTATACAAATTGTATGTGTTACTCCTTGTAGATATAGGTGTTGCTGATGTTGCCAAACCATGTAAGTTTGGATGCTCTTCAAGGAGTATACGCTTATTTTCAACTACAAGAGGGTATTCTATAAGCTCTGGGAAAGGCAGAATGCTTATGTTGTTTTAGTACGACTGCATCGAGTCTCGCATCCAGAGGTTCAGAGTACCTCTGTTGGGGAATTCCTAACGAATCGGGCGATGATATCGTGCGCAAACAATGTCACCTTTGCACGCTTTGTTACGCTACATATGTCGTTAACAAATATGTTAAAAAGAGTGGACTACCTATATTGCCCTGAGCTACTCCAGCCGATATAATCCTTTCGTCAGAGAGTGTATTGCCCACCTGAAGGACTTGTCTTCTATTCGACATAAACGAAGGCAGCCAAGACCAAAAATATCATCCGCTCGATATCGAGCTCACTTCTTAATTAGAATATTTACATCACCTGTACCAAATGTATATATATATATATATATATATATATATATATATATATATATATTGTGACGAAGTTCGACACAACAACAGAACAACCAACATCATCTGGTCGACCCTTTATTTGGATTTTCTGGAATTGAATATTGTTATGAGATATGTAAGCTTACTCGTTAGTGTTTGCTACTTTGTTTTTATTAACTTTATAAATAACGTGCACCCCTAAAATACTTAACGTATTTTAGTGGTGCGCGCTACTTCTAATTGTCCATGCTGTGTGTTTGCCTTTACATAACAACTGATATTAACTGCATGCGTAAAACTAATATTTATAAGGACAGTCTGGTAATATACATGACTGATAAACAAAAATATCTGAATTTAACATAACTAGTTGTCAGATGCACATATCATTGATTGGTTCATACATTGGTTACAGGTGAATACTGTTCCACGGCGTTCACACTTGCACTCAGGGGGACACTTCGCACACTTCTCACGCCTGCTTAATTTCGTATGAAAGCCATGAACTGCGGCGGTTATCAGGTATGCTTTCTCTAGTGTGGGCGTTTGTCCTTATTGCCTGTGCCTCGTAGTGTCGTGTCGCACGTCTATTTCAGCCAGGTTTTATATACCACTTAAAGAATTATTCATTGGGCGTATCTATCTTCGAGGGTATGTTGTATGTTCACCAAAGGTCCGCTAGAAGAAGGGGCGTAGAAGCTCACAAATCGAATCTTAAACAACGTATATGACAACTACTCTTAAAGCATTACAGCTGAACTGCAACCGGAGCATGGGTGCCCACAACATGCTCCAGGAAATTAGTAGCAGGTCTGGGACAGATCTGCTACTTCTCAGTGAGCCCAACGTCCGGTGGGCGAAAAACGGCACCCCGGACCTTTTTACAGAAGCAAACAATTTGACAAGCATTTTACTAGACAACCGCTGTCGCCTCCGGGTTTCCGGACACGGCAGCGGGTACGGTTTTACTTGGGCGGATCTAACGGGCGTTGGGCGGTTTTATTCCTGCTACTGCAGTCCCAACGCCCCTCTCGAAGACTTTCATAGGTTCTTAGACAATTTGACAGAGTCTTTTAACCAAAACGACGTGCCACTTCTAGTCTTAACCGGAGATTTTAACGCAGCTTCCACTACATGGGGCTCTACGGCCACCAACCGAAGAGGACGCGCCGTCCTCGAGTGGCTGGCGGCGGAGGACCTAGTTGTTCTTAACACGGGTACGCCCACCTTCCACAGAGCTGGGCACACCTCGTGCATCGATCTTACAATAACAAGAAGAACGGAAGCACATAGGATTTTTAACTGGAAGGTTTTACTAGACGAGGAATCTCTAAGTGACCATCATATACTTGTGTTTCACGTGACCATCTCCCGCGAGGGACCGCCCACAACGCTTCGTCCTACAACCAGGCGCCAGGGGGTCAACGAGATCCGGGAGTCCCTTAGGACTTTTCTATTATATCTTCTAAGTATCTGTAGACGTCTCTATATGCAATTTCCTTTCCCCGTAACTTTAGCGGCATCTTTCTAATATCTCCGGAACATATTACGTTGAACTCATGTCCAATCTTTTCTGGCGTTTCTCCGCATATGGTTAACATTTTTTGCATTTGGTCAACACTTTCCGCTAAAATCACCATGTCGTTTGCAAACAACATGACACAAGGTCGGATAGATAGAATTCCATGATCTCTACTTTATACTATTTTAAAACCCAGTTACTATTCATACACAGTGACACCGAGGAAGGGCATCCTTGCCAAAGTCCTTTCTTGATTCGATCCTTGCAAAGATGTAACTCTTATCGTACATTTCTTCAATTCTATTGACCCATTCCTGTATTTTTTGTAATAGAGGTAACTTGTAAGCCCGCAGCATGCTGGCTGCACAGCAAGCGTATCTGATTCAAAAGTTATTCCACAACAAAAGATAAATAAAACTCATATATATATATTGACGAAGTTCGACACAACAACAGAACAGCCAACTACTACGCCGTCGATAACTGTAACTAATCAGTAGATAAAACACTACGGAACTAATCACATCATCCTGCGTGCACCGCGACGACCATAGAACCGTCATACAGCCACAACATCGAGACCGGCATAAACAACCCCTCACATGAGATCGCGCAGCTAGCTACATACTAACGACAATAATGCACGTTGCGCCACATCCATAACATCGGCAGAATCATCATCATCATTAGACTTACGTACCTGACCTACGGCGGCGTCACCGCCGAAGCCAACGCACCCTATGATAGTGCGCATTTCAAACCGCCAATCAGCGCAGAGGACAGGTGGGATATTTGAGATGTTGTATGTTGGAGAAGATTCATCGTCTTTACCATCATTATTACTATACGAACGCTGCGGCGTCCCTTGAGTGAATACATAGACCAAGGACGCTTGGTCTAGGATCATTCGCTGCTCGGCTGCGCTACGCGCCAGACGTACGTCGTGTTCGTTGTCGTTCATCGTCGCTCTTAAGCCTCTTGTGTTGTAGTTACCGTCCTGGTGAGTTTACATTTGCTTCAGTTCACTTAGCGTAACAGGCCACCTTTATTTTTTTACTAACAACTCTACGTTACATATTATTACTTACGAGTAGCATTACAGTTGTTTTTAAGTCCATTTAAAATGTTTCATGTGTCTGTAAGCGATGTAGCTTCAGTACGTGTTCACGTAGTCATTCTAATGGATATCTAAAAAGAGAGCTAAAACGTGCACATAAATAATTAAAATGGTGTAATATCTGAGTGTAGTACATTTCTTACGGGTTTTAATTGGTTCACGTATGTATTCGGTGCTTTTGCCCAATTTGCGTTTCTTCTATGAACGTCAAAAATAAAACATTATTTTGTGTTCTGTATTGAAAGCAACTAAAATCATTGACCATTGACCGAAAACTCGGTGCCGTACGCCTACCTGTCTACGCACACAGCACACGGCGGTCTGGACACCCCCTGCCTCCCCCCTGCCAAACATTTTACCCCAGACTCCGCCTCCCACGTCTGACAGCACTACAACACTCCACGCACCCTAGGGTCTAATGGATACACTTTAAAAAAGACTTTGCAAAAACAAGACTTCTTTGCGAGCGCTTTGGAACCTCCATTAAGTCCGCCACACAAGGGATCGACTACTGGTCTCAACAACTACACAACACGTTCAATGGGGCACATTTTAAAAAAGCACACGAAACGCCCTTTGTACATTACTGGATTAAAGGTATGCCCTACCTATCTGGAAAGGAGTAATGACCCATCTCGCGTGGTCCTCTCCGCGAGATGGGTCATTAAGTGGTTCGTGAGCGAGTATTCCGTCGAACAAGCGCACCGGATCTAAAGCCCGACCTCGTAATAACAACACCTACCGAGGTCTGGGTTTTAGATGCTGAGGCTTGCGGCCCGAACAGGGATCTGGCAAAAGCGCGGCAAGGCAAGATCACCAACTATGACGTCGAGTTTCTAAGAGTGGCGCTCCCCGGCCCGCAAAGACCTCGCAGATTCGGATCCATCACTATCTCTATGAGTGCTGTATGGGACTCCGAATCTGCGAGTACGCTTTTGGGGCTCGGCGTCACAAAAAGGAATCTTATGGATCTTATCGTCTTAAAGTTGCAAGGAACCTTGAGGATATACCGCTCGCACCGGGTACATAAGAGCGGGGGCTATCATCAAGCAAAGACACGTACAGCTGATTCTTAACCTCACGTGACACCTTTTTACCACCATTTTTATTAGGGCGAGCACTCCGAGTGTGCAAACAAATTGTAAGTGATTAATAAATCATCATTAATATATATATATATATATATATATATATATATATATATATACATATATATATATATATATATATATATATATATATATATATATATATATATATTAATGATGATTATATATATATAACATAAACGCTTACCACCGATGCGATGCGTCAGGAAAGATGAATATTGCGTAGTGCTCTCCTCTGGGAGGGTAAACGTCGCTGTATTCTATTTCCCACCCACATTCGATCCCGCGGAGGTTGCTGAGGCGATGAGCTTTGGACTTTCAGAGAGAAGAGACCTGACCATGCCAACTATCGTCGGCGGTGATTTCAATGCCAGAACCTGTTGTTTCACAACCTTGTCAGCCGTGAAATTGAAAGCTTCGACTTAGCGACTGACAGGTAAAGAGCCACCTAACTAATCTCTTATTCAATCGTGACGTTGCGGCCGTATCTCCAATCGTACAGCATCCACTTACACTGGAGCAGCACAACATGAATCTGCCATTCGAGGTGGAGGAGGTGTGTCAGGTCCTACGGTCATTCCCGAAGAGAAAGAGCTCAGGTTCCGATCAGGTCCGCTATGAGCATTGCATCCAGTCACTTCCTCTCTTGGCAGAAACTCTTTGTGATTTCTTTAACGAAATTATAAAGAGGGGGCGGATGCCTAAAGTCTGGCATGTCGCCTGGCTTTTTCTTCTGTTTAAGGGTAGACATGGTGATGACAAGCAGGATCCATATCTCTATCGTGGAGTGGCGTCAGAACGCACATTGAAGACGATTTTCGGTAAGTTGGTTATTCGACGGATTGAGCGGGTAGCTGAAGAGGCACTTCCATCGAAGCAATTCGGTTTTAGGAGAGGCCGAGGCACTCGTGATGCAATCCATGTTCTCCAGTCAGAAATCGAGCGAGTTGTGGCACAACCCAAAGGTCATCTGTATGCAGTCTTTATTGACTGCGTCAAGGCCTTTGACAAAGCCCCTCGCCATCTGCTGGTTGAAGCATTCCAACGAGCAGAAGTGGGTGGCTCTCTCCTGAGTGTAATAGCAAGTTTCTTTGAGAAAGACACCTTGTTGGAAGACGGTGAACAGGGTGTATTAGAGATTAAGCAAAATGTGGGAACTCAGCAAGGAGACCCGCTAAGCTGCGTCTTGTTTACACTTCTCCTTATTGACCTCGTCGGTTACGTCCGACAGGAGTACCAAAAAGCCGTAGTGGTAATGTATGCAGATGATATCGTGGTCGCTCGTCGCGATTTAGGTGCCATCAAGCGCATTACCTCTATGATAGAGGCGTTCCTTGTCTCGAAGGGACTTGAGATAAACACCAGGAAGACCAAAGCCATGAAGTTCAGGCGTGGAGGTCGATTGGCTGCCAGAGAGGTTATACGTTGCTGTGGCCAACCATTGGAGTTTGTTAACTCTTACCAGTATCTTGGCCTTCGGGTTCATTATACAGGAACGACGTTCACAGTGCATGTAAACGAAACAGTACGGAAGGCACTTATCTCTCTTTACGGGGAAGTAGGCAATGTTCGAAGACTGTCCGTTCTCTCAACAGTGAGGCTCTTCATGCTTAAGATTGTTCCGGGGCTGATGCACGGTCTTGACAGGGTGTGGAACCACCGCACGCTGACGAATTTTAACCAGCTTGAAAAGTGTTTTTCATTATATATGAAGCGAGTGCCTTGCTTGCCTATCCGAGCGAGGAGCCGCTTTGTGTATTTCATGTCAGGCTGCCCACCGGCTGCTGAAACAATCCGACTAAGGCTGAAGATGCCGCGTACAGAACCTTACGAACATTGTATTTCGAAGTGGGAAGCTAAAGTCGAACAGGCTAGACGGGAGGTCGGTGGTTTAGACGTTTCCAATGCCATGCACCTTTGATCTAGTCCTGCATGTGACAATCGCCACGTATACACCAGGTACAAAGTGCATGGTTATCACTACCTGGTATGTTCAAACGCAACCTTTCACGAGGAGTACGAGTTGAGCACCTGCCGGTTCTGCCTGCAGAAGTGTGCTAAGTACCATGCAGTGGAATGCACAGCGCTGGACCGAAAATCGCCCAAAAAAATACTTCTCTCGTCGGAAGCGTGAAGAAGATAGAGCTTCATGAAGAAACATTTTGAAATGTATATTATACTTAATTTGAGTGAATTAAACATAATTGTATATATATATATATATATATATATATATATATATATATATATATATATATATATATATATAGCGCCTTAGAGTGAACTGAATTGTCTCTGCACGAACGTGTTGTCTTGGGTTCTCTAACTCAGACACAAACTGCTGTACATTTTGTACTGATTTGAGAGCGGGTTCTGACATTGTTTGGGGCGTCAGCACGCCGCGGTGGCTTGTGAACCAATAAATAGGCCAAGCAGCATGGCTTAAAAACCCATCCGTTGCTCGGCTGTGCTTTGCATTAGTCTTTATGCTACGTGTCGTCATTCATCGTTCCTGAGTCCCTCGCGCTGCAGTACCCGTCCGCCTGAGTCTACATTCCCAAGCTGACTTAGCGTAACGCAGCAGCGTTACAATCTATGTGCGTGGTAGTCTGGCTGGTCGTGTTCTTACGATGAAAACTCGGATATGAATTTGGCAGGCCGTTGTACGACTGTGCGATCGCGCATCTCAAGGGCCGTGGGGTGGCAGTACAATTCGCCTTCATTGTAACTTCTGCCAAAAGCGTATTTGGGTGCCGAGGATCCAAAGAGGTCTTTAGACCTCTACCGCCTGCACAACGGGTAAATATATCGCATTTAAAGAAATCGGTTTATTTCGCAACACAGGCGCTTTGGTTACACTTCCGGTCCCTAGTCGTGGAGACTTCTTCAGGTCCCGAAGTTCGGGTGAATCTGCCTGGAATTTCTGAGATCTCCTCGAAGAAGCCCATGCCATCGAAGAAGAAATCAACAAACTCCTATCAACGGACGCCATCTCTACTTAGAGGGCCACAAAAACCTAAGAAGACTGTACCTGCAAAGAGCAAGCAACTTCCTGCAATTGTTCAACCTCTTATTAAATTTTTTAAAGCCATTTGTCCGAAGGCTGCGGCCAGTCTGAGTAGATTCTTTGTGACAATTTCTCCGCTTTTATTAGCATTTTTAACCTAAGGCTACACTATCCCATCAGCCTGATTTGACTCTCTTTTACTATTTTAATGCTCGATTTTATACTCCCTGATCCACGAAGTTGTTCTAATATTTCTAGTTGCGAGGACTGGCACGACATTCCCCCCGTGACTAGCTCGTTTACAGCAATTCATCTTAATGCTGGCACAGAAGGATTAAAAAAATCGGGGCAACACGAACACCTGAGCAGCGTACTCTGTGATGAGTGGTCATCCGTAGATGTAGCAGTGATAAGCGAGACTTGGCTAAAAGACATCGATGCTTCTCTGTTCGCCATTGACGGCTTCAGCTTAGTGACATCCAATCGTAAAACGCCTAAGCTTGGAGGCGGTGTCGGAATCTATGTCCGTGCCACCTGTGTGATTGTATCCACGCTAGTGCTTAGTAGCCTTGATGGGTGTGTTCAAGCTCTTCGTATACATCTTCGGAAAGGGTCCGAATTCGAAGGTTTTATCATTGGGTTTTACTCGAGTAGTACTCTACATAGGGATACTCTCCTTGACCTATTAGATGATATTCTACCATCTAACTCTTTACTTCCGTGTTTGCTCCTTGGTGATTCGAACGTTAACTTGCTCGCTAGTCCCCCGCCGTTGAACTATATATCCTTCTTCACTAGCAACGACCTAATGCATCTAATCGATCGTGTCACGAGACCTCTTTCTGGAACTTGCATTGATCACATTGCAATTAGGGGCTGTTCTACATTCTCTAAAGTTCAACCAGTGGTTTTAAATACGTTGTCATTCTCGGACCATTTCCCTGTTGCCGTCTCTCTGCTCAAATGCGGAGAAACTTCAACGACGCTTCAGGCCGCTACTTCCATCTTCACCCGGGTTCATGACGCTGCTGGTGTGGGTACCTTCTTAAATCGCCTAAGTGATATTTCCTGGAGCAATGTCTATGACTCAAATGATGTTAATTTAGCGTTCGAGAATTTTAACAAACCCTTCGGGGTATTTATAACACATCATTCAGTTTACGTCTCATAGAGCGTACGAAGGCGTCAAAAGGTGACACGTTTGTGTTCTCGCCAGGACTGCGTCGCCTAAGAAAGCATGCCAACAAAATGTACATTAGGCACAAAAAGATTAATTCCCCAGAAAGTAAACATGCTTATCTGGTGAGCCAGAAAAGGTACAAAACCGCTGTTCGTATTGCTCGTTCAGCGTTCTATAAGGAGCGGTTTGATACCTTACGTGGTGATTCCCGCCGTCTCTGGCAGTTCATTAACAGGTCCTGTGGTAAACATAAAGGCTCGGCCGAGTTGCCTACTGCTCTTGTCACCTCTTCAGGAGAAACTTCCACAGATCCTGTTTTAATAGCCGACGAATTTAACCGCTACTTCGTGTCGGTGGGTTTGGAGACGGTCTCTTCATTGCGTCTTGAGGACGATATTAGACCGCGATTAAGGAACCTTTGGTCCTGTAATGACGTTACCTTCAGTTTTCGCGCTGTAACAGTAATGGAGGTGACCTCGATATTACTTAAGCAGAAACGGAGCTGGAGCTGCGGTGCAACGGGACTTCCTGCTCAACTTCTAAAACTTGGTACTCCATACATTGCTGGTTCTCTTACGCACATAGCGAACCTTTCACTCGCATCTGGAGTGTTTCCAACCGCCCTTAAGGCTTCTTTTGTTACACCTATTTACAAAAAGAAAGGCGACGTTGCGGAGCTTAAAAGCTACCGACCTATCAGCTTGGTTGACTGCATTTCAAAGCTATTCGAGAAGCTTGCTCTCTTGCAGCTGGAACACTTCCTCGAATCCTGCAGCTTTCTTTCGCCTAATCAATTTGGATTTCGTCACGGTCGGTCCACGGGCCTGGCACTCGCGCATCTCTGGCAGTTTGTAACCGACTCTGTTGAATCGACAAAAGCCTGTCTAGGCGTTTTTCTCGATGTCACTGCGGTATTCAATTGCGTTCGCCATTCTTTCATTCTTCAAATCTTGCAAAACCTTGGGTGTTCTGCAGGTACAGTAGAGTGGTTTAATTCATTTCTATCCTCTAGATTGCAGTCCGTTCGTATAGGGCAAGTGGTTTCCTCGTGGAGATCTGTTAATATTGGAACTCCACAAGGATCGGTGCTAGGACCGTTTCTTTTTTTGATTCTAATTAATTTCATTCTGCTTAATATTGAAAAAGAGAGCATTGGTAAACCGCTAGCTTTTGCCGATGATACTTCACTTTTATTTAGGGTTGACTCTCCAGCCCTCGATATACCGCGCTCACTATCTCAAGTGAAGGAGGTAATCAAAATCTTTAATTATTTCGGCCTCGTTGTTAATGCTAGCAAGACTAGTCTCACTCTGTTTCGCTCTCCTCAACTAAAGTTGCGGGCGGATCTTGATCGGCTTTCTTCAGAATTCGGTCTGAAGTTCTCGTCAACTACTAAATGTTTAGGCCTCATATTACACGATGGTTTAAGTTGGCGCGCTCATATTGATCATATAACACCCAAATGTTATGCAGTTATATCGGCCTTGCGACGTTTGCGTCGGGTGGGAGTTCCGTTGGATGGACTGATATTGATCTTTTTTTTTTTTTTTTTTTTTGTTCTGGGAGGTTTCGGTAATGCATGATGCACATGCGCCACTAGCAGCCTGCGTGACTAGTGTGAGACTCGCAAACCCACTAAACCCGGATTCCTCCCCACCCCCCCAGGCTCGGTATTACTTTGGCATTACATCGAAACCGTGGGAGAGGCGTCTCTGCCGTTCTCCTTCAATCAGCTCTATCCCTGACTATCATTCCGCATGTGGACTGATATTGATCTACAAAACGCTGTTTGTGCCGGTACTCACTTACGGCATTTTCTTGTGGGGAAGTGGTTATAATCACGTTCTGCATCGGGCTCAGGTCATGCAGAACGATGCACTGAGGGCTATATTTGGGATGAGACGTAGCCAATCTGTTAGATATATATATTGTGATTAAAAGATCCTATCCATCGATTCGCTGTATCGTCTTCAAGTAGGTACTTTCGGCTTCAAGATCAGTCGTAGTTTAGTACCTGTTGAGGTTGCCTTCCCTCTAGTCCCTCAGCGGCGGAAAACCTCGCGACGGGCCACCACTTTTGTGATACCTCGGGTACAGAAAAGATCTAGTACCCAATCTCTTGTATATAGACTGCCCGTCGTATGGGAAAGTATCCCGCATGAAATCCGTCACTCGAAGTCCCTGACCTGCTTTACCCGAGACGTCAAATTATGGCTTTTAAATAGGAATACATGACGGAGAAAGGGAATCTACTGAGAGCGATGATCTAATTTCTTAGTTTTCACCTGTCATTTCGAGTTATAATGTTTATGAAGTTATAACTCAGTGTGCTCCTTTGCCTTGTATGTCAGTATCGCCAATAATATGGTATAGGTATTATGTGCTGCTTTATCTTCTTCTTTTTCTTCTTTTATTCCCAAACCCTTGTACCACTTTTCATAACGAGAACTTAAGCATGTGAATGTATGCAGTTCCGCAAAATGACTTAAATGACGGGCAGCAATATTCGGTGCCACGTAGTCTGACAGAAGCTTATATTTAATATAATAAGTGATTATATGAAGGGTTTTTCTACTCTCTTGACGTCTAACTTAACTCGTTCTGTCATTTTATTGTTACTAGGTTCTTAAACAATACGGTCGGCGATATCGTTTTGTTCTTGTGTATAGGCCCTTGTAAGTGACAAGCAATTATGCAGTTCGGTCTTTTCAGGTCGTGCGCTATCATTTGGGTGATCTAACAGTGTTAGTTATTTCTCACTCGTCGGTAGGCAGCCATAGGCACGCGTCCAAACAGTTTCTCTCCTGGCAAGGGTGCATCGGGTTATTTTTTTATTTTGAATTTTTATTGACATTTCTTATAA
The DNA here is from genome assembly GCA_003439945.1 of Dermanyssus gallinae. NCBI lineage: Eukaryota > Metazoa > Arthropoda > Arachnida > Mesostigmata > Dermanyssidae > Dermanyssus > Dermanyssus gallinae. The sequence goes on along the minus strand of QVRM01003505.1, from coordinate 27,693 downwards.
GATAAATGCACACGTTAATTTCAAGCTCCATCACCTATTTACAATGCGGTGCAACATGGTTTATATTTTTAAATTACTTTAAACCAGATACTGGAGTTTTGAGATAATGCGCTTCGAGATCGTATTTGAATGTGAGCAGAAACTTTGTTTGCCTGACGAAGGCCAATACTTTGTTCCAGTAGAAGACTCCAATCAGAAAGAATGATAGTTTTGACTAATTAGAATTGACTTTATACAAATTGTATGTGTTACTTCTTGTAGATATAGGTGTTGCTGATGTTGCCAAACCATGTAAGTTTGGATGCTCTTCAAGGAGTATACGCTTATTTTCAACTACAAGAGGGTATTCTATAAGCTCTGGGAAAGGCAGAATGCTTATGTTGTTTTAGTACGACTGCATCGAGTCTCGCATCCAGAGGTTCAGAGTACCTCTGTTGGGGAATTCCTAACGAATCGGGCGACGATATCGTGCGCAAACAATGTCACCTTTGCACGCTTTGTTACGCTACATATGTCGTTAACAAATATGTTAAAAAGAGTGGACTACCTATATTGCCCTGAGCTACTCCAGCCGATATAATCCTTTCGTCAGAGAGTGTATTGCCCACCTGAAGGACTTGTCTTCTATTCGACATAAACGAAGGCAGCCAAGACCAAAAATATCATCCGCTCGATATCGAGCTCACTTCTTAATTAGAATATTTACATCACCTGTACCAAATGTATATATATATATATATATATATATATATTGTGACGAAGTTCGACACAACAACAGAACAACCAACATCATCTGGTCGACCCTTTATTTGGATTTTCTGGAATTGAATATTGTTATGAGATATGTAAGCTTACTCGTTAGTGTTTGCTACTTTGTTTTTATTAACTTTATAAATAACGTGCACCCCTAAAATACTTAACGTATTTTAGTGGTGCGCGCTACTTCTAATTGTCCATGCTGTGTGTTTGCCTTTACATAACAACTGATATCAACTGCATGCGTAAAACTAATATTTATAAGGACAGTCTGGTAATATACATGACTGATAAACAAAAATATCTGAATTTAACATAACTAGTTGTCAGATGCACATATCATTGATTGGTTCATACATTGGTTACAGGTGAATACTGTGCCACGGCGTTCACACTTGCACTCAGGGGGACACTTCGCACACTTCTCACGCCTGCTTAATTTCGTATGAAAGCCATGAACTGCGGCGGTTATCAGGTATGCTTTCTCTAGTGTGGGCGTTTGGCCTTATTGCCTGTGCCTCGTAGTGTCGTGTCGCACGTCTATTTCAGCCAGGTTTTATATACCACTTAAAGAGATATTCATTGGGCGTATCTATCTTCGAGGGTATGTTGTATGTTCACCAAAGGTCCGCTAGAAGAAGGGGCGTAGAAGCTCACAAATCGAATCTTAAACAACGTATATGACAACAACTCTTAAAGCATTACAGCTGAACTGCAACCGGAGCATGGGTGTCCACAACATGCTCCAGGAAATTAGTAGCAGGTCTGGGACAGATCTGCTACTTCTCAGTGAGCTCAACGTCCGGTGGGCGAAAAACGGCACCCCGGACCTTTTTACAGAAGCAAACAATTTGACAAGCATTTTACTAGACAACCGCTGTCGCCTCCGGGTTTCCGGACACGGCAGCGGGTACGGTTTTACTTGGGCGGATCTAACGGGCGTTGGGCGGTTTTATTCCTGCTACTGCAGTCCCAACGCCCCTCTCGAAGACTTTCATAGGTTCTTAGACAATTTGACAGAGTCTTTTAACCAAAACGACGTGCCACTTCTAGTCTTAACCGGAGATTTTAACGCAGTTTCCACTACATGGGGCTCTACGGCCACCAACCGAAGAGGACGCGCCGTCCTCGAGTGGCTGGCGGCGGAGGACCTAGTTGTTCTTAACACGGGTACGCCCACCTTCCACAGAGCTGGGCACACCTCGTGCATCGATCTTACAATAACAAGAAGAACGGAAGCACATAGGATTTTTAACTGGAAGGTTTTACTAGACGAGGAATCTCTAAGTGACCATCATATACTTGTGTTTCACGTGACCATCTCCCGCGAGGGACCGCCCACAACGCTTCGTCCTACAACCAGGCGCCAGGGGGTCAACGAGATCCGGGAGTCCCTTAGGACTTTTCTATTATATCTTCTAAGTATCTGTAGACGTCTCTATATTCAATTTCCTTTCCCCGTAACTTTAGCGGCATCTTTCTGATATCTCCGGAACATATTACGTTGAACTCATGTCCAATCTTTTCTGGCGTTTCTCCGCATATGGTTAACATTTTTTGCATTTGGTCAACACTTTCCGCTAAAATCACCATGTCGTTTGCAAACAACATGACACAAGGTCGGATAGATAGAATTCCATGATCTCTACTGTATACTATTTTAAAACCCAGTTACTATTCATACACAGTGACACCGAGGAAGGGCATCCTTGCCAAAGTCCTTTCTTGATTCGATCCTTGCAAAGATGTAACTCTTATCGTACATTTCTTCAATTCTATTGACCCATTCCTGTATTTTTTGTAATAGAGGTAACTTGTAAGCCCGCAGCATGCTGGCTGCACAGCAAGCGTATCTGATTCAAAAGTTATTCCACAACAAAAGATAAATAAAACTCATATATATATACAGGTAGTTCAACAAGTTCTTAAAATGAAAACCAAGAATTTTCCAAATCTTGTTTTTAATTTTTTCTTATTCGATATACTCCCCGAGAAGCTCAATACACTTTTCCCGATATTTCAGAGCATTTAGACCTCTTGAGTGAAATTCTGCGTCTTTAGACTGAAAATAGGCATTGACAGCAGTGTAACCTCTTCATTGCTGGAAAAACGCTTTCCACCGAGACGATTCTTCAAATGTCTGAAGAGGAAATAATCAGAGGGGGCCAGGTCTGGAGAATAGGAAGGTTGTTCAGTAAGTTCGAACCTCAGTTGGGCCAGTTTTGCCGATGCTTGCCGCGACTTGTGTGCAGGAGCATTGCCCTGGTGAAACAGGACAACCTTATTCTGCAAAGCGGACCTTTTCACGGTGAGTTTTTGCTTCAGGCAGTCCAACAGTCCTTCATAATATTCTCCTGAGATCGTTTTACCGCTCTCAAGGTAGTCGACCAGAATTATTCCACGTTGGTCCCAAAAAACCGTAGCCATCATCTTTCCGGCCGATGCCGTTGTCCGCACCCTCTTCGGAGGTCCTTCACCAGGTGCACACCATTGGCGAGATGCTTCTTGGGTCTCGGGAGTGTAGTGATGGACCCAGCTTTCATCGACGGTCACGAATCTGCGCCAAAAATCCGACGGATTTTTCGACATCTTGGCCAAATTTCGCTGTGAAGCGGAAACACGCGCGTCTTTTTGGCCTTGGTTGAGCAAATGCGGCACTCATTTTGATCTGAGTTTTTTCATCTTCAAGTTCTCGTGCAGGATGAAATGCACACTACCCAAACTGATCCCCAAGGCCTCCGATATCTTCTTAATGTTCACTCGCTTATCTGCGGCAACGATTTTCCGCACCTTTTCCACGTTTTCCTCATCAGTTGCCGTTTTTGGGCGTCCTGAACGTAGTTCATCCTCGGTGCTCCTGCGACCTCTTTTTAACTCATTAATCCAGTTGGAAACAGTGGCAAAATATGGCGCAGAGTCACCGTACACCTCGTCTAACTCAGTTTTCACTTGGGTCGCATTCCAACTTTTAAAATAAAAACGCTTGATAACCACTCGAAACTCGTTTTTCTAAATTTTTTAAAATCACGCCGATGCGTTGCACGAAAAAAGCGATCTAACGAAATTGCAACGGCCAATCACCATAATATTTTGACTGCTAGCAATCGAAAAGTTGCCGTTTCCAATAGCGGTGAAAGCACGAAAAGCTCATTCTAAGAACTTGTTGATCTACCTGTATATATTGACGAAGTTCGACACAACAACAGAACAGCCAACTACTACGCCGTCGATAACTGTAACTAATCAGTAGATAAAACACTACGGAACTAATCACATCATCCTGCGTGCACCGCGACGACCATAGAACCGTCATACAGCCACAACATCGAGACCGGCATAAACAACCCCTCACATGAGATCGCGCAGCTAGCTACATGCTAACGACAATAATGCACGTTGCGCCACATCCATAACATCGGCAGAATCATCATCATCATTAGACTTACGTACCTGACCTACGGCGGCGTCACCGCCGAAGCCAACGCACCCTATGATAGTGCGCATTTCAAACCGCCAATCAGCGCAGAGGACAGGTGGGATATTTGAGATGTTGTATGTTGGAGAAGATTCATCGTCTTTACCATCATTATTACTATACGAACGCTGCGGCGTCCCTTGAGTGAATACATAGACCAAGGACGCTTGGCCTAGGATCATTCGCTGTTCGGCTGCGCTACGCGCCAGACGTAAGTCGTGTTCGTTGTCGTTCATCGTCGCTCTAAAGCCTCTTGTGTTGTAGTTACCGTCCTGGTGAGTTTACATTTGCCAGTTCACTTAGCGTAACAGGCCATCTTTAATTTTTTACTAACAACTCTACTTTACATATTATTACTTACTAGTAGCATTACAGTTGTTTTTAAGTCCATTTAAACTGTTTCAGATTTCTGAAAGCGATGTAGCTTCAGTACGTGTTCACGTAGTTATTCTCAAGGACATCTAAAAAGAGAGCTAAAACGTACACATGTAAATAATTGGAATGGTGTAATATCTCAGTGTAATAAATTTCTTACGGATTTTAGTTCGTATGTATTCGGTGCTCTTGCCCAATTTGCGTTACTTCTATGAACGTCAAAAAGAAAAAAAAATGGATTCTGTATTGAAAACAACTAAAACCATTGACCTTTATCTAAAAAAAATGCCTCTCATTTATGCTAGATCATGCTGACGCATCGGGACACCTCGGGCTATCGCATAAATTCATTTTTGTAACATCATTTAGTCGACTCTTTATTTGTATTTTCTGGAATTGAATATTGTTTTGAGATATTTAAGCTTACTCGTTAGTGTTTGCTACTTTGTTTTTATTTTCTTTCTAAATAACGTGCACCCCTAAAATACTTAACGTATTTTAGTGGTGCGCGCAACTTCTGATCGTCCATGCTGTGGACTCATATTTGCCTTTATATAACAACTGATATTTATAAGGACAGTCTGGTCATATACATGATTGATAAACAAACATATCTGAATTTAACATAACTAGTTGTTAGATGCACATATCATTGGTTGGTTCATACATTGGTTACAGGTTAACACTGCTCCACGGCGCTCACACTTGCACTCAGGGGGACACTTCGCACACTTCTCACGCCTGCATAGCTTCGTATGAAAGCCATGAACTGCGGCGGTTATCAGGTATGGTTTCTCTAGTGTGGGCGTTTGGCCTTATTGCCTGTACCTCGTAGTGTCGTGTCGCATTTATATCCCATTCTAAGGCTTTGCTATAAATTTAAATTACTGTTCGAATATTGTCAAGGTAATAAAAGACGTTGCCAACCTTTAAAATTCATACTCAGCAGAACCGTGCATATATATATGTATATATATATATGCACGGTTCTGCTGTATAATATATATACATTACCCTATAATAAACGATATTTCTTATTGTAAAACTACAGACTTCTTTCTTTAATACTATATATATATATATATATATATATATATATATATATATTTATAACTAGTGCTAAATTTTAAGGTAACTTAAAGCAAAGGACATTCCTGACGCATCCTAGTCAAGTTCATAGGTGTTAGTAGTTGTAAGAAAGGCTATGCCAGAACTAAAGACCCCCTTTTTCAATAATTGTGAAGAATATTAGTTGTATCTATAGGACCCGCTGATGGGAAGGGATAACATTATTTACCATACCAGAAATATCGACTGTTATTTACCATGAATTGTAGAATATCTTTTAAGACAGGTGCGTTTATACTTTTTATTGGATTATTACAATGGTTTGGTTTAGCGGGGAGTGGCTGTGGCTATAGCTGTACGATCTATGTCAGTTCACTTGCATGCGTTTGGTTTCATTTATGACTTGGCGTATTAGTTTGTCACCTATTATTTGGCTAAGAATATTGTTCACACTCTTCCTAGCTCGTCGCGCTTCAGCACGATGTGTTTTACAGATTCCTTTTCCCTGATACCGGCCCTAATATCAGCGAAGAGCCCGTTTGTGTAGAAAATACATTTTCAGCCGTATTTTAGCTTTTTTTCCTATTGCCTAAGTGCGAGGATGTGTTTCCTTTCATATCCGCACTCCATCTTTCCTTGGCTATTTCGTCCACTTTTTTCTTCACATCCTTGGTTATCTGCTTAGTTGCCATCACTTCGTGTTCTTCAAAGGCCATCGTATTGCACTCTCGTCTGGACAACATCCGACTGCAGCTTTGTAGCATATTCGAGATCACGCACTAGGTGCGAAACATTATCATGACATCTCCTGTATCAAGAAACCAAACTGAGGTCGGAGACCCCGAAGAATCTGATTTTTTATCAATTCAGTATTTATTTCACCATACAATTGGTGGACAGTTGATTCATGTTTCACAAGGTGTCACGATCTGACACTTCGGTCTCACAATATGTATCTAACTTTGGATGATAATGACGTTCCGCAAACATCTGCATATACAAGTACATGATAGCGTCCAATATCACACTCTCTACAGAAGGTACAAACACAATCTTCAATATTAAAATAGCTGGGCTTCATGCATATGTGATGGTGATACCCGTGCCAAGTTGTTCGGCAGATTAGCAAACGGTTCTTTTGCATGGCTCTTTTCCATCTCTGTGAACAAAAAGCCGGGCTAGCAGTATAGTTCTCCGCCACAAAATTAAAATTTCTGTTCTCTCTATAGGCTTGATAATTTGATCTTTTATAACATCGTGTTTCAAAGAGCTATCGACTCCTTCAGCCGAGCATATGCATCCACAGGTTCTCTTCTCAACTGTATACATTCGTGCAACATTTGAAGAATGCTATGATTGTTTTGATTTGCATACGCAAGAACGAACTTCTCTCTGAACTCGGCATATGTTGTAACCTTGACGCCATAATTTACTATTGTCGGGCCGCGCCAGACAGTTTTGCCAATAGTACCTGCTTGATCTGGGCTTTGCTCCAGCCCCTAACTTTTTGCGCGCACTCAAAGCGTCTTAGCCATTCTTCACCCAGCAACGATCCATTTCCTGAAAATGCTTCCAACTGTGCTGCCACATCAACTACCGGTGATGTTATTGCTGCTGCAGAAAAATCGGCCTCTACAGTTGCTGTTCCACAATTTCTCTAACTGACAAGACTCAATGCATCCCCCAGCTATTTCGCCATCGGCTCTGCCATCTGTCCGTTTACTTGCGTTTTCTTGTCTCTTTCGTCGACGCCTGACATCTTGCCGCCTAATTTCCGACACACCGTCCACCACACTCAGCCGATCTCTTCGGATCGCCGCCACTTGCTGCGCCGGCAACCACCAAGTTCACCCTACACGACGACACGAATGTCGTCACGCAAACGACCAACAAATTCGATAAGAGCAACGAGCTACAACAGCAACCAGCAACAAGACCAAATGAATCAGCACGTTTGGCCTCCCACGGCACGCCACACTCCTCGTAACTCCACCGAAACGACAAGATTCACACAGCCTGAGAAATTACCTTACTGACCCCACTTCTTACTGTAAAACGGGCGTTACTAGGGTCAAAGGAAGACATCAAATTGTGCTACTAACTCAATTGGTTTATTTCAACCGCTGATTCATCTGCCGTCTTACGGCTTCTCTCTGTCACACCGTAAAGCTCGCGTGACCTACACGCGGCACGTAGTTCACTCCGTCTCATTCTCCTCCTGTAAGGTCTCTCCGCCGACTATTCTCTCGTTAACCACTACTGCTGGTGCAGCTGCTGTACCTCCGTCAGCGACCATTAGAGGAAGCTGACGGATGCCAGTCATGACATGCACACCTTAGCTATGGGCTGCTCTTCCTCTTCTCAGTAACATCACCAATCATAGTCATCTGTTTCCCAATCATGCAATTCTTATTATTTTATTGTTCTGGGATAAGAGCTCGGAAGCGTCTACCAGTTCAGGTTGAAATTCTATAGGTTACTGCGTGTGGGGCGTCATTGAGCAAGAGTCTCAATACAAAACTCATAGGCATAACAACACACATTTGCGTACTGCCTCCAAATAGCGGGCATTGCAAATCTTGTTGTCACCATTTCCATCTCCGTTCCATCTCATCATCATCATAAGGAATTTAGATAGGTAGACAAAGTCACTAACAAGAAGCAGTGGTGGTAGTGCGGAACAAAGAAAGAGTTTCTCTCACGCAAACATGACAGCGATATAATACATATATCAAGCACTTGCTAGTGAAGGTTCTCTATCGGCTCTGTAATAGTGTGTATAATTTGCCTTTACGTGTTTGCGTCGACGGGAACGGTTTGCTAATATTGTCTAATTTGTTTATGTAGGATAGCAATGTCTGTTAAGCAGCGCGGGCATAGACAGCGTCGGTTGGCAGCAATACCGAAGCAAGCTAACTATATGGCGCTAAATAGAAGATGCCGCCACCTTACTAGCGAAGACGCGGGAAGTCACTAAATGCGCGGGCAATCTGTGAGTATATAAGAAGGCATGAGAATAAATGAGTCAGTGGTCTGCGAGCCAGGCAGAGGACGTGTGTTGTTTGAGAGAGAGCCTAGCGAACTCGTATCGGTCGTCGTCCGGTCGTTAGAGTGGTGGATACTACAGTTTATCGGCGGAATAATTCAACCATATAATAATAAATAGCACTACATGGTTTATAATACATGTTCTATTAAAGAAATAAAGTTCTTGTATATGGGGCTGCATGTGAATCTTTGGCGCTGTTTTCTGGCGAATTGACCTGCTTCTCCCTCTCACTCTAGTCTGTTTTTCTTTATCATGAGTAGCTCTCGCTCGTTGCTGCATTTGTAGCCGTAGTAGAGTTGAAATATGTGTAGCTGTTCTCGTCTGTCGTGGTCAAGTTCGAACTCGCTTCGCTGTTGTAGCAAGCAGTCCGGCAAGCACAGACGCACGCAGGTTGTAGTTAATTCAAATGTTTCTGCTAGAGCATTATAGGCCTTATAGGTCGGACAGCCACTCGAGATTTAGAGACGCCGGAAAGCCACATGCCTCAGCGGCCGTTGACGGCCACCAAAAACTGCTAAATTGACGACATTTTCCCACGTTACCATGGCACAGCGATGATGACCTCACCACTTTCAATCACTCGAGCGTCGATTACTCACGCGCCACAGGTGTTTCTACTCAGCCGCTTCTACATTTGTGTACTCAGCTCGGGTCCACGGACGTAAATGCGTTTGTCGTTCCCATGAAACAACCAGGGGTTCTCTAGTACACGCGAGCAAATGGGGACAAATCCCCTCGGGCTTAAACATCGTACCGCAATTATTCATAACGGCTGTTTACTTGGCGACCGGTAGCACCTTCCAACTCCCACCTTTGTTTTAATATTTTTTCTCAGGTTATTTCGACAAAGTGGCGTTGTGGGCCATGATTAGCCAATATATTATTGGCGCTTGCTTATGTTTTTATATGTGCGAAAAAATGTTATAAATATGCGGCAAAACGACGAAAAAGCAGAAAGAAATCAAATATAAAAACGAGTACAAATGCTTAGGAGTTATAATAGAAAATACGCCTCATTAGAAAAGAACCAGCTGAAAATGGTCAAGCGATTGTAAGAAGAAAAGCTTTGTAAAGCTGCAACAGATTTATAGTGACCAAAGAGCTTTGGAAAAGCATGTTTTTGCCAACAGTGACATACGCTAGCGCTATTGTGACAGTTTATGAAAGGGGAGTTCGGAGTCTCCAGCTTCTGGGCAAGGGCAGCACAAGTAAAAATATGCGTGTGCAAGCCGTCTAAAAAAACAGCTGCAGATCACTGTGTTTGGCAAAGGGATTAGGTTTTGGTAATTAATCAATATGGCAAAAGATAAATGAAACCACACTCAGGCTAGGGAAATGGCATATTTTGTAAGAAACCATGAGATAGCAACCCGCTTAACCAAACCATTGTGATAATCTAATTAATAATATAAACACATTACAGACGAGGACGTTTGTAGAAATACTAATAATGATACCATAGTAATAATATAAAAGTATACGAAGCCCGCGGCATGCTGGCTGCACAGCGAACTCATCTGATTCAAAAGATATTCCACAAGGAATGGTAACTTATATATATATATATATATATATATATATATATATATATATATATATATAATAAAATAAAATAAAGTTTATTTCGGTATAATACATTAGGTATATGTTAATATATATATATATATATATATATAGTGACGAACATCAACACAGCTCAACAGCAAAACAGCCAACTACTACGCCGTCGCAACATCGAGATCGGCGATATGCATACGCAATAATGCACGTTGCGCCACATCCATAACAGGCAGAATCATCATCAGACTTACGTACCTGACCTACGGCGGCGTCACCGCCGAAGCCAACGCCCCCTATGATAGGGCGCATTTCGAACCGACCAATCAGCGAAGAGGACAGGTGGGACTTTCGAGATGTTGAATGTTCGAGAAGATTCATCGTCTACGGACGGTACGGCGTCCCTTGGGTGAATAACTAGACCGAGAAAGCTTGGATCATTCTCTGCTCGGCTGCGCTACGCGCCAGACGTACGTCGTGTTCGTTGTCGTTCATCGCTGTTAAGTCTCTTGTTTTGTAGTTACCGTCCTGCTGAGTTTACATTTGCCAGTTTACTTAGCGTGCGTAACAAACCATCGTTACATTTTGGTAACTAACAACTTTATATTACTTACAGTACTTATTATTACTTACTAGTTGCATTATAGTTGTTTTCAAGTCAATTTTAAATGTTTCAGGTGTCCGTAAGCGATGTAGCTTCAGTACGTGTGCCCGTAGTCATTCTGATGGATATCTAAAAAGAGAGCTAAAACGTACACATGTATTCTGTGCTTTTGCCCAATTTGCGTTTCTTCTATGAACGTCGAAAACTATTATTTCGTGTTCTGTATTGAAAGCAACTAAAACCATTGACCATCATTTAAAAAAACCTCCTCTCATTTATGCTAGATCATGCTGACGCTTCGGGACGCCTCGGGCTATCACATAAATCAATTTTTGTAACATCATTTAGTCTACTGTGGATTCATATTTGCCTTTATATAACAACTGATATTAACTGCATGCGTAAAACTAATATCTATAAAGACAGTCAGGTAATATACATGATTGATTAACAAACATATTTGAATTTAAAGCAATTAGTTGTTAGTTGCACATATGCTTTATTAATCATTGACTGGTTCACACATTGGTTACAGGTAATACTGTTCCACGGCGTTTACACTTGCACTCAGGGGACACTTCGCACACTTCTCACGCCTGCCTAATTTTGTATGGAAACCATGGACTGCAAAATCGGTTATCAGGTATGGTTTCTCTAGTGTGGGCGTTTGGTCTCGTCTCGTAGAACAGCGCGTCTATTTCAGCAATTTTTTATCTCATTCAAAGATATGTTTTTTGGGCGGACCTATTTTTGAGAGTGTGTTGTGTGTTCGCCAAAGGTCCGCTAGAAGAGGCGTAGAAGCTCACAAATACTTTAGCCAATTGCAGCTAATACGACGCAACACCAACACTTTCGTTAAGAAGTTAGCTTTAACGCACTTAGGGGGTCTGATATTATTCTGAGTTAGTTAAAGCCTGTATTCCACAGAAGGCTGTTGGCGCTGTCTTCAGACAATTTCATGTAGGATTCGTAGGATATTTAGGGCCATCCCCACAAGGCAGCTTATCAAAGGTAGTTCCTATTGTTTCTCAACTAACTCAACGAAGTGAATTGGGGTTTCCATGTATTAAATTAAAGCATAGTTATTTGCGTAATTTATAATGAGAGCATAGTCAGGTGGGGAGTTTTTTTGTCGAAGTACTGCCGTACAATTCTAGTGGGCCGTGGGGAAGATATATTTTAATGGGCTTACCGAGTCCTAGATTTGTCACTGCTAGCTGCCGTTGACGATATATATATATATATATACACGCTCTCTGACTGCGCCAGTGTCGTAGGGAATAGGTACCATCTAGAGTTACTGTGTCATCCTGAACATACAGGAAATGGCTGGTAGAGTCAATGATTTTATAAATGCTGGCCAGATCAATAACCCGAACTTATATATATATATATATATATATATATAAATATATATATATATATATATATATATATATATATATATATATATATATATATATATATATATATATATAATATATATATATATATATATATATATATATATATTGATTGATTTGACACGATTCCAATATATTGATTGACTGGTTTATTCGCTTGATAAGTGTGTGTACACATATCACCCTTCTCAGGGGCACAATAACGCTGCAGCTATTAATTACCTATATTATACTGCCCCTTTTTTCCTTATGAGTTGAGCACCTTCCATCGGAATAGCCGTTGGTTTGTAATCTCTATCTGTGTCTTTTCTGCATCCTTACATAATCCTAGCGTCTCCCCTAATTCTAAATGCCTAGAGTCTCCCAATTGTTCACACTCCCTAATCAGGTGATATACCGGTGAGCTCCTATTGTTTCTCAGTTAACTCAACGAAGTAAATTGGGGTTTCCATGTCTTAAACAAAGGCATAGTTATTTATGTGACTTATAATGAGGGCATAGTCAGGTGAGGAGTTTTTTTTGTCGAAGTATTGCCATATAATTCTGGTGGGGCGTTGAAAAGATATATTTTAGTAGGCTTAATGAGTCCCACATTAGTCACTGCTAGCTGCCGTTGACGATATATATATATATATATATATATATATATATATGTATATATTTAAATTACCTTAAATTCATATCGGTTGATAACGTGTTTCACTACTGCATGCGTCGAACCAGCTTCTACTTCCTTGCATTGCAGTATGTGGGATCGGTCAATATTACATGTGCTACAATATATACATACACAGCCTTCAATTTCAAAGCAATATCCTTTTAGGCATATCTACTGTTGGAAGCCATGTTGGGTAAGTCTACAGAGTACGCGTCTGTTTACTTGTAATCCCTGCTTCCAATGGTCGGTCGTGAATGCAGGACCGTCAGTGAACCTCTTTTTGGCAAAGCTCAAATTACGCTTTTCTCTGTAGGCGCGATATTGCTCTACGACCAGTGCGCTGAAATCGTATTTGTCCAGGATAAGATCTTCCACAAAGCTTCGCTCTTGGCATAGTTCCAGCGCCACGCGTTACGCAGTAGTCCGAGCATATCTTCACAAAATTAGCTTTTATTTTGTCTATTTCTTTCATGTTGTCTAAGGTTAAGTTTGGTGCAATGGTCCGAAGACAGTAAGTTATAATTGGAGCTCTCTTTACCTTAAAAAAGTTCGTTCCAGTCTAAGTGTCAATCTGTGTTAGATCTTCGAGTAGCGTCATGGTCGATACTGCTTTTGCACGCTTGTTCTCTATGTGTTTTGTAAAAGATAGGCCGGGTGTCAAGGTTACCCCGAGGTAGCTAAATTGACTTATTAATTCGATATTTTGGTTATTAACCCTGATGATATAGTCAAGACTGGCGTATTGGCCTCCTCGGGAAAATCGAAGAATGTTTGTCTTCGATGCATTAATTGCCAGCTTATATTGTGCGCACCATTGGCTCATTTGATTCAGGTAAAACTGTAGATGTGGTCTTGACTTGGCCAATATGATAAGATCGTCAGCGTAGGATACCCCTGTGACACACCGTTGTGTTAACCCTGTGACATAGAGGATGAATAAGAATGGGCTTGCCGTGTCGCTTTTTGCTAGCCCAATTGTCTGTTTAACTTCTTGCGCAATACAGGGAGGCCCATTTCTGATTGTGATGTAGTTCGCAGTGAGAATGCTTCTCATTAGGTTGAAGATTCAACCTTTGATGCCAAAATGCTGTCGCATAATTTCCATGAGGCAGTCTCTAGGTACACTACCAAAAGCAGTTTTGAAGTCAACAAACGCTGCGTAGGTCATCTGTCCGTCGTTGGAACGTTCCCGCACGTGACGAAGGACTTCCCTGAGAGCTCGTTCGGTTGAGCGACCTTCCAAGAACTCATTCTGTTTCGTTGGTTTTAGGTCTTTACATTTGCTGTATAGTCGAGTCACAATGAGTGAAATTAATATTTTATAGACTACGCTAGTTAATGCTATCCCGCGGTAGTTCGCTGGGTCTGTGGCGTCGCCTTTGTTTTTGTAAATTGGTTGCAGGTAGCTTCGGTGCCATTGCTCGGGTAAATGCCCTTGTTCTAAGCATGCATTGAACAGCGCTGTTAGCTTTGGGACTATGTGCTCTATTCCCTGCTTAAGATATTCGTAGTAAATATCATCAGGACCTGATGATTTTCCGTTCTTCTTCGCTAGTATAGCCATTCGAACCTCCCCTTCCGTAAAATCGTCCCAGTCAGGCTCTATATGGGTGCGTGTTCATTGTCAGGCAGTTGAGCATCGTGGCTCAGTAGGGTTGTAAAATGCGAGACCCATTCTTCGTCGTTTATTAGTGGGTTTGCTATAGCAGGTCTCTTTGGTAAGAGCATCCATGGTCTCTGAATGCTTTCTCGTACCTGATGTATGCGCTGCGCAGTCTCGTATTCATATATTTTTCTCATTATTTTTAAATTATACGTTTTCTTTAGCTCAGCTAGGTTTGCCAATCCTGATGAGTTCCAATCGTTGTGGCAACATGTGCGTGCTTTGATGGTTTTGCATTCGTGATCAAACCATGGTTTGTGTCTCTGGTTTGCCGCAGTGTTCCTCTTATTGCTGCAGCTTGAATGGCCCACCGAAGTGAGCGCTCGTAAAAGTGTGTGTCTACTTCGGCCGCATCTGGAAGTAGATGCAAGGCTTGTTCTAGCTTGATGAGACTTATCTTGCGGCCGAGGGGATTTCTTTTGTCACCGCCAGTTCTCCTCGTATGAGCAAGACTGAAGGTAACCTTACAGTGCTTCCGTTCTGCTGAAATTGTCGTTTTATGGTCCCTTATGTAGGTTCCCGGCTTACTAGAGGTACTCATAATTAGGTCTACAGCACATTTTCCATTCCATGCTATATATGTAGCGTCGGAATAATCACCTTTTATCTGTAAGCCCATTTCCCTCACTCCCTCGATAAAAGCTGTCGCTCTTGAGTATCCTTATTGAGGTTACAATTCATGTCTCCTGCTATGACAGCGTGTTTACAATTGTCTGTGCACAGCATCAGGAACTCTCCAATATCAAGTAAAATATCGGGCACTTTGCGGTCATGTGGGCTGTATATAGATATTAAATAAAAGTCCCTAATTTCAATAACAACTAACCTAGCCGTGGATCTAAGTAATCGAGACCACTCGGTCGTGCGTACAGCGACCGAGACCCCCATTTTGGTCGTCCTCTGCCGGGGGCTTTCTAGCTTCACCATGGTAGATCTTTTGTTTGTGTAGCACATTGGCTGCTGTGTCTGTTACAAATATTTCAGTGAGAAACATTATGTCACATTGCGCAAAGTCGTTTTCCCCACAACTTCATAATATTAAATGAAATCCTTCTACATTCCAAAGGATACATTGAGATATTGTTATGGGCTCTGAACATTTGGTCGTGTTCGTAACAAGTTTGTTGTTGCCGCATTCGAGTTTTAATCAATTTGGCGGGCTACCCTCGACTAGAATTGTATCAGATTATTCAATTCGGAGTCGTTTATTACCTAGTCCTAAAGACGGTGGTCGCGGTGCGCCAAATACCTTGTATGGTTTTAATTGGTCTCGGAACGGCCTAAACCGTGTACCTTCCGGCCATACAGCTGGGTCTAATAGATCAGAAAATTGTCTTGGTTGCCTAGATTATGGAAGGTATTGTCAGCTTTGTAACTTTTACGCCCGGGCTAGTACCAACGATTCTAGTTACATAATCCTGAATATCTGACTCGTTGTGTGTAAGATCAATACGGCTCACGAACAGTGCTCTTTGCCGTGGTCGCTGAGGTACGTCTTCGTCTTTGGCTCCCTTTAGATATGTCATCCTGTTCGTGCCGGTGGTGGTGTTTTAGGTTTTGCGATCTCTCCATCCTTGTGTACGCCACCCGTCGTCACGTTTCTCTATTTTCGTTGGTGTGCGTCTATATTGGTTTTTCTTATGCACGTCGTCGTAAAAGCCAAGACGTCGCGGTGTGTGTGGTGTTTGTATGTGCAAGCCACGCTGGCTATCATTTGTTGGGACGTTTGAGGCTGCGGTCGGCCGGTTGTCAGTTGTTGTTATGTGTTGACGTTGCCGTTCGATTTGGTCGCTTTGGATAGCTCATCGATACGCTTTTTCAGCGTCTGTATCTTCAAAGCACAATTGCAAGATGACTTGACAGTTATCGACTTAGAAACTATCGTCAAAACCTCGACCCAGAAACAAGACTTGCAGTACGTTGTTGCCTTATCAGGGATATGATAGCTACAATGTGTGTGAACATGCTTGTCACAGCTTTCGCAAACAGTTCTACCACTGACTTGTTAAAACTGTTCTTCACAAGTGACGCACGGAGGACGAGGATTTGCCTCGATATCTCCTCCTTGTAACAGGATGATCATAAGTGCTGTGGCTCGGAGTGTGTTGGCTTTGGTCAGGCTGCGGCAAGGTACGTTGAGGTAGACAGTCACAACAGTAATTGTGTCCTGAGAGTCCTCTTGGTCGAAAAAGCACTAGTTTTGCTTTGGGATTTCACCAGAAAGTACACAATTATGAGAGCACTCAGAAAACGCGTCCGGGCAGTTGGCGTCATTTTGGAAACTCATTTATTTATATATATATATATATACCCAACCGTAAACTCTTGGTAATTCGACTGATATTTATATATATATATATATATATATATATATATATATATATTCGTTCTCTGACTGCGCCACTGTCATTGGGACTAGGTACCATCTAGAGTTGCTGTTTCATCCTGAACAAACAGGAAATGTCTGGTAGAATCAATGAATATATATATATATGCTGGCTAGATCTATATTAACCGAGTATATATATATATATACACCCCTTTTTTTCCCTACGTGTTGAGCATTTTCTATCGGGATAGCCGCTGTTTCGCAATCTCTAAATGTGACTTTTCTGCATCCTTGCTTAATCCCAGCGCCTCCCCTAATTCTAAATGCCCAGAGTCTTCCCAATCGTTTGCACTTTCTAACAAGATAATCTACTGTTTCCTCTCTCTTCCTGCATGTCTGACATACCGTTGTTTTTAATTCATCGGGGCAGTTTCGCTGCAAACATACCGACTCTCGCATCCTCTCAAGTCCGCTGCATCTTGTGTTATTGTATAACCATGCTACTTCACCTCTTCCCGATATCATATTCCCGTTTACTTCTTTTAAACTAGTTTTCTACATGAGTGCTGTGCGCCACCTCTGTGTGTATGCTACATTTACCCTACTTTTAATTTGCCCACTGGACATAGCAGTGTCTATTCATTGTTTACTAGGCAATGTTTTGTGTTCGGCTGTTGTTGTTTTAGTGTCAAGGGCGTGATGAATCTGGAATGAAGCTTTGTACGCACGCGAATGTAATGAACCCGACGCTTTGGTGGAAGGGGTACGTTCTATTAGAATTGCAGTTATTTGTAAGATATTCGATTTAGATCGTTTATGCCGTATACAAAGGCAAATAAATATAGGTATTTGATGCAGTTAGCTAACCTGAGTACACAAAATAATACAATAATGAGCCCCCTACTATCATTTTCGTCAATCGAAGCATAATAAGTCACGTATGACAGCACATGTATTGTCGTCTTATTCCAGCAAATTTCGCGGGAAACAGCTAATCAGCGTCTACCCGATATGAAAGTCGACTGCAGCCTGCCACAGCGTGCAATAGTTTGCTGCTACTCAAATATAATCAAGGAAAAGGACAACAGCAGAACAGCCAACTTCTACGCCGTCGATAACTGTAACCATAGAACCGTCGCACAGCCACAACATAGAAGCCGGCATAAACAACCCCCAACATGAAATTGCGCAACTAGCTACATGCTAACGACAATAATGCATGTTGCGCCACATCTATAGCATCGTCAGAATCACTATCATCATTAGACTTACGTACCTGACCTACGGCGGCGTCACCGCCAAAGACAACGCACCCTATGATGGTGAGCATTTCAAACCAACCAATCAGCGAAGAGGACAGATGGGACTTTCGAGATGTTGAATGTGTCATCTTGAACAGATAGGAAATGTCTGGTAGAGTCAATCATTTTATATATGCTGGCCAGATCATATTAACCAAACTTATATATATATATATATATATATATATTGATTGGTTTAGTCGCTTGATAAGTGTGTGTACACATATCAATCACCTTTTTATATTAGGGGCGCAATAACGCTGCAGCTATTAATTACGTATATTGTACTGCCCCGTTTTTTCCCTTATGTGTTGAGCACCTTCCATCGGATAGCCGCTGCTTCGTAATCTCTGTCTGTGTCTTTTCTACATCCTTGCATGATCCTAGCGCCTCCCTTAATTCTAAATGCCTAGAGTTTTCCAATCGTTCACACTTCCTAACCAGATAATCTACTGTTAACTCTCTCTTCTTGCATATCTGACAAACCGTTGTTTCTAACTCCTCGTAGCAGTTTCGCTGCAAAAATACCGACTCTCGCATCCTCTAACAGTCCGCTGCATCTTGTATTATTGTATAGCCATGCTACTCCACCTCTTCCCGATTTTATAATCCCGTATACTTATTTTAAATTAGTTTTCTACATACGTGCTGTCCGTTGTTGTAACATCATTTTGTCGACTCTTTATTTGGATTTTCTGGAATTGAATATTGTTATGAAATATGTAAGATTACTCGTTAGTGTTTACTACTTTATTTTTAATTACTTCCTAAATAACGTGTACCACTAAAATACATTATTAGTATTTATTAGTAGTAGCATAACATTATGTAAGCAGAAAAAAAATTGTTATCTTCTGCCTACGTAGTAGAGGATCCCACAGAGTACAACTGAATGGCTTTCAACAGCGCAAGGTTTATTAAAAAAATATAAACAACTTCAACTTCGGCCAACCGCCGCTCATACGGCTACACTGCCGACAATTACGACGTCTTACGTCGTTCACGTAACTTATCTGCGACCCGATCTCCTCGGCAGCCGTCGCCAGAGGGCACATCGCAATATGTTCGCTAAACATCTTTCTCTACGATAAAGCCGGTTTTCCTTTCCCCCTTCTCTAATTATTCCCCCACCTCCACTGACTCTGCTGTCTGCTCGAATCTTGTAGAGACACAACAAAGTAGTCATACAAAAGGGGAAAGGGGGGGGTAACGTCAACATCGTCAAGAGATCAACTGGTACCAATGCATATATAGAATGAATGAAACCCGACTCTCACACTCTGGCAATGCTACCGATAGATTGTCGATGTCCTCATCGAGTGAACTTTTAGGCGTTTAATAATCATTATAATAATGGTTTGGTTGTCGTCGACGCCTGGAGCTTCGTCTCTGTTCCGCTCTCGCCTCTGCGTCCAACCCTTGACCGCTTCGTGTGGCCCGCGCTCGCTTCTCCTTGACGGTACCTGCCTTCCCGGGAGAGGCGCTAGTCGTAACAGCCGCCGGATGAGTCGTCGATTGTGGCTCGTCTTCCCGATCGGCGGCGCTCTCATCCTTCTTTTCGCCAGTGTATCCAGCGGAGTCAGCGGCAGTATTCGGCGAGTGCTGTGTTGATCTCGCGACGTCGCCATAATCCGAGTTGTCATTCGCACTAGCCACCGGTTCGGTCATCGAAAGCTTATCCGGCGTACTAAACTGTTCTCCGCTTGCGTCTGAATCTACGGTCAATACCGTATCGCCCCTTGCGCTTAGTTCATACTGATCTTCGTGCTCGCTGCTCGCTAGATTATACGGCTTTAATTGAGAACAATGAGCAGTCGTTGTGTAACCGTTCCCGGTTAGCAGGTCTGTTATACGGTAGGTGTCGCTTGGCAGAACCTCCGTATTTAGCATCGGACCTCGATACTTGGGCTGAAGTTTCGTCGATTCGCCCGTATGCTGCGGTAGTCGCCGGACGACTACTTGTCCCACCGAAAACCGGCGATGTCCTGTTCTCTTCTTGTTGTAATACTTGCTGAATTCTTCTTGTGCCTTCAAAATACCTTGATATATTTCGTTATGCAAATTTGCTGGCGGCGTCCATTGGCTCGCCTGCTGCTCGTCGACAAAAGTCGACACTCGATCATGTTGTGGAATATATCCGTGCAAAATTTCAAATGGCGACCTTATGGCGTACTTTTCGACGGCGCTCGGTTAACATAGCTCTCCACCATCGCGAGCTTCTTCGGCCAGTCTCTTCCATCGGTCAGTTCGCAATACGTTCTTAGCAGCCGAGTCACTTCCTTATTCATTCGTTCACATTGTCCATTTCCCTGTGGGTGCTGCGTCGAATTTAGAACATGGCGAATTGTATGCTGTCTCATCAGTTCAGAAAACTCCGACGATGTGAACGCTGTCCCTCTGTGAGATACAATCGCGGTCGGCGCTCCAAAACGGTTATATGAGTTTTCAAAAAATTGACAACATAGCGCGATGCCGTCGACTTAACAGCCTCAAGCAGCACATATTTCGAAAATCCGTCAACCACAATCAAAACGTGCTCCTTGCCGTGAGATTTGGGAAATGGACCAATGTGGTCGACGTGTGGTCGAAGAAATGGACGACGTTCGGGTGGTATCGGATTCAGCATACCGTTTTTCTTTCCACTCTGTCCCTTCGTAAACAGATACTCGATACACGACCGAACCTGCTGATCAACGTAATTCTTCATTCGAGGGAACCAGTACCTTTGTCTTATGATCTGCAGGGTCTTCTCCAATCCGTAATGACCTGCTTCATTATGCGCTATTACAAACACATATTTACGGAAGTCACGCGGAACAACGAACAGATGGTGCGGCCGGCCGACTCCCCCGCCATCACTAACTCGATACAGCACATTCTTCACAAGTGCGTACCCCTGCACCAGACTTTTCTCCTTGCTTGATTGTTGGGCTTCTCCCTTTTTTAAAATGTCGATAACTTGCTTAAGTTCAACATCACTGGCTTGCGCCATTCCCACTTGGGTCTCAATCGAGACTGCCATCACTCTCTTCGTTTCTTCTCCTTCCTTGACCGTCTGTTCTGCGCGCAGCGGCGTTGAAGTCCACCGGTGTTTCGTCTGGTCTCCTTTTCATCCTCAGAGCTGGAGTCGTTCAACGGCCCTCTTGATAGAGCATCGACGTGCGCCATCGACGTAGCCGCGCGGTGCCTCACGTCGAAGTCAAACTCGGCTGTGTCTTCAATCCATCTAGCCATTTGTTTTGACACAGCCGTCGCCGACACTGACCTGAGTGCGTTGACTGCGATGCAGTCGCTCACCACAGTGAACTTCTGCCCGTGCAGATAATACCTGAACTTCTTCAACGCCCAAACCACGGCCAGCTGCTCGGCCTTCGTGGAGTGGTCGTTTATTTCGGACGTTGTCAGTTTGCGACTTATCGCATACACCAACCTCCATTGGTCGTCCGCTTTCTGCAATAGCATTGCAGCAATCCCAACTACCGATGCATCGGTGTGCACTTCAGTCTCTCTTTCTCGATCGAAGTTAATCAACACCGCGTCTCCTGTCAATGCCGTTTTTAGAGCGTTGAATGAGCGCTCACACTCGTCATCCCATACGAACTCAACGTTCTTTCTCAGCAATCTACTCAACGGTGCAGCCACTACAGCGAACCCTCTTACAAACCGACGGAAGAAACTAGCGAGTCCCAGGAATCGCCTCACCGCCGATGCATCTGTTGGGGTCGGAAACTCGCCGATCGCCTGTGTCTTCTGCAAACCGGGCCTTACGCCGTTCTCGGACAGACGAAGTCCTAAAAAGTCGGCTTCCTTTGCAAAGAAACGACACTTTTCTAAACGGATAGTGAGCTTCGCCTTCATCAGCGCCCTCAAGATCCGCTCAATCGCCATAAGTTGCTCGTCGTAGCTGTTGGCTGCAGTGATGAGGTCGTTTATAAATGGAAAGGCTGTCTTTACACTAATCTCTTCCTTAACTCTTGTCATAAGTTGTTGAAACTCCGCCGGAGCAGTAGCTAAACCCATCATCATTACCTTTGGTTGGTAATGGCCGTCTAGGGTGACGAAGGCAGCTTTCTCCGCGGATTTCTCTTCCATGGGGATTTGGAAAAATCCCCAGGCCAGATCCATCGTCGTATATAACTTCTTACCACCAACCGCGTCTAGGATGTCGTCTATCAGTGGCATTGGAAACTGAGCCTTTACCGTTTGAAGATTCAGCTTACGGTAATCAATAACGAGGCGAAAACTGTTGTCACGTTTCCGTATCAATAGGACAGGGCTGGCGTAAGCTGACGTTGATTTCTTAATGAAATGGTGCCCGCCTGCATCATTTCGCCGATCAGCTGTTGCATTGCCTCTCGCTCCACGCTCGGCAATCGGTAAGGTTTCGCCGCTACTGGTCGGCTTCCCGGTACCTCAATAATTTTAAACTCTGCTAATGGCGTGTGACCAAGATTCTTCATCGACGTGGCTATTACCGGCGCGTGTTGATACAGCAGTGACCTTAACTTAGCCTCAACAGGGGCCGGGGTGCCCTCTCCAACCTGTAGTTGCAGGTTCTCCCCGTTTATCGTCGCAGCCACACGCATAGCATTCACCGACACCGATGTCTTTGCTGTGACCTCGCCACTCTCTCTAGGCTCTGCCGTCTCTTCTCCTAGTACCACTTGGTACGTAATATCTTCCACGTCAACCAAACGCCCTCGTTTGACAACAGCGCCTTCCTTTAGCTGACTAATCTCATCCCCGTAGTTGACCACAGGCAACACGGCGTCCACTCCGTCGCTTACATCCAACAGTATTCCACTACGACCATCATGGGCTTCGACCATTACCGGGCCATCTACCGCCTCGATTGGCCGTACACGAACCAAGCAGACGCTTCGCGGAAGAAGCTTAGTGCTTTCCTTGGCGACGAGTTCAACCCTTGGCTCTACCGAGCCTGGTAGTAACTTCGCTAGCTCCGGGTACGCCGCTGGACTAAGAATAATAGCACTACCCTCTCGGTAAACTGTAATCAACTCTCGGCGGTCGAGCAGGTTCTTGCCCAGTAAGATTGACTCCCCGAGCATCGCAGCATCTTCCAGCACGGTAAGTGCCACTTCTTCATGCACCATGCCATCGGACGCTACCGAGACCATGCACTCGCCGACCGGCGTACAGAAGCCACCACCAATACCCTGGACGCGACCAACGGTCGTCGGTCGTATTTTCAGACCCATCTGCAGGGCTGCCTTACGAGACACGCACGTTATATCAGACTGGGTGTCTACTTTGGCTTGCCATTTCTTGCCGTCCACTACTACGAGCTTGCTTTCGCTCTCGTCAGCCACACGAGATCCAGTTGCGCTGCCGGTTGGCCTGTACGTTACCTGTCGCACGCTATGGACCTTACAATCACGCCTAATGTGTCCTGCGTTCCCGCAGTTAAAGCACGTGGGGAGCCGTGTGCGATCGCTTCTGTTTTCGGCGTTATCGCTGCCACCGGCCCGGTCCCAGTGACGTGGCTGATGCACCGAGGCCGTATGTCGCGACGCATAACTTAATGATTTCTGCTGCTGGCCGCCCCAGGACTCTCTAGAACTTGGCTTTACACAGTTCTCAGCTCGATGGCCAACATTCTGGCCCCGACTGTATCTCGACTGATCTGTCATAGAGCCGCTCTTGGTCACACCGCCACTCGCTTGCCGCCAACGCTCCTGCAGATCAATCGCGTCTTGGATGTCGTGGATCAGCGAGGATATATCATCATGTTGCTGGCGCGCCACATCTTGAATCAAAAATCCAAACTCCGGACGCAACCCGGTAAGCACACGCGATTTGATTTCTTGCGTCGATAACGGTAGCTGCAACGCTAAAGCTTCAAGCCGCCGGGCATAACTACCGATATATTCACCCGTCTGCTGCCGACACGCACAAATTTCGTCTAGAAGAACACTTTGGTCTGCCTTTCGGTCAAAGGCAGCCATGAACATCGCCCGCCACTCATCAAAGTCACGACACTTGTGTCCATGGGTTGTGTACCATGTTCGGGCTTCTCCGCACATCTTAACGAACAGCACGCGACTTGTCTCCGCCCAGGACCACTCTCCAATCTTCTTCGCTAGCTCAAACATTTGGATCCACTCCCTGGCCGGCAAGCCTCTTTCTCCATAATACGAGTCTACTTGGCTACAAGCATCAACAAATGCTTCAGATCGCACAGCCACCACTTGTGTCGCCGCCGGTGCCATAGTTGCTGTAGGCTGTTCTGTCCCCGGTACTTCTGTTTTCAGCACTTTCTCCATTACGAATTTTTGAAATTCTTCCTGCTGTTTCTGAAATTCTTCCAGCCTTCTATGGTTATCTGCAGCCATATTCTGCATCATTCTTGCTAGCGCACCAACAGTATCTTCGAGTGACTTGTTGTCCGTCTCCTCCATTTTGTTCTGACTGCGTCTTCGGCTGCCACCACCAAGCCACACCAAAAAATCACTGAGTCACTCACTTTGGTCGTTCTGCCGATCCAGGCCTAACTCGAATCTACGCTATCTCAAGCCACCAGCCGCAAGTCTGTGCGTCCGCACGTTACGACGAACGGAGACCCCACCGCTGCCACCAAAATGTATGCATAAAAAAAATTGTTATCTTCTGCCTACGTAGTAGAGGATCCCAGAGAGTACAACTGAATGGCTTTCAACAGCGCAAGGTTTATTAAAAAAACATAAACAACTTCAACTTCGGCCAACCGCCGCTCATACGGCTACACTGCCGACAACTACGACGTCTTACGTCGTTCACGTAACTTCTCTGCGACCCGATCTCCTCGCAACATGTTCGCTAAACATCTTTCTCAACGATGAAGCCGGTTCCCCTTTCCCCCTTCTCTAATTCTTCCCCTACCTCCACTGACTCTGCTGTCTGCTCGAATCTTGTAGAGACACAACAAAGTAGTCATACAAAAGGGGAAAGGGGGCTTTTGGGCGCACACAGGGGATTGTTCTTATTAAGGTCCTGCTTCTCGACAGCACGGGTAAACTACCTGCTTCGTAGGATTGACTTAACGCAAGGTATAAATCAATTAGAACAATTGAACACCCACACGTTGAACTCCCTGTCTTCCTTACTTAACCTAACTTTACCAGAGGCAGCTTGCAGGCAAGCCCTTCTGCCCGTGGCAAAAGGAGGCCTAGGTATTCCAGACGCTGCCTTGGTCGCAGGTCCCGCGATGGTTGCCTCAATGTCTAGCGCCTGGCAAAGGGCGTTAAGAATACTAGATCCCCCAGCTGTCAAACGCTTACGTACTGTACTAGAAAATGTACTAGAAAAAAAACAAAGAATGTCTCTTAGCACGCACTGGAGCAGCCCCTCCGGAGAATCCGATTTCCCAGGCAAGCTGGACCGCGCCATTGGAGGATATGCAACTAGCCAATCTCCTCAATTCAGCACAAGACGAGGTGGACAAAGCACGGCTTCAAGCAGTTTCATCTAGTGGTGCTGGTGCATGGCTCAATGCTCTACCGAGTGCACCCGCCATGGCGGTGCTTGGTACCTTGTATCCAGGTGGTCGACACCAGGCCTGGAACTAGGGCTGGTGTAGTTTCTCGTCACGTTCGCTGGGGGACAATTGTTTACATCCCGTTATGAGCTAAATAAAATTATGGCACTAAAATACTTAACATATTTAAGTAGTAAGCCATGAACTGTAAAATCGGTTATCAGGTATGATTTCTCTAGTGTGGGCGCTTGGTTTGATTGCCTGTGTCTCGTAGTGTCGTGTCGCACGTCTATTTCAGCCAGTTTGTATATGCCATTCAAATAGATATTCATTAGGCGTATCTATCTTCGAGGGTGTGTTGTGTGTTCGCCAAAGGTCCGCTAGAAGCTCACAAATACTTTAGCCGATTGCAGTTAATACGACGCAACACCAACACTTTCGTTAAGAAGTTAGCTTTAATGCACTTCTAAGTGCACATAACAGGGGGTCTAATATTATTCTAGTTAGGTAAGGCCAAAGGACCTGTATTTCATACAAGGCTGTTGGCGCTGGTTTCAGGTAACTGCACGTAAAATTCTTAGGATGTTTAGGGTCATCCTCTTACAAGGCAGCTTATCAAAGGTAGCTCCTACTGTTTCTCAACTAACTGAACGAAGTAAACAGAGTTACCATGTCTTAAACAAAAGCGTAGTTATTTATGTGATTTATAATGAGGGCATAGTCAGGTGGGTAGTTTTTTGTCGAAGTACTGCCGTACAATTCTGGTGGGGCGTGGAAAAGATATATTTTAGTAGGCTTACCAAGTCCCACTGCTAGCTGCCGTTGACGATATATAATATATATGCGTATTATACCAAACCGTAAACTCTTGGTGATTCGATATATATATATATATATATATATATATATATCGGTGTTTGGCGCCATGGAGTACGGACGTGTGTATACGGAGCTCCGAGTGGTTACGCTTGTTTGTGTGAATGCAAGAAAGGAAACGCAGAGAGTGGCATACCGTAGTGATGTGTGAAGTTGGTGGTGATCATTTCGGTGTGTTGTGCGTGGCCGTGCGACGAAGGGGTAAGGAGTTAGGCCGCAGTAAAGTTTAGTTAAGTCCATTACAGCAGGGTGAAGCAAAACGAAACCACCCACGCAGGCGTCGAGAGTCTACGAGCGGTCCGGCGCGCATTCAAATTCAAACTATAACGGCTGCTCAGCTAAAGTGAGTTAACACAGTGTTTAGGCGTCTTTAGGTGAGTGCACAAACTTTAATATGGCAAGTGATGCCGGATCATCGCCAGGTGGGATAGGGTCAACGAACCCAAAGGATTCAACTATGAATCTCCCAGGCCAAACGCGCA
Organism: Dermanyssus gallinae; assembly: GCA_003439945.1. Classification (NCBI taxonomy): domain Eukaryota; kingdom Metazoa; phylum Arthropoda; class Arachnida; order Mesostigmata; family Dermanyssidae; genus Dermanyssus; species Dermanyssus gallinae. Next base: position 623 of record QVRM01003505.1, on the reverse strand, counting down.
GTGGCAGCATAAGATACGTGCCGGCCAGTTCATTGTTAGTATGCAATTGTGGAGGAGTAATAGAGAAGAGAAAGGCTACTGAGCGCAGTCCTTCCATATATAGGCTGCGTCGCCTGTGAAATGAAACCGCGACTGACAGCGATGATGGAGCTGGCGTAGAAGAGCGCTAAGACATGGTGCGATATAGCACAAGCTATGCAGGATCGCTGGCAAAGCATTATGACAGATGTCCAGCAGAGACAAAAATGAATCGAAGAGAGAGAGACTCAAGTTGAGGAGAAATAGAAGCGCGCATTAGTCTTACAGCAAAAACTGGCTGTAATGATCGAAAAATAAAGCAAACTGTGAACGCAAATGAAAAGCAACGGCATATTAGCGACAGCAATGAAATAGTGGTTGAACTGAAAGAAAGGCTGGCTGCTGTTGAGGAGACAACGTCAACAGTAGCGGCAAATGTTGAAGAAATGGAAAAATGGATCCGGGAAAAAAGAATGAAGACGGGAGGCGCGCCGTTGAAGAGGAGACAGTAGTGTTAGACTTGAGCCACAGTGGCGAAGAGGAAGAAGAAAGAGATGACGAAGAGGGCGGTGCGACGGAGGTGAAAGGATGCAGGAGACGACAAC
>QVRM01003504.1:170000-215461 GCA_003439945.1 Dermanyssus gallinae | reverse complement strand
CTCTCTCTCTCTCTCTCTCTCTGACAACTCGTCACTGGAAAAAGCTAGAAGAGATTGGGAAGGCCTATATGTAAATATACATTTATACATCTATAGGAGGGCCAGGGCAAGCTAACCAGACTGAACAGAAAGCTAAACAGGAGGCAGGGAAAGAATGGGGGTCGAATATCCGTTGGGCTAATACTACCGCTACCGCTTCTACACTACTCCCCCTATGAGCTAAGTTAGGCGTAACTTTGTTGGGGCAGCTGCTCGCGAACTTGATTCGGTCTGGTCTTATCGTTTCGAAGATGAGAGAAACGGTGCAAACGTGTGTGTAGTCGTCGGACACAGCCAGTGCACATCTGAACTTAAGGAACTTTAAAAAATTTAACCAAAAACCGAGAAAGGTGGCTTAGTGGTGGCAGAGTCGTTGCCTTGCATTCAGGAGGTCGTGGGTTCGTGGGACCTGGACCGGCCACTCTTAAATTGGTTTTCATGGTTTCCAATTTAGACTGGTTTAGATTCCAATTTAGGTAAATGCCGGGGTGGATAATAATCGACCATATTCGGACAAAAAAGCACAAAAGGAGCACAGATGTGTCAATAAAAAGAAATGGTGCATTATCATCTAACTTCCCTCTTTTAAAACAGTGGGCAAGTTTTTAATTGATAGCCATTACGGCCACCGGCCGCCGTAATCAAGCTTGTCGTTGTGGGCGTCATTAAGGTCCCTTTTCTCGGCTGTTTTTGTCCCACCCACCAACCAACCACCCAACCGCCGCCGCTCTCCAATACAAATAAGTATCTGGCCACTCACCGTAGCCAACATACGTTATACCTACGAGTATATATATATATATATATATACATATTCGCACCGTATAACGAATGCCCTCTTACAGGACTGTCGCGTCCGGCCCTCTACGGGAAATGGCGGTAAGTGCAGTTGGCGTAGCAGCAGCCAGTGGTACGAACGCAGGTATCTATCCACCGATGCATTCATCCATCCATGTGGCCATCCGTTGAACTTTCCTTTTTCCTTTCTCATTCTACATATATATATATCCATCTCCCTATCATCATTCGTTCCTCCCTCCCTCCATTCCTCATTTCCTCTCTGAGTGCTTGCTTGCTAGTGAGGATCTACGGAGGAGCCAGCCTAGCCCGGCTCTGAACTGTTTATCCTTACACATACGCCTGCGGCAGCAGCAGCAGGATACTGTAGGCGGGGGCGCGCCATAATGAAACACGAGCGCATGCGTTCATCATCAGCCACTCACTCACTCAGTCACTCATCCAGTGTCACCTATTAGTGCGTAGGTGCGGCCGAACTGAACGAGGACGCTGTAAATCAGACACTGCGTGCAATTTGTCCCCCCCCAGGGGCGCAAGCCTAATGGGCAACGGCCGACATCAGGCCAGCCCAGGCCATCCAGCCTAGGCTAGCCCATTCCAGTCCAGCCTAGCTCAGGCCATACATAAGGGCCCAGCCAGGTAATACTGGCGTTGCTTCTGCTGCTCCTATTTGCCGTTGCGCTGATGCCTTGCATACGCTGTCGAGTGTCGCTAACAACTGTCGAACGATTGTTGTTGCAAAAGCTCAAACGAGGCGGCGCGTCTGCTTCCACTGGTGCCGCCGCTGCTGCAGTAGAAGCAGCAGTAGCTTCTGCAGTAGCGCAGTCGTTGCAACTGGCAAATTGCTATTTGTTTTTGTTGGTTAGATGTCACAGAAGCTTTGGTTGGCTAAGCCAGTTGGCGGCGGTGGCGGCGCTGGCGTGCATTTTATTTATTGCACACCGCCACCGCCGCTTGCCCATACAGGGAATCAAGTGGGCAGAATGAAATCGACAACACGCACCCGCCGCGCAAAATAATAGGGCAGCTTGATCTGGTTTTCGACCAACCGACCGACCGACTTACTGCGGATGGACGTTTCTGTTTGTATGCTCATTGAGGGCTTATAAATGAGTTCTTTAGGGGGTTCATAGCTGTGCAACTACATATATATATATTGTATTTCTCCCCCACTGAGTTCATTCACTCTTTGCACCCCCCCCCCACCCAGCCACTGCTCGCATGCTGATAGAGGGCTTTTAGATGAGCTCTTTAGGGGGGTTGGTAGCTGTGTAACTACCCATATATGCACATTTCTCCCCCACCGAGTTCATCGTTCGTCAAGTGCAGTGTGCGGACGCGCTGTTTTCGATATGGTCAACGCAATATCGCATATAAAGCAATAAATGGGTATACACCATATGCGTGCACAAGTGGCTAAAACTTAGATGATGTTTACGATGCGATGTGTGGGGAGCTACAGCAATGCGCTTTCTTGTGCGCAACTCATTGTGAAAATCTAGTGTCGCGCTAACAATCCTTTAGTTGCTTTTTTCTACATTTGTTGGCCGAAATAAGACTGCTGACATCTGGTTATCAACTGTATATATTTGGTTCTTCACAGCAGATTGTGTAGGTTGGTTTTGTGACCCTATATATATATATATATATATATATATATAATTTTTTTACACGCATGCTGAAGGAATTGCTTAGTCAATGTGATTAGCGGGTATGCGTGATGACTATTACGTGCCCGTTTCGTTCAGGCCAGGCGAAGATTATTTCAAAAGTGTGCCCCGAACAGCGGCATTTCCACGTTGTATGGCACGATCCAAACGTTGTTTAAAGAACGAAGGCGGCCTGCTATACAGCTTTTAGCCCTTACCCCACTTCTGAACTGTAAGGGCCTCACTGGGTTATTGGGCAGGAAAACACGAATATTGACCACCACCACGGCTGTCGTTTTTATTTTGTCCGACTTCTCCTCTGCTACGTCGGTGCAGCGCCGCCTCGCCGACCTGTCCCACTACACTGCGATCCTTCCTCGACCGCGCCTCTCCAACGTCTCACCTTACTAACTGTACTGCTGTCAGTTCTCCTACCGGCAGCAAATTTGGATCGCAGCAACAATGGCACGTCGGTGCTGCTGCTGTAGCATTTCTCCTCTCCGCTAAGACTTGTTGGTTCTACGTGCGCCGTTAACAGCAGACGTCACCAGGCTATGTCTCTCTCTAACTACATACCCGCTTACAATGACAATCTAGTCGCTTACATCTCGCTTAGAAAGTGTGTCATTCCGTCTGAACGCCTCCGTCTTTCGTACGGAGGCTTTAGCAGATTATTTGTTTGTATGCACTGTAACCGATGAAAAAATCACAGCAAACCAAATTAGTAATTATGATTATGATGAACAAAATGTGAATGAATATAATTTATTATCTAATATAATATATTATCTAATATCTGTCCTTCAGTGGGCCGTTCAGTGTGATAGCCATGCAGTGAGACATACGTGCAGCAAGATGTCAATAATGGCATAAGGTCCGTACCAATATTAAGGCGCCATTATCAGCCAGAACATTTTGCGGTAATACACCACTACTATAGTAAAGATAAGCTGTCTCTATATAATCCTATAAAACAAAAGGGTAATACAAAGCGGCACAGTGTGATCATACCGCAAGCATTAAGGTTTCTATTTTAGCCGTATTATAGCAGATGCACGCACGTATCGAGCGCGTATAATTTGATCTTTATGTACATAAGACAGAGATATTTCAAATCGGTGTTTGCATTATTCCAATGATACGTTTTAGTGTCCGGTTAGAAACACATCGAAAAGTTCTTGTAGCTACAGTAGGGGGTTCTCCTGTGTCGCCGTTTTCTCGTGAGATTATGTAGCACAAGGAAAAACGTACTTTCATTCGCCTTGTGTGCACATACAAAGGTGAAGATAGTCCATACATGTAAACACTATAATATGCGATACAAAACGTAGTATTAGCATTTGTTAGTTGCGACAACAAATGCGGGCGAAGTGGTGTTCTGACTCATCTTCTCTACACAAAGAAATAAGTATGTTGCAAGTCATTTGTCAACTTAGAGTGATTATAGAGAGAGAGAGAGAGCTATTCAATCTGTTACTATAAACGGCAAATGTGCCTGGCTTTAGTCAACATGGGTACTAGTCAACAGTGCAAACCAGAACATATAAAATCACATTTTTTGAATAGGGAAGTTGTTACACAGCTCCGCACACACGACCCTCTACTGGCCCGGACTGGAAACATAAAGAAACTCACTTTTCCTATAGCATTTCTCGTATTAAGCTCTTCGAAAGTTAGTGCAAGTCCACACAGGGAGTGCTGATCGTGCAAGTTGTTGCAAGTTGCATCTGATTTGTCAAAATGCGGTACTGGTTCAGATTCTTGTGTTGTATACATTCATATAAACGTACCATCGACGACATAGATTACTTGCCGTCGACTCCCCGTTGCCGCTAATCTCTAATCAAAAACCATTGTCGCGACTGATTATCACATTAAACAACGCGTTCTATACACAATTATAAAGACAAAAATAATTGCAAAACTAGAATCGGCGAGGACAGCAGCAACAACAACAACAACGACAACAACAGAATTATAATTTTCTCGCCTATAAAGGAGAACTGCAAGGCCGGTTGCCAAAGCGTGAACTCTTTCCCCGTTTATCATTTCCCCAGTCATCTCCTCTGCTCTATTTGTTTTGCTCGCCTCCCTAGTTTTTCCTCAATGCTCCACATTCCTCTATACCGATCTATTCGGTCGTATTGGTTAATGTCGTGTTGCCAGTCGTTTGCGGGCTAAACCACCAAAAATCGACGTCGCTATACACGCTTCATAACGAGTTATGAACGTTGCTATGAATAGCTTGCTATGGCATACGTTCATTTACGTTTCGTCACGTTGTCGACTTTCACGATGTTTTGTCGTGACTGTCGCATCCTTAATTGGAGAAATCTAATCATTGGAGTAGTGGTTGGTACCTGTTGTAGTAGTTATAGTACTTGTAGTGAAGCCGGTAGCAATTATCACAATTTTGGGAGACGTTCTTTTAGCTATCTTTCGTTCGTATAAACATTTATAAAAAGATAAATAAGATATGTAGCGTGATCTCCGTGATCTAGCTAGATTCATATAGAGGCCGTACATGATTTTTTTAGTTCACAACTAGTAAATCGAACACTTGCCAAAACAATACACGTTATATGACTTGAATGGGCAAACTCTTACGAAACATTCCGCACGTGATAAGTATAATACGTATGGTCTGTGTCACTGAGCGGGCTAAATACCGCTCGCGAGGTTAAGTTTGGCAAGAAGACCTCATATTAAAGATTATAATTGCCGCCTAAGTGATAATTTTAACTGTGGCAGCATTTTTTCATTCTCTCTTACATATATCAGCATGCATGCTTTCTCAAGAAGCCCTACAAAAATAGTGATCAACGTTGGAATGATATAACAATAAAAATAGAGGATTTAAATGCATTCGATCGTCTGGTTGGTCGGTTGTGAGGGGGATCATTGTAAGTGATATCACGCAATATCACCCGCATTACTGTGTATTTAAAAGTCCAAGGGTCGTTTAGCTGTCTAGTTCAGTTACGGACTAACTGCCACTTTAATGTACTTCCCGATAAGCAAACGTGGAGGATTCGGGCGGGCTACCGGAGGGTGACCCTTTGAAGCACGCCCATTGCGAGTTCGGTTGGATAGCGGTATATATGGTTATGTTGTTGCTGTTTCCACAGCTACTGTATTGCTGGTCGCTTGTAAGTCTGCCGAAGGCCGTCCGTTCTATTAGTCACGTGTATCTCCATTTGCTTGCATGTATGGACGTGCGTGCAAGAGGATCTATAATTGGTCGTACCTTTAGTACTGCACTCGTAGTTTTAGCTAGTTGCACCCAGGCTGGCATCTGCACTTCTCAATCAATTTGGACAGGTTTATTTGACGAACTCGCTATGGTCTCATCCAGCTTCTCCAGCTTGTCCGTCTTATTCTCACCCTGTGGTCTGATGATCCGTCCTGCGCTGGACTACAACGGCTCCAACGCCGCGTGACAATGCTTTTTGTACGTTGTGCTATGTGACGATCCGATCAATAGCACAACAAAGAACCCCCACAACCAACTATGGGGGTTCTTCGTTGAAGTTCATAGTAAAGTAGTCGTCGTGGTTGGGCAATAACGTACAGCGACGTTAACAGCAACGACAGCAAGAACAACCCCCAACATTAACAACAACAACAGCAACAGCAATGACCAAGTAGGATGTTGTTCTAGCCGCAGCATGACTTGCACTGATTTTGGCGAACGCTGTCTATTGTGAACCTCGTCACCACGACCGCCGTGAACGCCATAGTAATGACGTTCGCGTCGACATTAATTATGAATATAGTTTGATCGTGTCCTGTATCTTCTACTGCTCGTCCTACTCATGTTTCTTGTTGTTGTTTTCTAGGCTGTGGCGTCGGTCAGAACTGCACGAGTCGTTATCACGTTTTTGAGCCCGTCAGTGCCTCTTGTTAATAACAACACGCAGAGAGTCACATAAAGGTCTTCTGTATTCTATTTATATTGTGCATATACATGTGTGTGTGTGTGTGCGTATGCTGTTGAGCTGAAGGCTGTATAATTTTGCCTGTGTACATTTATAAAATGGCCGAACGTGTTGAGACATCTAGGATTTCCCCAACAGTCCTTGTGGCAGCAGCATGGCTGACGCTCAGCGATATGGTTTATCATCTATTCTCAAAAAAAATTCGAGCAGCAACAGGGATCGAACCGGCAACACTCCAGTAGGAGACAACCATAATTAGTGCACTAGTCCCCGCCTAGAGCACGCCGTCACAACAGAAATATCAACCCTTCTAACATTGGCCAAGTTAGACTGCAATGAAGCAGCAAACAATGTGAAGTTGTTCCTCCTCTGTTGAAGTGAACGACAGCCATTATATTTTAAGTGACGAGCTTTGATGACTGAGGCTTGACCGTTTTCGACCTTCATACTTGCGTAACCGTCACGACTGTCTTTTTCCGAGCGGCTTGGTTTTTTATTGCAATAAATCAGAATATGAGCACTATTGATTGCATTTTCTTTGAGCGGCCGGTTATTAAAATTAAAAAGAAAAATTAGCTATTTAGCTATTGGCGCCCATGCTTTCCACACATATATATATATTTATATATATATATATATATATATATATATATATATATATATATAGACAAATTAGTTGTAACGCGGCCAGGCAGTCTGCTATGAAACCAATCTGCCAACTTTACCGATGCATGGATCTTGTCAGATTATTAATATCGAGGGCAGTATGCAGACAAGTACACCAAATTCCGATCAGGGCAAATCATTTAGTAGGAACTCGGCCGGAAGAGTCCAAGTTGCCAGCTTTTTGACCTTGGAATCAATCGCCCTCTTATTTTTTCACAAGAAAACATTTAAGACGAGTACACGGTTGGCTCATTCCTTAAGGTAGAATAGTTTTTCAAACAGCGAAACTAAAGTGGACGGGCTTTTATAGAGGTGTATGCGGACGCTATATATATATATATATATATATATATTCGCGAAATACATATATACTTGTGCTTAAATAAACTATGGTTATCATTGACAGTTACTACAGGGACACGTTTTCCTAGCACTCTCCCTACTGTGACACGGCACGTACGGTGACGAATAAAACTTCAGCGAGATATTCGTCGATTTATATTTATTTATGGTATACTTTATATTGGATGTTCATGGTGCTTCTGAGTCGAAATAATAATTGTTGACACATGTGTATGATATAATCGTGATTTGGCCGTATTTCTAGGTCTTTGTTTGCAACGTGCAGAGCTCTACCTATACAGCCTGCTACTGGCCCTGCAATTATCAAGCACCCTGCATGCCGGTATATGGTAACGATTTTAAGTCATATTCGCCCCATCAAAATGTACAGACCAAATCGTTGACTTCATTCGTGGCACAATGGGAGAGTTTTCACTGTGCAAAAATACAGCAACACCCAATTATGGATGCGTCAGTGTACATCTCTGGTCAGGATATCCGGCAAGATCCAATTCCATTTTGAACAACTGCTGTAGACGCTAACTGAATTGGTCGAACTGGTGACTCAAAAAGTGTTTGTATAGCACGAAAACTTAAGAACAGAAACAGGGGATTGGAAAATCGTAGTACACCTGGAAATTGGAAAAGATCCTTTGTTTGACAAAATACTACAGCTGCTTTCACTTGCTGCTACCGCGTAGAATCCTTTATACACAAACGACTGTTCGGACAGTGACATATGGGTCAGAATCAGGTTGGGCAGAGCTCGTTTAGCGACGTCACCATTACAGTCGCACTAGAAAAGAAAAAAAATCAACATCCCCCATGAGGAGTGTAGGCCTACACTTTTTTCATCACTTTTTTATGTCAGCGCAAAATTAACACGCCTACTTACCGAGTAGCACTGCGTGATCGACAGGCAAGGACAGTTTTACCGCCGAGATTAATGGGTTCCATCGCCTGATGTGGAACTTATCATGCTTGTTCGACATGTTAAAGTCTATCGTGAAACGTACGAATGGGTACGCAAATCTGATTGCGTGCTTTTACACTTTTTATATGCTAATATGTGTGTATGCATATATACGATTAGCGTTTGTTCGTACATTATATTTGTTGAAGTCACTAAACATAATCTGAGAATAAATTTAGGGTGTAATAATTGTAGCTGTGTGAATTCCTTTCATTTGTACATTGGACGACACTCAGCTTTACTTACGTCACACGGGAATAGATATAGTGTCCCTGGTACAATTCAGAGCTTAACATTGTACAAGGGGGCATATATATATATATATATATATATATATATATATATATATATATATATATATATATATATATATATTTATATATATATATATATATTGTTGCAGGAGAATAGAGTGAGAATGACTGCTGACTCTCGGCTCTATGATGCGACGCACACGCGGTCAGAGCCTTTCTCTAATTAAGCAACTTCGAACGTTCGCATCGCTTCCCACAAACGATATACATACACCCAAACACACCCATATAGTTAAGTTATTTCTCTGTCGAGAATAAGGATACAAGATGAGCTAATTGGGCCCAGTCGCTCAGCAACAACGTCTACCTTCGCTTTAATTTTTTTTAGAACGTCCGTTTAGAGGTTGAACTCTTGCATATTTTTTGTTTCGTACGCCTTCGATTACCGACTTGTCATTCAGTCATTTACCTGCATATCTATGCATGGGTAATATGCCTGGCTATATATTATATATATATATATATATATATATATATAGAGAGAGAGAGAGAGAGAGAGAGGGGGGGGGGGGGAGAGAGAGAAAGATATACATATACAAATGCGATGGACATGGCTGCACATTGATGTGCATGTATACGTATGCACATAGCAGCACACCTATGTGGGTGTGCATGTTTCTACAGCGAAAGGGGATCTCGTTACAAGCGCGGAGCGGGCTAACGCCGTTGTTGATGTTGTTGTCGTTATTATTACTGTTACTGTTGTTGTTGATGTTGTTGTTAATGTTGTTGCTGCTGTTGTCGTCAACCTCGCCGTCGTCCCACAGGTGTACAATTATAATGATGATGATGATGTTGATAATGACGACGACGGCCAGAAACTGGATGGTGTAATCTATGCGCCAGTCGCGGTAGGTCAGCGGAGCGGCCGTACGGTTCGAGAGGACGGAGAATTCCTCAGCTGCACCAGTGGTGCAGGTGAGTTGGCTGAAGAGTGGGGCCAGCGCCGACCCACGAACGAGCGAAAAGCGACCGAACGCCGCCCTCGGCTCAGCGCGCGCAAGAGAGAGCGAGGGAGAGAGAGCGGGAGAAAGCGATAGAGCAATCAGAGGGAGGAGCCCTTATCTATAGTCATTGGCCAGCCAGCCCTGGTTACAAGCATGTTAACAAGAAACGCTCGATTTGGAGAGACTCACAGTAAGAGATCTAGAGAGAGAGAGAAAGGGAGAGAGGTAGTGGGAAGGGCGGGGGGGGGGGGGGGCAAAATAATGCTAGAGAAGAGAAACAGTAAGAGAGAGAAAGAAGTGTGGGGGGCCAGATGAGCCGGACCTGCCGCTGTCTCTGAGTCGTCTAGACGTCCGTGAGCCTAACCTCAACCACAGATACCACAGCGCAACCCCACGCGGGTCATCTCATCTCATCGACCGAACGGGCTCGATTGACTCGAGCAGATAGAACGCTAGAGAGGCGAGAAGAGACGACGTCAGACATGTGAGAAGGCGTCCGACGTCTATAAGCCACGGACGACCGTTAGTTTGTTACAGATATATGTATATAGAGAGGCACATAGGAGCACACACACAGACACACGCATACACAAATTCATGCACATTCAATTTGATACATTGGTTGAACCACTGGTGCTGCTGCTGTGTGGCGAATGCTTCTCGCTGGGTGGACGGACTGAGTTTCAGATTGCGATACGGCAGCAACAACAACAGCAGCAACAGCAACCACAGCGACGACGACGACGACGACAACAACAACAACAACAGCAACAACTACTACAACAACAACAGCAAAAACTACAACTACTACAATAACAACAACAACAACAAAAACTACAACTACTACAACAACAACATAATCAACAGCAGCGATAACAACAACAACAACAACAGCAGCAGTAGCAACGACGACGACGACAACAACAACAACTACAACTACAATATCAACAACATAGTCAGCAGCAGCGATAACAATAGCAACAACAACAACAACAGCATCAGCAATAACTACAGTAACCATGTCCACGATAACTACTACTGTAATCAACGACGTTAACAACGAGACGAACAGCAACAACAGTATCGTGCAACGACGATACCGAAAACAAGAGAGGCTGCTGTAGGAATGACTTCAGCGGCAGCAACAGCAGCAACAACAATCATAGAAGATAAACCAACAACAACAAGAACAACAACAACAACAAGCAGTAACCATAACAACAACAACAACAACAACACTACTGAGACGACGGTGAGATCCAGCAAAAATGAGGAAGGTTTTCGCTGACTGAACGTGCTCGACAGGGAGACGGAGTGAAATGTAGAGCGATAGAGAGAGCAAGAGAGAGAGAGAGAGAGAGAGATGCATGTTGTTACTTTTGTTAAATTGACCACCATGACCTCTGTTGCCGCCTCTGTGTCGTCGTCGTCGTTGCCGTCATGATTATTGCATATACATGTAGATACAGCTATTACCAATATCATCAACCGTATTACTTTATGGGCGTTGCTCAGCGTCTTTCGTGTTGTTTCGTGTCGTCGTCGTCAATGTCGTCAATGTCGTGGTGGGCTTCGGGATCGATTGCCCCGAAGGTCCGCTAAGGGCGCCATCGCTCGCTCGCTCACGTATGCAGGCGGTTGCTTGGAATGCGCCCCCCCCCCCCCCAGCAGGCGGTGCGCCGTACGACCAAAATAACGTCCAGCAACAGCTATGCCGATGCCGGCAGCAGCAGCACGAAAGATCATGATTCGACCTCAGACACCCGATCGAGCCCGTGAGAGTCGAGATTGATCTCTATATCAACGTTACGTGCGTTGTTAGAGGTTTGGCGTCTTGCGTTGTCGTATATCTTATATATATATATATATATATATATACATCGTAACAAAAAAGTCGCGTCACCCATCACATTTGAATCTAGACATATGATTGCACTAACTAAGTAGTAGCGCGTTCATTATAAATGACAATATTATTCGAAAACCATCACAAACTGCAAGTCAATTCAAGAACGGAAACTCGGTGAGCCTGGCAATCTAGGAAAAGCATTTTTATGTTCAACTTTGACACAATGACAATGAGACATATGATTGCACTTACAGTAGTAGCGCGTTTATTATAACTAACTATACCATTCGAAAGGCATTGTGAGTATTAAATAAAGTATTTATATATATATATATATATATATATATATTCACTTTATTTGGTACTCCCAATATACCAAAAGCCATCTTTCGAATGAATATATCATTCGAAAAAGGGTGTTGAAAAAAAACTAAACGTTCCAGCTTTTAAACAAGACTAGAACATTGCGTTGAAAATTGTGTTCCATTTTTTTAAAGTATTTAAGTAAACTGTGTCGAGAATTAAAGCGATAGTTCGTTCTCCGACCAATTCATGGCTGATTTGCTTATTTTAACTGGGCACATAATTCAATCTAATAGTGTGTATTACCTCCGAGTGCCCTAAAAACGGTCGCCCTGCTACTCGCCATTGATCCAATTAACTCATCAATTATTGAGCTCCGGAGCTGAAGTTCTGGCTCTGAATCGTTGTTCGAGCTCATCCTACACATGTCCGATGGCACACTAGCCAGGAGAACATGCTGAACTTTCCGGGTGTGACTGGAGCTTCCGGATTTCGCAGTCGCGTTCTTCACGTACCACATATTGTTGAGCAGGACCATACCGGAAATGCTAATAGATATCCGGATAATATACATATGCTAATAGATCCGGAAGCATTTCCTCAAGGATGTGGCTCCAGCACGATGGAGCACCTACACGCAACGAAGGTGCAGTACCGGCTCACCTAGACGCTATCATCCAAACGTTAGAGACATCATCTTATTATTATTATTATTGCAACAACTCTGCAGACTGATTTACAGCATCCTCGAACTTACGTTAAAGTGTTGGATTTAAAGTAATTTAAGGAAGGAATTAGTTATACGCTAAGTCTAAGTTAAAAAGAATCCACTCCGTGCAAGATGTAGTCACATACAGCATACTGAACTTGGAATCCCTGGTTGCTGGTAAATGACATTTTTCGTAACAGTTATGTATGTGTTTGTTTGACATAACGGAGGACTCGACCATGACGGCCCCTATTGTTGGTCCGAGCAATACCCACTAAAACCACCCATTCCAGCTTTATTCCAGCATACACTCACACCGGTATTACGAGTAGTTCACTATATTTTTTGTTTAAAAGTGCCGCTTACAGCGTTCTCTGTTTTTTGCTGTTATTATGGTCGTAATTTTTCTTATACTTGTTATGGTTGTCATTCTCGTTGTTGCTGCTGCTGCGGTTGTTGTTGTTGTTGTTGCTGTTGTTGTTGTATGCTTTTTTTGACTCATGTCATAATTTGACTCACGAGTGCCTAAGTACACACGCCCGTGTCGTATATATGAGTGAAGAAATGTTACTCATAGTAGTAGCAGTAGTAGCACGTGAACGGACGGGAAACTAGGTTATCTAACTGCCCGATGCATACGCCGCCACAAACTTTTGACAAACGACTTTTTACGTTGCTGCCGTTGTTTTGGGGGCATTTATTGTACTTCCGCTACGCGGGAACGAGGCCATCCTCCGCCGCCGCCGCCACCGTCTTCGTCAAAGACTAGATAGCTCTAGATACATTCCGATCGGAACACGGAATCTCGTAGCAAGTGGCCCAGTTTGGTTCGGCTACCCCCCGGCTCCCGGTAACCCTGCTCTTGCTGCTTGCTACCTGCTGGGGTCGTCGTGCGTCGGCCTGGTGGAAGGACGTGAAGCTTCCTTTCTTCTTCCTTTTCGTGTTCTTGTTTTCTTTAGATTCTCCATCCTATTGCTCTTTCCGTCGCTGCCGCATCGGCTTCGCCGGCGCACATTGAGACATCTCTCTCGACATCATCGTCATCCCTTTTAAGTTGCCCGCTTTACCAGTATCTGCCGTACGCCAGTATGCCAGCGGCCGCCGTCGAACGGCACGCCGCACTCTCTAATGAGTTATTGCCGACGTTTCGCTAGAATTCTGCTGCGGACTCGTGCCACGATCCGCAATGGTAACAATAGCCGCAGCAACAACAACAGCAACAAATTCGACATCACCACTACCAACAACAACAAGAAAAACAACAGCAGCAACAACAAATACGACATCACCACCATCAACAACAACAAGAAAAACAACAGCAGCAACAACAAATACGACATCACCACCATCAACAACAACAAGAAAAACAACAACAACAAAAACATCACCATCATCAGCGTCCTCACCAACAACAGCAACAACGGCCGACACACAGACAAACAGGAAGATGCTCATTGTTACGGCAGCATTTCCGCCTGACATCGATAAACGACGTCGGCATGGCAACGAATGTCAGTCGATTTCGAGTCCGGTGGAGTGCTTAATAGGGAATTCGAGGTTCGAGTTCATGCAAACGTCAAATGTTCATCTAAACACTGCCCCTTCAAACGTGCCGCCGATCCTTTTTCCTTGCGTCTGTTTGCTCAAGGTAACGAAACTGCATGGTAGTTATCTCATACCTCGAAGGAACGACACTTCTCATAGGAGGAGTTTCTCTAAGGAGTTGATTGACTATAGGAGCCTGTATCTGTACTAAGTTAACTAGAGATATAAGAAAAAAACATGAATTCAAGACATACGATTCATCGGATACGATTTCCGTTGCTGCCCCTATCATACCGTCATGTCGCACAAAGTTCATGATGATGCTCTCGACTATTGAACTCTATGTGCTTTTATTACTCATTAACTGCAAAATAAGGTACAAAATAGTCACTCCCAATCATGGCCAACACCTAGAATACTGTTGCAAAGTTTGCAATAGTATTCCAGGTGTATTCCAACGGTATTCCAGTGACGCGTTACTACACGTCGCTTGCGGGCTTCCAGCAGCATAATCACCAAAACTTTAGGCAACAAAACGGCTATAATAGAAGGCTAGGCCAAAAAAAGGCTAGTTTGATTGTAGGAGTTAATCGGTGACAATGCTGAGAGGAACATCTCAACGTTCAGCGCTTTAAAAGAAACTCATTGAGTAAACTCCCCCTTAAGAAAGTACACGACTCAGATACACTTAGGCTTAGGTTTGACCCCGGCTACTATGACAGAGTAGATACAACGACTAAATACCGGCACGGATTTGTGCCCTGCGTGCCTCTCGGTAATTATTTCTAAATGTTCATCTTCAAAATGACAGCAAACGGTACGACAAGGAACGACACCACCATTGGCAACAGTAACAAATAATGATCATATTAATAACATCAACAACAACAGCAACAACGACGACGGCATTAATAACATTAGCCGAACACAACCCCCACAACACCTGGCAAGCGGGAACGAATTTTTATTTAACTAATTACTTGATTCTCGACAAACTCGGCTAGCCATATCGCAGTGTCGAATCAATCAGGTCAAACAAATTTTTACGGAACGACGGCCTGGCGGCCACGCAGGCTGTGTGTCGAGTCGAGACCAAGCAGCACATTGCAGGTTCTTTTTCTTCATGCTCGTCCTTCGAGGCGGCAGACGGAAAGCCGTTTCGCTCGAAGCTGTCGGCTAGCTGTAATAGTCTGGGTAGACTACAACTGCTACTCGAAGGCATTCTCGAACGATTGGAGGAAGTTCAACAAAGGAGGACGAGGAAAAGGAGGAACCGTACGGGCCTTAGCCGAGCTGAGCTTTCCCTCTCTTTTTTCCCCTCTTTCTCCCTACCTCTAGTTATCAATGTATCTATCTATCTATCTCTCTGTGTTTTACCCACTCTCCCTACAAGAGCAGCTCAACCAGTCAGTATACACAGCATGGAGGTCAACGGCTGACAAAGTGTTCGAGTCTACGGCAGCGAGCAACAACTTACAACGGGATCAAGCGAGTAAGAAGACGGGAAGAGGCGGAGGGGGAAGTGAGCGTAGATGGGCGTGAGATGAAGATCCACCCGCTTACCGAGTGATTACCGAGTGAGTTCGGAGAGCGCGGCGAGAAGGCGCCAGCTCGTCCAGCGAATGGACCGCCAATGAAGAAAGCAAAGCTGCTGCTTGTGCTTCTGTTGTTATTGTTGTTGTTGCTGTTGTTATTGTTATCGTTATTGCTATTGTTGAGCGTACTGCGGGCGGACGCTACGGAAGCTCCCGTACTCGATCACATCGAGATTTATTGGAGATAATTTCGGAGCTATCTCGAAGGGACGGAGAGAACGAGAATACGATGCAGACCGGGCATCTGTTTCCTTCGCACGACCAAAGGCAGTAGCAGTAGCAGCATTAGTCTCTGCACGACTAAAACAACAGCGACGCCATCAGCAACGGGATCAGCTGCTGCCACAACGCCACCGATCACATAAGCAGAAGCAACAGCAGCAGCGGCAGCAGCAACAACAACAACAACAAAGGAAGCAACATTACTAATCGGAGACAGCAGTAAGCATAACAGGGGGAGCAATTAACGCAGACCATGATAACGACAGCGAGAGCAGCAGCAGCAGCAACAACAACAACAACAACAACAACAACAACAACAACAACAACAGCAACCGCAACAACAACAGTATCATCATCAGTATTATTAACAGCAACAACGACCACCAGTGTTAAGAACGACAGCAATTAGAGCTGCAACAGCAACAACAAAATCAATCACGATGACAGAAACAATAAGCACAGCAACGATTACAATAACAACCGCGGCAACAGCAAGACCAGCATACACGTTAGTACCAACCGCTACTTGAATGACAATTTAAGAAATATTAAAAGCAATAACAGTAGCAGCGGTAACAATGACACTCACAACGACAACCAAATACAAACATTAACAGCAACAGCAGTAACATAACGACCACCAACCCACAACATTTTGGCAACAACAACAACAGCAGCAGCAACGGCTGGCCTGAGCAGTAATAGCCAACCAGCTACGAGCACGAATCAGTTGTAGCAACAGTAACAGAAACAACAATAACAGAGAGCAAACAAAACGCCTGCTACTATCGCAAATACCACGTCGAGCGTTAGCGGTGCTGAGCTTTACACATTTGCAATTCGTTTTCCATACGCTTCTTCACGTTACGTTGCCACGTTGCTGTCTGGGTGTACAGGTGGGTCGGTTCAGCAACAATAGTTGGCGATAAATTGTTCGTTTTGGTTTTGTATACCACCCGAGTATACCGGGCGTACCTCACGGGCGTGTACACAAATCCTCGCTAAACATAACAGAGCTCAGGTCATAATTGTTGGTGTGGCGTCATCGCACCCGGCTAATATGGTCACGCCTCTTTCTTCTTCTTCTTCTTCGTCTTCATTCATCAATTTATTTTATTTCCTTTCTTTCGTCAATCGCCGACTTACTCAAACACACACACACACACACACAACCCGCTACTCAGACAGATTCAAGCAATGACGTATGGATTCATTAGCTGTTTGCTGAGGACGGAGATGACAAATACGAGATGATCGAGACACGGCGATATGGAGATGGAGTTCGATGCAGTACGCTCTGATCTAACACCTCACGGCAGACTATCTGTCTCTACTCATAGGCCAACATTAGCAGCAGCAGCACAACCATTACCAGGAGCAGCGGCAGCAGTAGCAGCACCAAGAAGGAGCAATATGAACTGAATTAACAACAGCCGAACGAACCACGAAGCATCGATTCGTTCACTGGCGTTGCCATCCTTTGCTCTGCTGAGAAAAAAGTGACGATCTGAGAGAGCGTTCATTAGATACCTCCACCACCACCACTATTACTAGGCGACTTCAAGATAGGTGCAACTAAACTGAATGTGTGTGCGGATGCGACGCGGCGGCCCTCGGTGCATTGAAGATGATATACCTCGCGGCGAGTTCCAAGCCCGTTGGGGACGGAGGATAGTCTAGAATTATAAAAAACAACCTCCTTGAAAAATGTTTTTTTAATTCTGTACGGATGTTACGACGGTCGCTAATGCACCCCCCACCATGAGTAGAGCTGGCGATATGGCCCGAGCTCCGGCTGTGTCTAAGCGTGCCTACGCTGTCACGCGCTCACAAATGTGTTACTATGACGATCAACGGGTAACAACCGGACACCGACAGGAACTCCTCGCTCGATGCTCCTTCGTTTGATTTGTCTCTACGGCAGGCAGGCAATACAAGGGGTATCAATCAATATTGCTAGTAATTACTCTTTCTTTCTCCCCATCTCTATCTTTTATGGTTCTGCCTCTCCCTCTCTCTCTCTATCTCTCGCTCGTTATCTCTTGGCTAGGCTCTTAGACACTACTCGTCTAGACTCAGTAGATAAAGTCGATAATTTGTTCGTTCATCGAACCTGTCTGTCTGGAACTGGCGTGGCGGCATGCCGTGCACTCACCTTCCTCAAGGTCAACTCAACGAGACCAAGAACTCGACCTGCGCTGCCTTGAAGAGGAGGCCGACACCGGAGGTTTGATGATGACGCTTGGCCAACATAACCAGCCGCAATGACTACGGCGCCGACAACACCAATAACACTGATGATAATAGTAACAAATCACAGCAATAAAAACAACAACAACAGCATCAGTTACAGTAATATCAACGCCGTCCCGTTCACCTGCTCACCTGCTTTGGATTGCGTCATGCAGGCCCGCTGCTGAGTACTGTGTATGTGTCCTTTCCCCGTTTCTCGCTTGGCCCACCTAGTGCAAAATGCACCACCACCACCACAAGGTCCACAGGTTGCGGTCCACACCTCTGTGTTTTAAATAATCTGAACCGATAATGGCTTTTACAGCAACAACAGCCGCACCAACAACAACAACAACAACAACAACAACAACGACAGCACTAGCCCTAGCCAAACTCACCTGTCCAATGGAACTACATGGCACCGCCAACAGTTGTACAAGAAGTAGAACTAGTATGAAATTGAAACAGTGGTAACGTCTCTAGTAACTAGTTAACTATAGTAATAGTGGACGCGGTCGTCGTCGTCGTCGTCGTAGTAGTAGTAGTTTCGTAGTAAAAGCAACTTCAATGAAAGACAGGTGCGTGCCATAGCAGCTGCCGGCGTGATCCGTTGGCTACGAACAACCAACCCTACAATCGAGACAGACAAGAAAACCTTGAACGGGGTTCGCACGTACAGAAATAAAGACAGCTAGAGCACGAGAGCGGACCTTCTCTCCAACGGTCAAGACGTTTTGGTTCGCAGGTCGATGGACTTGAGTCTAGACGTCAAAACCGATCGTCTGGTCCGGCTCGGGTTTCTTGGCGCTGTCGCAACGCATGTCGCAACCCCATATCTGAACATAACCCATATTCGAACGAAGTGGACACTTATAAACAAGGTGGTTGAAGATGATGATGATGTCGCTACTTCTGCTATTGCCGGTGTTTATTGTTGTCGTCACAACGACGTGTCAATACGATATGATGACCATGACTGATGAGCTGCCACGCCGCCAGCTGCCAAAGTGAACGGCAAAAACAAGTCTATATGGGCAAATCTCAAGTCCTTATTGCAAATCAATCAAAAGCGTTTGCGATGATAAACCTAGTGGACAATGTAAAGTTATTGTTATTATTATTATTAAAATGCACTCGTATGAACACTTACTAAAAATGTTTACAATCATATATATATATATATATATATATATATGCACTCGTATGAACATTTATTAAGAAACGTTTACAATTATATATATATATATATATATATATATAAAGTATGACATATACCAAGCAATTACTATACGTGGCGAATTTTAAAAGTAAACCATTTTGTTTAACATAACAGTCGCTTTTATTTACCATATAATGGTAGGGACCCCGTCGACGCGGCAGTCAAAAACAGTCAATAGGCTATAGTTTTTAGCTAAAAAGATGTTTGAAAAATCGGAGAAATGTTATCATCAGTATAACTTGTGGTTCGCTGTAACTAACTAACAACTGTCTATTGCTAAATCTAACATCGTTTTTACGTGGCCTACATTTAGGAGCGATTTAAGAAAACCTTACTAGTACAAGTCGGAGCGGTTGTGCATCTCAAGTCTAGCAAAAAATTATTCCGGGGAGTGGCGGCGTGGTCTAGGGGACTAGTACGCTTGTCATGGTTGTCGTATACCGTGGTGTCGCCAGTTCGATCACTGTTGCTGATCAAATTTTGTTTAGGCAATGCTCATTGATAAACTATACCGCTGAGCATCGGCGACCATGCTGCCACAAGCACTGTTGAGGAAACCTTAGATATCTCAACTTTGTATTTTTTTTGGTATACACTTTGCACTTTTATTTAGCTCATAACGGGGTGTAAACAATTGACCCCCAGACTTTGTAATTGGAATTCTAGAATAACGTTCGTGGCGTGCTGGCCTTTTGTTGTTTAGGTCTATAGGTCCGATTTTGGTGTATCCTTATTTAATGACATAGGTGATGCTGATAACGATTAACAGAACAAGTAATTTAATAGAGAAAAATATAAACATTATGAAATGATAATGCGTAACGGTGTTGTGACACCGGTTATTCGCACTTTGTACACCGACAAAGTGTAATGCGGCAGTGCTGCTTTTAAGGGGCCGTACTATCTGACGGCTCGTTTACTACCATTGTAGTATTAAACATTACAATATAGTATATCCTGTATCAAATAAGGTTTGTTCAGAACAAGAACTGTTAATACAGAACGGCATTTGCCATCTGTGGCTGGCATTTTGTTACCAGTGTGTCCCATTGCGAAAAGGCAATATTTAGCCGAAAATACGCACTTAATGCGTTCTTTGTTGCCTCAAACAGATGTTGACCCTCTGGGAGGCAACGACACGGGGGTAAGAGGACGTTACGTCGTCCTGTAGAGACGGCGATTTCTATTGTACACAAGTTGCGAGAAGCGAACAAAACCGAATTCAGGCGAGTTCAGTTCAATAGGGGGGCCCACGAGCAAAGAGGGACCTGTTCGTTCGATATTTATTTGCCCGTAGTGGCCACCAGAATCGTGGTGTTGATGATTGTGATGGCCACACTGTAGCTTTTTCGCTGGGCTCTTTCACACACGTTACGCCATACGTTTAACGAGGACGAAACGGATGCCACAAAAAAGAAAAAACAAAAACAGAGGCAGCACTAAGGCGTTTGTTACATAGTGGCACCTTTTCGTAAGTACCACATTTCTCTTCGGCTGCTGTTACTGCGACTTTCCTTCTGCGGTTTCCTTCATTTCTTTCCCCCGGCTCGAGAGAGACGAGCTGGCTCGACACCGCTCAGAAAGCCTGCCGATCGTCGATCGCTCGCCGGTTTGTGCGTCGATATGCGTGCGTGTCGCACAGTGCATCAATTTCCGTTTCTATTTCTTTCCCTCTCTTTGTTGTAGGTCGTAGCGCATTCCGGGAAGCTTGACTCGGTAACGTCCAACGGGTTTACTCCCTTTTTCACTGTATTCTTCCTGTATCTACTGCGCCCGTCGGCCCATCGTCGGCTGGTACTCGTAAAAACACAAAAACCATAATACACACGTTTAAGAGGGTGAAGCCCACAACTCAACAGAGAACAGGTTTTTTTTGTAGCCGTTCTTGGCACTCTCCGGCCGTTCTCGTTTTAGGAGGTAGAGCAAACTAATTTTGTAATTACATCAGCTATGGAATTAGATTAAGGAATTCCGCAAAAAGTGTAAATAGATGTATATATATATATATATATATTAGCATAGAGTTGTGAGGTTCGAACGTGTCTCCACGATTGAGCCATGGCGCCAATTACAGAAGCGGCATGCACACCGCGATAGATAGAAGCTATCTCAAAGATTCTCCCTTGCGCTGGTCTCCCATCGTTACTTTCATTCTTCTGACCAGATCCCAAATGAGTATTGCTGTCCCATTGCTGATGAGGTCTAGCGCGTTCAAAGCTACCGGTACGACGTGAACGGTTCGAGGTCTGCGTATTTGCGTCTGTTTTCCTGTTCGGCATGCTTTGCTGCCCATCCTGTGCTGGCAGAACTATGACTGAGATACAATGGAGCTGCGGTGCAGCACACTGTACCATCTTAGGCTAAACACTTGCCGAGGCTATAACGGTATGGTTACGCAATCAGGTCTTTGATCGTTGTCCAGCTGAGGCTACGAGGTTCTCGTTTTGCTGGCAACATTGGCTTTCTAAGAGCTATTTTAATCATTTACTTTAACTTTATGTACCGTAAATTTCTTCTAGAGGTTCTTGGACAGCTTAATGGTTGTAGACCGACCTTATGCCCGCATGCTGGCACACACATATATATATATATATATATATATATATATATATATATATAATATCTTATTATGCAACGTGGTTTTATTAAAATAATTGCAGAAATACATGAGGAGCTTCCCTATTTAAACTGTTTTGTGAAAGTGTCACTGTTCGACAAGATACTTCTTATTTTCCTTGTGGAATATATCTGTCGCGAATACTATGGTTAGCTATCGCGGCTGGCTGTTGTTAAGCAGTTGATTAGCTGCCTACGCGCCGTCTTGCAGTCGCTATTTATTTTTTTTTGCAGTATGTTCAGCGAAATATCGTGAAGTTGGCATAGAAATAACGCCTGTTAGTGGCTTTACTGCGCGAAGCTGAAGTGCCGCCAAGCGGTTGATCGTCGCCATTGGCTAACTATAGACGCTAGTGCTCCAGTTAATGCTTGTCATTTTCCGGGGCGTTGCCGGTTCGATCGCCGTGGTTTATCGAATTTTCTTCTTCGAACGATGATGTTGAGAATAGAAGATAAACCATACAACTAAGAGTCAGCGGCGTGACCACGGTGCTTCCACAACGACTGAAGGGGGAATCCTATACCAATCTCATCGTGTCCGGCCCCCTTTCAAGATAATATTTCTAAAAATGTGTAACCTAAGTTAAAATCGCTAAGTAACAAAAATTCGTTATACCCTCGCCAAATGTTGTGTACGATTGTTCGTTCCGAAGCTGAATACAGACACGTGATGCATTAACACTTTATAAATCACGACTCACGTTATTACGCTGCTGCCACTATTGTCGTGTATATATATATATATATATAGATACATATATGTATATATATATATATATATATATATATATATAATATATATATATATATATATATATATATATATATATATATATATATATATACCCACATGGTATGGTAGAGCAATGATTTGTACGTATCGACATGGGCGGCAGCAGCCATCGACGACAGACTCGTTCGTCGAGTTTAGTACGATTATTCATTTGGCCGTCAAGCTCATATAGGTTCAAGCTGTTTGCTGCGTCTGCTACTACCACTATTGTTCTGCTGATGCTGCTGCTGCTGCTGCTGAACGATGATGAAGCTGGCGGCACGACCACGCGCCTGCTGTGGACGGCGGCTACCGTCACGACCTTCACGTTGGCGCGCGCAGACGTAAAGCTTCTCCGCACGATTAAATATCGTCACCCAAGAGGCCTGCCTATCTGCTGTCTGTCTGTATGTCTATCTATCCATCTATCTATCTATATGCCTGGTTACTGCTGCTGCTGCTGGGGCCGAATCTCAACACTATGAAGACCGGCTTATTGTTGTGACTTACTATCAGGCCACTATTTTTACTACTATATATATATATGTATATATATATATATATTAGTTTTCACTTGTCGTTTCGAGTTATATTGTTTATCAAGTTATAGCTCAGTGTGCTCCTTTGTCTTGTGTGTCAGTATCGCCAATACCATGGTATAGGTATAAACCTCTGTTATTATTTTCTTCTTTTTCTCCTTTTATTCTCAAACCCTTGTATCATTTTTTGTATAACGAGAGCTTAGGCATGTGAATGTATGCAGTTCCGTAAATAAATCATGTCTTAATTGAAAATGTAGTATATATATATATATATATATATATATATATATATATATATGTAGATATATATATAGTAGTATGCGACGCCGTGGTCTAGGGGACTAGTTCGCTAGTCATAGTTGTCATCTACCGGGTTATCGCCGGTTCGATCCCTGAATGTGGTCGAATTTTCTTTGAGCAATGTTCATTAAGAATAAATTATAAACCATATACCGCTGAGAGTCAGCGGCCATGCTGCCACAAAGACTGTTCGGGAAACCCTAGATATTCAACGTGTCCGGCTCTCGATGCGTTGACGTTATGCCTCACGGCGGCACAGAGGGTAATCACTACTACTACTACTA
The DNA here is from genome assembly GCA_003439945.1 of Dermanyssus gallinae. NCBI lineage: Eukaryota > Metazoa > Arthropoda > Arachnida > Mesostigmata > Dermanyssidae > Dermanyssus > Dermanyssus gallinae. Next base: position 191,607 of record QVRM01003504.1, on the reverse strand, counting down.
GTAAAGTTTTCGGGCTGACCCTCATCCAAGATTTAACGTCCATGGAACTGTTTTTCACATTGCTTCATAGAGGGACCCCTATAAATACAAATGTGCAAGTGTGGGGCTCGAACCCGCGCACCTATGTGTCTCCTCCGGTTGCGAGGCGCAGACTTAATCCATCACGCCACCGGGCTCGACAAGGGCTCAACACTACTGCTACTATTACTACTAGAGCACTATACCTACAACCGACGGCATTGTTCGGTGGAGAATCTAGACAGTGTTGCAGGTGAGTTTTTCTTCCGGCCGATCTATACATTTTCTAGGGCGTAAATGCGGTGGCTTGCGTCTAGCATACCTTTTGCTAAACCGTCTTTCCACTCTTCCTGACACACAGGGTTGAGACACGTTGGCGCTCCTCTTTCTTCCTGCACGTTGAGCTCTCGCACAGGCGGCGGCGGCGCATTTTCTGCTTTAGAATCCTAAAGAATCCTTCGTTTCTGCTGATAGTGGTGCTAAAAGTAGTATCGCCCTTCAGCTACCCATTATCACGCTAAGAATTCCGATTCCGACGCGGTCTGCCTCCCAAAGCTTGATGTTCTCTGCCAGGGACATAACGACGCGGGGTCTCGGCCGTCGGGAAAAAACAAAGGATTGGGTACTGCCATTAGCTGCTTTATTTGAGGTTCGTAGCAGGTGGCACTGCCCCGGAGGCCCCGATTAGAGGAAGACTTTAAGCTAAGGAGAAAATGATTAGCGAAGCAGTATCTTCGGCTCGCCTTGCTTACAGCATCCATACCGAGCGTCGGTTAGTGCCTCGTTCGCACATCTCTAAGCTAGTCCGGCGTACGGGACTGGATAGTGAGGACAAGGTCATCAGTTAGATAACGAGGTTGACCCCAGGCGTCGCACCCTTGCTGTCGTGTTAAAGGAAGTTTTAAAAAACAATACTTCTTTAAAACTTCAGTGGACCTCGTGTACCGTGAAGCTTCTGTGGTTGGCCTTAGCAGAGCCCTAGTTGGTAGAAGCAGCGGTAAGCAACATGGTTAGAAGCACAGGAGGTAATACGCATAGCTTGATAAAAGAGGACATGTTATCTAAAAGTATGTTGGAGATGCCTAATGAGACGTTAAAACTACAATAACGTAACCAAAAAACAGTCCGCCGTTTGCTAAATTCATCCGTGTAAAATTATATAAGCTGAGCTTCTCGTGAAATATCTTTCTATCCTATTCTCTTAGTCCGGTCCGAATATTTCACTGGCAAATAACCCGCGCAACATTTTGCATCAAGATGACTTGGTTATCTTTTCCAAGTATGCAATCTAATCACTTATTTCCGAACCCCAGCCGAAGACTAGCCTTACACCTGAAAACATTTATACTTTTTTTAGAACTTATGCTACTTTTTTTAGCCGAATCACTAAAACTCATCCTTGAATTATTTTATAATGCAGTGCTGTGCGCGATCTTTTTAGATTTGATTTTATCACCTCTGTCTCAGAATAATTTCGTTATTTTAAACCGCTTACCTAAGCACCACGGTTTCACCGCACGTACACAGCTTTTGAAGATAGCCTAGGATGTGGCTATGTTCATAAGTGCTCAACGTTTTTCTGCAATTACTTTTACCAAAGGAGTACATTCGACAAGGTAGGTCATTCTCTTCGGCTTTGTAATTTGGAACGTCTAGGTATCCACATTTGTACAGTGCAATAGGTGAGGCCATTTCGAGCATTATCTGGTGTGCCTCAAGGATGGAGTTAACCCCTCCCTTCTGTCTACGATATTTGTTTTGAATATAAAAAAGTTCCTAACCTCAAATATATTAAACATGCGGACGACTAAAGATGCGTTACCCTCTTTGCTCAAATTGCTTTTATACTGTTCTGCAGTCGGCTGATTTTTCATCTTTCAAATGCAAAACATGGAGTACTTGACGTCGATTGTAAGATTAATTACCGACTCTTTCTTATACACGTAAGCTAGGCGTGTACATCACGCCTCTAAATTGCAAAGGTTGTGGAGACGTTAATGCGTTTTTTTGATTATTTTATCCTGCGCTGCATCATTGGATGATTAATTTAATATTCGCCTGGCTTGTATACCTAAATGCATATGTCACTCTTTTCCCATCCACATCATCAATGTATCCTTTAATACCTACTAAGTATTTGCTTTCCATTGGGACAATGGTTTTAAAGCTAAGGCCTTCGATAGGTCTATATATCTGCTCTCCCCCAAAGCTGTACATTTTTTTACAATATGTTCAATTGACTCATTTCCAAACCCACAAGGTCGACATTCTGTACTTCCCCACTTCTTCATTCTCACTGCTCCTGAAATGTACAAAAGTCAATATATCTATTAAATTAATTTATACTAGCAAAAACACCAGGTGACACACATTGAGGGCGCCCGAACCACAGGCGTCTAAGAATAGAATAAAGGAGCTTTTTATTATATTCTATTCTTAGGCGCCTGTGTTTCAGGCGTCCTTAAAGCGTGTCATCTAGTGTTTTGCTAGAATAGACTTACTTTCTGAGCAAGGCAACAAATATGTTCTACGTCAACTAACAAAATGTAAATTTCTAGGTTACTTTTTTGATGTAGGCTTCAATAACCTGATGTAGGCCAGCAATCCATCACTCTAAAACCCGTGACCCGTTTTTAGTTTGTAAACGGACTATTTGTTTAGCGGATGGCCAAATGGACGTATGTAATAACGTAGTTGACGCGACTAGGTTCACTCTCCTTGCAGGAAAACGCATACTGAAAACAATACATAAATGACCATGATAAGTTGTAGCGCACACCCCCTTTATGTGACCATAAAGGTTATGCTATGTTGTATCCGGTGACATAGAAGAGGTGCGGCGTCTAGTGCGGTGCTAATACAATTTCTCGTTTCCGCTATTTTTCCAGAGGAAAATGAATTGGTTAGATGATAGTGGGCTTGATTGTTAAAGGAAAGTCTGCGCTTGTCGGCAGTGATTTGTTTTGCAACTCGCTGGTTCTCTCGGGAGAAAGAGAGAGAGAAAGCGAGAGGGAGAGAGAGCACGATCGTTGCCCAAAGAGTGATATCCTCCTGCGATATCCTGAAGATCGCTCTAGCTGGTTGAGATGGGCCAGGTGGATTATTGTGATAGATAGGTTTACCGCCCGCTAACCTACGTTCTTTCGAGAGAAATCAACCGAGGACGGCTTGGTGATGTCCGCGCCGCCTTGCGGAAGGTCTTCAGGCAAGAAATCGAAATGATGGACATGATGATTTCCTTGTACGATGTTTATGCTCATATTCCAGAAACTTGCAACATGAGTGGTCTAGACTGATGTCGGCCTCTCTGGAGAGGTGTGTGTGGGAGCGCGGGGTGAGGCAGGCAGGAGCAGAATCACCGAGAGTGTAAACATACAGGCTTCTAACAGCGCTTGCCTCAAGAGGTCGCTGGCTGAACCGTTTTTGTGGAATCGGGGCGCCACTAGCACCCTGGGTCTTATCCGTGTTTCACCGTCTTCTGTTGCTTATAAATGTTTTTATCGTAACTACTACTTTATTTTTACTTCTTTAAGTCCCAAGCTTATGCATATAAGCTCGAGAATAGCTAACAGGATATTGTTGTTGCTCTTGTTTGTTGTCGTTGGCTGTGGCGGTGCTTCGTTTTCTGTTATTGTTGCTGTTGTTGCTGTTGCTGTTGTCATTGCCCTTTGGACTGGTGACAACCCACATGGCATGATTGTGTCGTCTTAGCCGCTTCTGCTGTTTATACGAATTACGATAAAAGCGATCAGCTGTATGCATATACACAAGCAATATATATATATATATATATATATATATATATATATATATATATATATATATATATATATACCATATGCTTATTAAGAATATAAGTGGACATACACACAAATATATGTGTGTATGTCCACTTATATTCTTAATAAGCATGTGTGCTGCTACAGTTGCCGTTATCGAGGTAATAGCCAGCGTCGTCGTTTTTCCAGATTGGCTTGTATCGCGAGCGAGGCACGAGACAGACGATTGAACCGTACATCGAGTGAAACAGATTAACAACAATAACAGCAAGAGTAGTAGCAACAACAACAACAGCAACAACAACAACAACAACAACCACAAGAATAAACATCATCACCATCATCACAAGAGCCAGAGAGCGGATGAGAGATGAACCAAGCCTTTCCCGATGCAGCTGTTGCTGTATGGTGGTAGAGCCGCTGGCGATCACTCGAACTCATGGTGATGGGTATGGTGCATCTGCCTTCACAATTGACAGACACTCGATTTGATCTCGGACGGGTAACGCCCAACAAGCGTGGCTCGGCGCAGATGAATGAATACCTTAAGAGGTGACAGAGCCCAATATATGTATATATATATATATATATATATATATATATATAGTACTGGATCGACCAAAACTTTCCACCGCATTCTTGAGGCAAATTCAGTAATGTAATTCATACTGTGTTACTTCAATGAGTTAAATATACATCACCTCGTTCTGTAGCCTTCTTTTTAATACTTTTAGTGAGCAAATTGCATTCTCCTAAAATTTTTCGTTTACAGGTGCAAATAAAAACTATGAAAACTTTCGAGGTTTTCCCTCTCAGAGGTTTCTAAACTATGCGGAACAGACGATAATGTGAATGTGCAGGGGAAAGGCTATAAGATAAATAGGGTAACAAAATGTATGCAAATTTCCCGCAGTTTGCGGCAGATAGCCAGAGATGTTTGCGGGAAGGCGTCTTTTGGTAGACTATGACTCCTCTACGATTGCACGATTCGGTGTGCTTTTTGAGATCGGCATGCAGTCGAGAAGCTGACAGTACTTTTCACTGTTTAGTTGCTGTGCGGAACCTCATAGTACTATTCGACACAGGACGATATTCTCTGCATGGGAGCCTGCCTTTGCAACGGTGTTGGGTCAGATAGATACCTTGCTTTGACCATGACTTTGTACGATTCACTTCTCATCGCCGGTAATAATTTTTTTTAATGTTCTGTCTTAGCTAAGAAGAATAGCCCAGGTGCTAAGGCGGTTCATCGTGTACATTTTGGTGAGCTTATGCGGCACCCATACATCGGCGGCACGTGCCACGTAAAGCTCCGCATTCTGGTAAAATTATACTACCTTTTCTGCCACCAAGGCTTGCTGAACAGAGTGGAGCTTACTAACGAACCAAATGAAAGTAATCTCCAGTCTCTTTACGTGCGTCGCTAAATAGACGGTACCACGTACCACATAGTGTTTACAATACCGCTTGATTACCATGAGCAGGCAGTTTGTAACATTACCGCGATTCTGTAACATTCTATTATAATTTGGCTTTTAACACCGAACTTTATGCAGATTCAATTCGGCTTCTTAAAAATCGCCAAACCTACCTCAAACGATAAACGCCGCTACAGATTGGCGAATTTGGCCTGTTCTAGCTGATGAATGGTCCTTTAAGCAAAACACCCCGGAATACTAGAGTAATGTTGATACAATTTAGGACGCCCATTAAAGATGCTGGCAAGCTGAATTCCTTTTTTGTTTTTGTTTAGCTTTGGCTTTTTGTTTTCCAATACTGATATCGGAAACCAGCACCAAACAGAAGCAGAGAAAGAGCCTGCAAGAAAGGCGGGTATTTAAAACGATAAACGACGGAAGCGCGATACAGAGCGATACCAATTGGCCGCGCTTTTGTAGTAGGGATCGGTTGATGATGCAGTACCGTTAGTGCCTTTTGTGTGCAAGAGAAAAACGTGTTTCGTAGTGCCCGTAGATGGTACTGCCGGGCACCGCCATCTTCAGCGTATCGCTGGTCATTCTAGAGAGCCATCGCTGCCGCATCGGCATGCGACTCTGTACCCCCGACCCTCGCCTGGCCTACATCGCTAGCTCCCCCTCCCCTCCCTCCCCCCGTCCCCCCGCCTTCCGTGAGCCAGTCGTCATTGGAAATTTGAATTCTGGCGGGAAAAGTGCATTGCTCCAATGCCCTGGCCCAGTCGCGGCGTCGCGGCCGGCCATCGCTCGATCGTCTACGGCCGTTACACTGCCGCTTCGGCCGCTACACTGCGCATGGCCTGCGAAGAAAAACGACACAGCAACAAACATCCGTTAGAGAAGACCGTTAGAGGCAGCGCGATGCCTCGAGACGCGCCTCGACAAGCGGAGCCCGAAGAGCCCGGCGAAGAACGACGAATAACAAGGTTAGATAGACTGCGTTGACGTCTATTCCGACCGATGATAGACTGAATGAGGCTGTGCCTTTTCGTAGCGGTGACGTCGCTACGCACTGCATGCAGTCGGTCATCAACCCCTTCGTTTTTCTTTCTTCCTATATATATATATATTATATATATATATATATATTACACACGTGTAAAATGGATGATGCTTGTGGGCGAGGCAAAGCAGGAGAGATAGTCCGGCAACTTCGGTTCGATTGCAGCGTAGCCTGTATGTAGCAGCCAAAGAAGTGTCTATCCTACGAGTCATCGACTCAGCTTAAGATGCAGATCGAGCTGTACTGTATCGTACAACCATGTGTACAACCCTTATGGCAGCCCATAATAAACGTCTTTGGAATATAACCATACAATTGTATATTATTCAATCTTCAGTTGACCATCTACAGTGCCACCGGGACTGACTTCGTAGCGTTGTTTACGTATTCACGACATTCGCGTATGGTCAGTCGCGGTACAACCCGGGCGGAACAAGCGATTTCCCATGCTGAGACGACCAATTGCCGGGCGTAGTTCCACATCTGAGACCCCCTAGAAATTCGCCTTTTTGTTTCGCAAACATTTGGCGGGCCTGAACCGTGTTTTCCAACAAAGCTACCGGTGACTGAAAACATCTTTTACCGGCGTCTGTCAATCGAAGTACAGCGCAAAAACGCCGCTCTGGTATTGGACACCTAACACCGATGGTCAACGTTTAGAATTTACGTATAACCGTCATGATAACATGCGTCACGTTCGATGAAATTCAAATAGTCTTTTTGTTATCCAATTTGTAAATATTAGATATCGTATATATATATATATATATATATATATATAACGTTGTTCAATAAACTTGCGGACAAGTTATGCCGTTCCACATGTACTCTAATTAAAAATCTTAACAAAATAATAATAATAATAATAATAAAGATACAAACATTATATATATATATATATATATATATATATATATACATACATACATAAAACCATATATATATATATATATATATATATATATATGTGTGGATCGTTTAGAATTGTCGGCGACCGTATGATTTTTTCGGCGAGCGGACCTGACAGGCAGGCAGGCAGCTGATCGACCATAAATCGAGAGCAAACGATCTCAGGGAATTGAAACGATACTGCTACTGCTTCTCTTACGAAAGTCACTCCCAGCGGGTGCGAGTGCGGCGAGGAACAACGATCGACGTCAACCCCCCGGGAGGCTGACGGCAATCGTTAAGGTTTGGGGGGGGGGAGACAGTCAAGCCCGGCCCAAGCAACCCAGGTGAGCTGCTGACATTTCAAGTTGCCGAAGAAGGCGGCCCCTCAAGATCGAACCGAGAAGACCGAATCTCCACAGACAGACAGCCAATTCCCTTCTCCTGGCCTGCTCGTCCAGCCCGGCGTTGCGTCGTCCAGTCGATACATCGCTGTTGATGCTGTTGCACGCGGCCATAGCTCATCCAGTTGCTGTATACAAGTGCGATTCTCACTTACTATTAAAACAACAACTAACTACTGGTACCATTTCCTACGTCGACTACTACATTCCGCGTGCGTGTCATAAATACCACGTCTACATAACTGCGATTACTTCGACTTGAAGTAAGTACCGAAGTACTGGCAGACGCGTTTACATAATGCGCTCTGAATGTATCTATTTATCTGGCTATCTATCTGTCTATATATCTGCTACTGACGACACCGAGAATATTGATGATGAGGATGATGATGCTGATGTTGAAGGCGAGGATGTTGATGGTGGTGATGGCGAGAGATATTTCGCTATAACATTGCTCAGCTGTGTGTGGATCTTGTCGGTGCGAGCAAGTGCTCGCGCACTCGTGTGCAGGAGAGAGAGAGAGCGAGAGAGAAGGACCGGCGGGGGGTGAGCTGTGTGCGGAGGCACACGAACCCCACGGCTCAGGTTGAGAGTGACGACTCTCAGAAACAGAGACAAGAGAAGATAGACGAGAAGAAACAGGAGTGGAAGAATAAGGAACGGAACGGGACGACTTCTTGACTTCTTCAGGCGCCCTACCCGAGCCGTCTTCTCGGCTCGGTGCCCCTCGACGCTGTGCTTGTCGGTTGCCCACCAAGCCGCCGGTATACTGTTGGTGACACTACGCTTTTCGGTCGGCGTTGCGACTTTCAACGCATGGCAGCAGAAAACCGGACCACAACAACAACAACGACGACAACGACGGTGGCAGCAACAACAACAATGGCGGCAAAAATAATAAGAAGAAACAACAACAACAACAACAACAACAAGAAACAACAACAATAGCAACAACAAGAAACAACAACAATAGCAACAAGAAACAACAACAATAGCAACAAGAAACAACAACAATAGCAACAACAACAATAGCAACAACAACAACAATAGCAGCAACAACAACAAGAAACAACAACAACAACAACAACAATGACAAGCCCAGAAACAACAAGAAGAAACAACAACAAAAAGTGCAGCAACGGCGAGCCACTAGAAGAGATTTTGGTAGGGCAAACGACGTTTGTTGTTGAGTGCGAAAGAAAGAGAGGCACAAAAAACTACATACATACATACACGTACCTGGCTCGTTTGGAGGGCCACTTCGCTGAAGGTGCCCCCTCGCGTTTGTCGGTACTGTCCTAGTCGGACATGTGGAATAACTTTTGCTTGGCGTCGAAGCATCTTTTATAACGACGTGTGTACAGGAGTGCATGCATTCACATGTTCGAGTGCAGCTGAATAAAACAACGAGAACAACCAAAGGTGTCGTCCGGTATCCGAGGATAACGGTCAGCTCGTTTGGCCTGCAAGATCATCTTTTTCTGAGTTGACTCCATCTCTTACTACCCATATGTAGAAGCATAAACAGATATATAAAAACATATATATTTTAAATGCATATGTGCGAACCCCAACATGTATCAATTTCCGGGAGCTTACAGTTTCCAAGTTACTATTTTTGTACTATTAGCTTGGAAACATCCGTACCCATTCGGTCATATACGTGTGCCAGCGTTTAGAAAAACATCAACGCTTTAGTCCTGGCATCTTTCTTAAACCGTCCTGTTATTTCATCAGATCCTAGCTACAGTATCCTCCGTATATTTTTTTTATCGTACTATATATACGATATTGTTTTTTTTTACGAAATCACTGAAAAGTTCTGTTTTTATGGCAGTTTCAGCTCTGTCAAGTGTTTGAAAAGTGTGTATGTTATTGCGGATGGGTTTTTAAGCAGTGGCGCGTGTTGGGACACTACAGGCTTAAAGTACGACGTTACGAATTATATACATGTTCTAGTCGTATGGACTTAGGTTTAGATTATAAAAGAACTAAGTTCATCTAAACATCAGAACGTCTATCAGAAAGCTTGCTCTATGGTTGCAAATTTTTAAGTACAGAAGCTCAGACGCGCTAAATCGATTTGAACATTTGTCGTTGCGTTTTCATGCCTAAAAATCAAGCTGACTCAACAACTTTAACCTACGGATCATGCACCGCAAATAATCCGTTTGATGCCTGAACAACAACAGGAGTATTGTAAGTTTTCCAACAAATACGTCTTCAGCAATGAGACCTATTGTCATGTTGATGGCTTCGTAAACATACAACATTATCGTATTTGGAGTGACAAAAATAAGTGTGAGTTTTATGAGAAGAAATGCATCCTAAACAGGTCACTCCTGGATATGGGTTTTGGACTGGAAGCATAATCCAACCCTAGGACCATTTCTCGTCAAATAAGTTGCTGGGTATGCACAGACAGTCAATGGTGAGTGGCATTGGAGCATAATAACCCAGTTTGCTGTCCATAAATTGGATAGTATAGACCTTAAAGATGTATTGGTCCGACAGGACAGTGCCACTTACAATACATCCCGTTGAGCAATCGCATTATTGCACGAAGTAATATTCCCTGGTCATGTAATGTCCCGTTTGGGTGACCAGAATGGACTGCCTAGATTGCGCGATTTATGTTATTGGATTTATTTTCCTGGATTATTTAAAAGTCACTCACCCAAGCATTGAAGAAGGGGATTAGTCGCTGTATCACTGAAATCCAGCTCCAATAATGCCTAACCGTAATTTAAAATTTTATTAAAAGAACGCAATGCCAAAAAAGCATTTTTCAGATGCGTTGTTCCGTACATAATTCCCACATACCCACATGCAAAATTGAATGTTGAATTAAATGGAACTGTAGTCTATTTAGAACTTTAAATTTCGGCACTTGTTTGGGCACTATATATAAATATATATATACTGTTTTTGTATTTATATATATATAGGAATATTTATCTTCACATTTCCACAAAGGTGAAAGATATATATATATAGGAATATTTATCTTCACATTTCCACAAAGGTGAAAGATAAAACGGGTAGCTAAGGTGTGGAAAGATTTCTAGAAAGAAATAGATACGGAAGTGTAAGGAAGAAGGAGAGAGAAAAAGAGTATGAGGTACGCAAATGTGAGCGCAGGAATAGCCGACTATGGGAGCCAATCGGCACGTGATGCAGAATATCTTAGTAAAAGTTACTGGGCAAACCTGAGCCCCTTAGGGCATAGTAGGCGTGCGAACATCAGGAACAGCTCCGAGAAGAGGCCGAATGGAACATACAAGTTAGTCGCATTCGCTCAGAACCGTTCTGTCTGCAGCACATTAGCTGCAGACAGCAACAATCAAAATGGCCAAAACAACCATAAGAATAACAAATACAACAGCAACGATTATAATAACAACAGCAACAAGAACGGCTACAGGGAGAACAAAAATAATAGCGACAGCAATAAACATCACAACAACTACAACAGCACAAACAACAGCAGCAGCAGCAACGACAACAACAACAGCAACGACAACAACAATAGCAACAACAACACGCCGCTATCAAGTAACACACACCGACTGGCGCGTGCGGCTGAATACGTTACAAACGGCCTCGCCGATGATGAGAGAAGCGTAAAGGTGAGCTAGCTCACAAACGCCGGCCCGGTGGCTGTTCAAGACCGACGTCGACCGATGCCGAAGCGCTTCGATGAATGACGACGACCTTCCTCTGAACGCTGGCCGTACGAACGGATTCGGCATGTCGATCTTGTCGACGCGTCTCGAGGGCGGCCGTCGAACTCTTCGCGCACCGCCACACACTCATTTTTAAGGGTGTTCGACTGGCAGTCGCAGTGGTTCGCCATTCGCTCTGTAGAGACAACAGTAGCAGTATAGGGTGTCGGTTGGAGTACGACCCCAAGTCGCACAATGATGAACGACCGAAAGGCGAACCAAGTTCTCCATCCACCGGCAAATCGCGTCGACGAGTGAAGTACCAGAAGCGACTTTGTCTCTCGTGTGGAGGCTTGCCTGCGGCGCTACCATGACGGACGGCTACCAGTGGAAATGTGTCAAAGCATCTTTATCATTTATTTGCCCACGTTGGCATCCGGAACTGTTATACCGATCGAAGCAGTCGTTGGGGTCGAGGGCGGGGAGGGGCGGGGGGGGGGTGAATTGGTGGATGGGTTCTTGTTGTAGGACAATGCGCGTCGCTTGGCCTAGCAAACTCCACCGTACTTGTTGCTGTGTCTGTTGCTGCTGTTGTGGTTGTGGTTGTTGCTGTTATCGCTACTGTTGTTGTTTCTGCTGTTGCTGTTGTTTTTGTTGCTGTCATATGTAACTCTGTAAGTGTAAGTACGACGACAAGGCCAGCCAACGGACGCGTGCAAGTCAGGAAGTCTCTAAACTGGTCTGGCGATCGGACTCAGTCAAGGTGACAGAAGGTCGGTCAGCATCAAGCTATCTATCTATGTATCTATCCATCCGTCCACTGACGGTTTTTCAAACCTGTTGCTGCGCGCGCGGCGAAGTTGTGGTTAAGTGGGCGCCGCCATTCGCTCCTCTCGCCGAGCAAACGCGCGTGTGTGGCGCCACACTAGGGATTGCAGAAACTACAGTGCCACGAGAAAAGTCACCGGTTTTTGTCTCAGCCGCGTCGCGCCATTTCTCTCGCTTGTATATATATATAAATATATATATATATAAACGTCCATTAGTTTATCTCTTTGGCGTCGTTCCACCGCCGTCATTCGCCCTCGCAGCACCGTCGATTTGGGATGCCTGAGGCTTTCGCTACAGGCTTCTACTACTACAACGACTACTACTACTTTCGCCGTGGTCAAATCTTCTAAGCATCAGCGACAGTGCTTACGGTTAGCACCGACTGATTTACAAGAGGGGGGAAATCAACGCGGTCGCCTAAGCAAAACAACAAAAAAAAATGAAAAAGACAACGTAGGTGCAACGTCTACACACACTTTATATATATATATATATATATATATATATATAGAGAGAGAGATATAGAGAGAGAGAGATAGAGAGAGAGAGAGAGAGAGAGAGGAGAGAGAGAGAGAGAGAGATGGGGGGAGAGCGCGCGAAAGAGAGGCAGGAGCAAGGAAGCGTTCGAAAACCGCCAGCCGTGGTCATCAGTTAGAATTAGCACCCCTTTAGCTGTTAATCAGGTCTGATGTAGAGCAAACAGCAGCCAGCATGCGGACTAAAAAGCCACATAGATTATCTAACTACTGCTATGACAGACACCGCACCAACATACTGTGTAGACAGGAAGAAGAAAGCCAGGTTGAAAAAGGGAAGCAAAGAGATAGAGAAAGGATTACTGGTTTATAGCACTGCATTGATGAAAAAAAAATATATATATATGTATATATATATATATATATATATATATATATATATATATATATATATATATATATATATATATATATATATATATATATATATATATACTGCTGAACTGAACATACGCCCAACGTAGCGGATAACGATGCGTGCGTGGCTAAAGGGGTGGCAGTGGTGGGGGCAAGAGTACACGCCGCCCGCTATCGGGCGGTAGACTTTACTGCCTGCTGCTGAAAAGTAAACAAGAGCAAGTCAAAGGGCAGAACAGAAGCCAATGACGAAAACAAAAATGGAGCACGCGGCCCCTCAACGTCGCAATGCCACGGTGAACGGGGGGCTTCATGGCTGGTCTGGATCATCTCGTCTAGATCGCGCGTCCGATTTCGGCCATTGACGAGGTGATCGTAATCTGGTGCGCCGGTACTGGTGGCTGGCCGGATGCGGCGCGTCCTGAACAGGGCCGGTAGAGAACGCAGAGCTAATAATAATAAGAGGACGTTGGTTTACGCTATCCGACTTCCACTGGGACAACTACGAAGCACTTTTTCAGCGAGTGCTCGTCATTGATGTCGCGCACTCATCATAGTCCGTGGAGATAACTAGCTGTTAGCTAGTAACCATTATAGTGGTTAGTGTACCGAGTACTATAGTAGCTGCAGTGGCGCCCAACCCAATGCACACTTGTGCACCGATCTTGCCAAAGGGTCTGCAATCAGGCAACGGCACGTGTGTTGTTGTTGTTGCGGTCGTCGGTGATGACTATGTGCTGGCACGGTCTTTTGTTTACGAAATATGAATAGGCGTTTACAAAATATTGTGCCAGGCCTCCGCGCGTTCGTTAGCACTGGGTGTTGCCGTGTCTACACATGTATAGACAATGTATATGGATAGACACTGGTAAACACCAGTACATTTCTATGTGTATTGGTGTATGGAGCGTAAATAGGCATATGCGTGGGCCTGTCAAGCCCGGTGACGTGGTGCATTCGCATGTGTCTCGCGACCGTAGGAGACCCATAAACGCTTTACGGGTTCGAGCCCCGTCGATAGTTGTTAGTTGTCATTGTCGTTTCTGTCATTGTTATAACATTATACATTGCTATTGTTGCTAATGGTGATGATAACAATGGTAGCGACGACCACAATAATAATAATAATAATAATTATTATTATTATTATTATTATTATTATTATTATTATTATTATTATTATTATTATTATTATTATTATTTCCCTACAATTGTGGGACCCAAACGTGTACCCGCGTAGGCTCACCCCCCCCCTTCTCAATCCATAGAGCCGATGATAGCGGCGGCGTTTCCCCTACACACTGCGAGCGAGAGTTGCTGACGCAGAAACTCGCCCTCGCGCTGGTCACCCGTGTTAGCACTAATTTTGACACCTAGGTCTTTGAGGAGGATACTTGTGCTCTTGCTGATCGGGCCCATCGTTTCCATGGCTACGAAGAGCCTTCTTTAGGATCGCGTTGATTTCCGCGTGCCTGGGAGCCCTATCAGGGCTTTTAGTGCAGCTCAAAGGGTGCAGTCCGTCCTCATCTACTGTTTTTCCACACGCCTTACACTCGTATGGCTCACATATGGGAGCGCCTATTCTCAGAGCGGCCACCATGCGGAAAGAGGTGTTGTCCATATTATTATTATTATTATTATTATTATTATTATTATTATTATTATTATTATTATTATTATTATTATTATTATTATTATTATTATTATTATTATTATTATTATTATTATTATTATTTTTATTATTATGGATAATACAATTGTGAGGTGTGAATGTGCTTCCTCGTTATTCCTCGTTATTATTTCATGGTTACCATCTAGCTATTCTCAGCCCTGCCAGTGCCTCAGAAACTCGTCTTCGCGTATATCCCCGGTGTTTGCTCGTATTCGATCACTTAAGTCTTTTATAAATTTCCTTGTATTTCTGCTGACCGGGCCCAATTATTATTATTATTATTATTATTATTATCAGTGATGAAGGATGCTATGTGATCGGGACGAGACGCGCGACACGACGTCATCACCGAAGCGGCGAGAGACGACGCGTCTCGTGGGTGGTGGTCCGAATGGAACAGAACACACAGCGACTGTACAGTATTGCTTGTTCCCGGGCCATCATCTGGTAATGGGCGGGCACGCGTGCACCCGACCAGTAAGCCATGGCTCCGTACAGGCAAGGACAGAGTCGGACATTGAGGGAGAGAGAGAACCTGGGTGAGCGCGACAACGAGAATGCAGGAACAATGGCAGGGGCCTGGATCTACCTGGATAACTGGCGTTCTCCTGGCAGCAGAGCCTTTGTCCTGGCAGATTGTGCGGCCTGCGCCTGGTTCTCCTACTGCTCGTTTGCTTCGTCCCGTCGCACGACAGGCACATTTGGCCTGTTGCCGTACTTCGACCATTTGTACCACTGGCTAGAACAACAACAACAGCAGTAGCAACAACAGCTACACGAACAACATCAATCGAGCCGTAGTACAATCCAGCGGATAACAAAGAGCAGCGTCGAACGCGTGTCACCTTCACCAAAAAAAGGCAGGCGGAGAGAGGCAAAATTGTGGAACGTGAGCTGGGCGTGCATAGCGCGAGAGTCTTTGTCATATATATATATATATATATATTTATTCAATGAAGTCAAAACAATTGGCTCGCTTAAGCAGATGAGTCATCATCTTCATCATATCAAGGCCGTCAAAAAGCACAATCTCAGTAGGTATATTACACAGTGAGGTCGCAGCGATGGAAGACCGCTGGCCGCTAAGTCAAGCTTCTCTGTCCACGTGCTCAATGCCCCAGATAACCCTCCTCAGCGCCGAAGACGTCCCCTTCGGACACCTTGACAATGGCACGCCTGCAGATCTCATCCTCAGGATTCCTCCTGGTATTGGTGTTACGTGTCTTGGTGTACGAACTTCTCAATTTTTAAACTCTGCGAAAAGTCGCAAAGGTTTTTATTGATAGGCACTGTGAGGGAGCGCGTGTCGTTTCGGACTCGTGAGAAGCGCAGCAAGAAAAAGTGAGTGCAAGGCCTTTTTGAGGCGACCTTTAATAAGACTTTCGAGAGTCTTGACTCCCTTGACTAATGATGCCTTGGATCGGCATCATCGGCGATGGTACTGCCAGTAGGCTGCGACGACCTGCTCGCTCCAATCCACTAACCCCTAAACCACAACGTCTTGCACCATGTGTAAACCCATGATTTGCTATGGAGCTAGCAAATCAAACTCGGATAGATAAACACCTTAAAAAAATCCGATTCCTCAGAGAGGCGACCAAACTGTTCCCAAGCATGCACTATGCATCAGTCGAGCATTCGCTAGACACACATACGTTGCTGTTACCACTACAAAAGTCAAAATCAAACTTCAGAAAACAGTCAGTTTTATAACAGCCAAACGGATTGCAAACGGTCGAATCGAACGGGCAACAATATATATATATAGAACTTGCTGAACTACCTGTATATATATATATACAACAGTTTTATTTCATTTTGTGGTTACAGTATATATATATATATATATATATTTGTGGTTACAGTATATATATATATATATATATATATATATATATATATATATATAGCGTTCCAGAATTCGCTCAACAAACCCTGATCTGAAAATCTAGCTACTGATCCATCGTTGCCACGAAAGTAGTTATAATAGTTAGACGTAGTTGCTGGTGTCCATGGCCAGCTGGATTGAGTGTGGCAGTCATCTTTAGCCAGCCAGCCAGCCAGACAAACTATGCTGAGAAAATCGGCTTTCTTTTGTTAGTTCGACCGGCTGACTTTTCACGCGCGTCACTAACGCTGCCCGTAGCGGTCGGAACCGCTGTCAAACATCACAGAGAGACGCGACTGGCGTCACCATCACAGTTTTCAATAATTGTCCGTCCGTCTTCGTCTGCTCCTCCCTTCATGCATGTTCATGCACTCGCGTACACGTGCACGCGCCCGGCGCCTACCTTTCCGAGGTCGAGAGGGATATCTCGAACTCGATTTCTCTCTCTCTCTCTCGCTCTCGACTGCCAACATGCCACAAGCCAATCAAATAAGGCGTCAGTCAGCAAGCTATCCAACTAGCCACCTCTGCGAGACCTCCCGTCGCGGCTCGAGTCTTCATTCAGCGACTCTCGGTATCATTATTCTCATGTTACTATCGCTGCTGCCGCCGCCGCCACCGCCGCCGCCGCAGAGCCTTCCTTTTGGCAAAGCGCTTTTCAGGGGTCGGAGAGAGGGGGTCATGGACATGGGTCAGTTGCGTGCCCCCCACGGTATGAGTCAATTTATTTGACTTATACTGTTTTTTATTAGGCATATTTTTTTTATTTTATGGTATATATTCTATATACCATAAAAAATGAAAAAGTATGTATATATATATATACATATAATATATTATATATTATATATATATATATATATATATATATATATATATATATATATATATATATATATTATATATATATATATATGCATATAATATATTATATATTATATATATATATATATATATATATATATGTTAATCTTTAAAAAATAATAAAACATTTATTTATCTAGCTAAAAGATGGTTTTTGCCAATTTATTCGTTTAGTTATTCATTGTATCTAGCCTCACTTACGTCACTCACGTAGCTAGCTTCTAGGTCGCGTCTGTAAATCTGGTGATAGGTCCCCAGCAACCGGCCGATAAGCCGGGCTCAATCCGACGATGCAGTCCATCCATGATCAATCCATGATGGACATAGACAATTCGCCCTGATCATGTCGCGGATGCTCTATAACCGCCTGCCGTATTGAGTCACCGTATACAGCTTGACTGATTTTGGCCTGAATGAGTGAACAACTCATGTCGTGCTGCCATGGTAGTAAAGATGCATTTATACTAATTTTAATGATTTGTGAATTTGTGAATTTTTTGCTAGACGTTTTTCCCTCTCTTTGGTTCTGGCTATTTCGAAAGCGCTGGCAACTCGCCACTTTGTCATTGCCAGAAGCTGGTCGATTTTGCCGCTCCTGTTGCAAAAAAACAACAACAACAGCAGCAACGATTTACTTGGGTTCTGAGGTGTTAAACAAATCGTGATAGCTTGCTACCAACTAGTCTCAAAGAGAAGTGTGTTCCACTTTTTGACGCTTCTAGAAGTGTTGTGGCAGTGCTCTAAAAGAACAGCAGCAGCAGCAGTAACATCGTCGAGTCCGGTGGCGTGGTGCACGTCGCGTCCGGAGGAGACACATAGGTGCTGCACGGGTTCGAAGCCTCACCGTCGCACATTTGTATTTAGGGGGGTCCGTCTCAACAAAAGCAATGCTAAAGCAGTCCCGTGGACGTTCAATAGTGGTTGAGGGTCAGCATGAAAGAGTTAAAAGTTAGCAGCAGGAACAACATAAAATACTTTGGCACGAACGCACAATACAAATGATGACTATAAATTATTAATATCGACCGCGTTCCTCTGACAGTCATTGGAACTACAGAGAGGCAAGGCCAAATGTATGTTGAGTGGTCACCGAAACTCAAGCAACAATGCCTATGCATTGGTGTAGATATTATATAAGTAACATGTTAGTAATTGTAATCCCTGTAGACAAAACATAAATTACCAGCTACTAATATTAACCATACTACCAATATACAATTCATTTATATAACGCGTTTTCGTGGTTTCGACAAGGCTTTCTGCACCGAGATTGCTTATCCTTATTATGGTCTATGGACGTAGTAAGGTGCTGGTCCGACCCAGTACAACGTCCTCAACACTGACACATGCTTCATAACAGCAGAGGCGCGACTGACTGCCAATCAGAGCTTTGATTGAGCTCGTTGATGTTTCCACACGTTTTGCACTTCTGGTTATTCGTGCTAACATGACATACAAATTATTTCAGTAACCACTTGGCACTAAACGCACAAGGCAGTTTCGCTCTTAAAGCGACATTAGGATCGTGCCGTGGTATAACACGCCACCCGCGAGCTTTTCTACCCACACGATTAGACCCTGCCTCTCTGTTAATCTGTGAACACTGATATTGTATCCGCTGCGTGCACAAAAAAACCTGCTGGATCAATTCGACTGTATATATATATTTATATATATATAATTTTTTTAACGAAGATAACCCTAAGGCTGGTTGGAGTTGTACCGGCCGTCGCTTTCATCAGTAAGCATACGTGTCTTAATAATGAAATGATACACGGTAAATATATATATATCGCTTGAACAAAAAATATATATATAAACTTGTATCTATATATATATATATATATATATATATATATATATATATATATATAAATATTGCATGGGCAATAAGCTTTCTGCAAAATACTCTTAATTGTGACGTTTGTAAATATGGAAATTTTAAGTTCAATAAGGAATTGCTGAATTGAAATAAAGTTGCCGTCCGGAGAAAAGATAAATATATATATATATATATATATATATATTTACGCGAGCCACAACGAACGAGGATTCATAGGGGTGTAGTTGAAGTAGAACCAGTCCTAGAAGGGCTGATTGTTGGGCTGGTAGGCGACGTCAGATGGCTTCCGAGCCGTGACAGCGGCGGCGGCGGCGGCTACCGCGACGACAGACGACACCAGCAGGTCTAAACCACCGCGACAGCAGCAGCAGCAGCAGCAGCCGCAAGAGAGAACAGCACGAGCGGAAGAGAGACGAATAGGCCATAGGACAATAGTTCTCCTAGTGCTCAAGCCAGAGACTGTAGCGCGCGCAGGCGGCAGACAGCCAGACAGACGGGTAGGTGAACTGGCCATTGAGCGGGCGGATGCCTCGGCGGCCACTACCGCCGCCAAATTTGGCGGGCGCGGGTGGTTTCGTGTCGCAGTTGTTGTTGCTGTTGTTGTCGTCGTAGTTGTTGTTGTTGTTGTTGTCGTAGTTGTTGTTGTTGTTGTTCTTCCCAACGAGCAGCTCGGCTTAGTCAAGTCGTGTCAACGGCCGTATTAGTCGTAATAGTAGTTTTTGTTGTTGCAGAAGTAGTACAATGAGACGATTTAGTTGTAGGCGACGCCGTCATACGCTTTATCACTGGCTGGTCGGTCGGTCGGTCGGCAGGCAAGTGAGTAAGTACTTAGATAGTGGGGCCGACGAGAGGCAGAGATGCACGAAAAGGCCGGTTGTTGTTGTTGTTGTTGTTGGCGGGAACGGGCGTCGTCAAACCACGAAGTGAAGCTGGTGGTACTGATGATAATGGAGGACAAGTGGTCACGTGTACACATGAGGCTTTAGTTAGAGTGGCACGTGCCACGTGGCTGGATGGGGGAAATGTCCACCGGGGGTGTTAAGGGAGAAAAATGTCATGCCGTTGTCGAGATGAGGTGAGGGGAAAGATCGTAAAAGCGGTTAACGTCAGTCGATGCTGTCGTGCATCTCGTCCATAGTGATGATGATGATCAATGCTGAGCATCGAGTAATAAGCCGGTCAGTGGTGTTGATGAGGTAGAGTGCATCACATCATCGACAATGTATTGCATGAAGGAAAGAAGCTGCTAGCCAGGCTGTTTCGCTGCACGGCGCGTGAAGACCACCCGTTCACCCGCCTCCCGACCCGTGTCAGTCCAACGTGTCTGCCAGCGTAGCACTCACCAGAACAACCTCTGCACCGCCTCTCCGAGATAGTGGTGACCATCGTGAATGTTACGACGTTTTGTACCTTTTCATTTGAACTCGCCTTATACGTGCATGCATACGTATCAAACAGTGTGTGCAATCAGCCTATCAGTTGCCTACAACATTGCATCAATAAGGTGTAGTCCTTTCGAGGAGCATTCAACAAGTATTACAAGCAAATGCAAATCAATCATAGTAATTTACTTAAAAGTCTCTTTTTGCCAGTACAACTTGAGTGTTCGACGTGGGCGATGCGTGTGCTTCAGATTATAAGCAACGCGCTATGTGACGGTGTTGTTGAGCCCAGTGGCGTGGTGGGTGCATTCGCCTGCGTCTCGTGACCAGAGAAGACACATATCTGCGTAGGTTTAAGGCCTAATGTTGCACATTTGCATATATGAGGGTCCGTGTATGAAGCAATGCAAAAACACTTTGTCCGTCTACTGTTCCTCTACTATATAACTACCTCGAACTACGTTGCCTTACTATAAGTGCGGTCCTTCCGTAGGTCCTGCTTGATGATACTGCTAATCGCACTTCGATTTGCTTATCTGCTGCACTCGAATTGCACATATCGAGTACAATCAACAATTGGTAGCAGTAGCAGCAGCAGCAACAGCAGCAAGACCAGTCCCCCAACGCAACCAATGCGGCCTTGCGCCGGTAGCGATCCCGCAAACAGAACAAGAGGAACATCAAACAACAAGCCCACCTACCCACCTATTCACTCCTCATCCGCCAGCAATTTTGGCGCGTGACCATCTTGTCGAGAGGCACTCGCCGTCGACTCCTTTTCCGTTTTGGCCTGCGTCTGTGTGCCTGGCGACCGTTTAGCGTCGCTCCGTCGTTGGGTGTCGTTGTCGTCGTCGTCTTCAGTGTCTTCGTCATCATCATCGTCGCCATCATCATCATCATCTTAGCTGCTCAGATTTGCTCTATTCTGCTCGTTGTGCTCCTTAACCTCGCTATTCCCCTCTATTCCTCTCTACCTCCCTGCCTGCCTGCCTCCACTGCCGA
>QVRM01003504.1:0-165000 GCA_003439945.1 Dermanyssus gallinae | reverse complement strand
GAAAAAAAAATCTATGAATCTGTCTTCGTTTAGGTACGGACTCGAGGGGCGGCAATAAAGTACGCGCCAATTTAGGCGATACACTCTGCATATATAGTTATTGCGGTGTTGATAAGATATACAATTGATATGTGATTTGTATTTTGTAGAACCGAAAAAGGTAACTACTGTTTGATTATAACTAAACGTCTGGTGTTGCTCTCTTTTTTGCTCTTAGCCTATATAGATATATATAGGTACATTGTGCAAGACTACCACCACTTGGTATGTTCGACCCAAGTATTTTACCATGTCAATCATGATCAATGTCTGTGCCGGTTCTGCCCGTATACGTGCGCTAAATATTACGCAGCGAGCTGCTAGACACATCGGTGGTTTCTACACTTAGATGGTCGCTGGAGTATCCCAATTTGATACCATGACAATATATAATATATATATATATAGTCATCTCTCAGTTTGAAATGCAAACTCACTGAGAAATAAAAAAAGTATTCTCTCTTTCTCTCTCTCTCTCTCTCTCTCTCTCTATATATATATATATATATATATATATATATATATATATATTATATATATATACATATATATATATATATATATATATATATAGCTGGCTTTCGGCATATTCAGGTAAGCAGATCATCACCTAAAAGGCTTAAAAGACTAACATCAACACTTCAAAGAATTATCTGCTCTTAAAATGGTTGGGCGCTTCACTTTTTGAAAGTGGGTTAATCCCTGAACCGTGTCCAGCTTTCCTAGGAAGCTGCCACTGAAGTGCCGCGTCTTTAAATATAGTTCGCTGTATATATTTCTCTGTTATTCGGAAAACGAACGTTCCGTATGAGTGTCTGTAAAAGAGAATTATTTTGTGTTATCGGTTTAAGCTATAAATACATACGAGTAGCGGTATACAGGTCTGAAGCAGCTCTAATTGTTCTACCTTATCGTTGCCGTGATCTCTGCTATCCTCATCTAAAACGTTTTTGTTTTCGCTGCTGCTTTTGTTGTTATTAGTCTTATGGGTACTACTAGTTGATACCATATGTTTTAATTGACCTTCCAGCCTACGCGAATAGCTGCCGTACTGGCTCGGTCGGTTGGTGTTCTCAGTCAAGCCCCTTTAGAAATTTTGCCACGGTTTTGACACAAAGCCTAACAATTGAAATTTTCAGGCACTTCTCGATCTTGATAGTGATTCAACACGGTAGCAAAAGTAGGGGTTTAGTTTGGTCTCCTTCCTCATTTGTCTTCTTTGCTGAAATCATCAATTATAAACAGTAAAGCTGTTTGTGGTGATCTTTAAAGCATTTATGATTCATATTAGCCCGTTCTCGTACTATCTCTTAGATTTGCCTAATCAGATTTATGAATCAAAGCCACTTTATTTAATAATAATAAAAATAATAATAATAATTAATAATAATAATAATAATAATAATAATAATAATAATAATAATAATAATAATAATAATAATAATAATAATAATAATAATAATAATAATAATAATAATAATAATGATGATGATGATGATGTAGAGAGATTTAGTCTCCGCTGGCGAAGCAAGACGTGATGGGGTGACCATTGCATTATGATCACATGGGAAGTCCTTAGTTTGGGATGCAACGGTTTCGTGCACAACCGCGGCTTCCTATTTACATCACAGCGTTATTTTGTGAAGAATTTTGTGAGAAATAATAAAAGAATATTAGTTCCACATAGTTGAGCCGGGTGAGTAGCAAAGCACGCGGACCCCAGAAAACGGAATAAATATGCTGTACTGGAAACAAGATGTATTTTTGTGCCTATTGCCTTGGAGAGGGTCAATTCTTGAGGCATGCGTTTGTCTTTAGCCGTTTGTAGAGGGAACGCGTATCTATTTTAGGCGCCATGGGGTAAGGTAATTTTATAAAAGAATTGCGATAATTCGTTCAGGCCTCACAACTATAACATTGTTTAATAGGCAATAAATCATAATGTAGATATCCTAAAGATATGGTAGTTGTATTTTTTGGCAGTAGATGTGGGTCCACTAATAAAAACATGTTAATGTTTACGTAGTAAAGCGGGCACTTAAACGACGGGATAGCAGCAGTGACAATCGTAGAATCTTGACGAGGCTAACGGCAACAGCTTTAATAAGAATATATCTTATTTTGAACCACGTCTTATGATTATGTGCAGGTAGCACAATAAAAATAATAATAATAATAATAATAATAATAATAATAATAATTGGATGCTGGACTGGAAACAAGATATATTTTTTGCCTATTGCTATGGAGATACTAGGACCAATCAGCAAGAGAACCGAAGCATTTTTCAAAGAGTTGAGTAAGCGAATTCAGGAGGTCACGAACGACCGAAGAGAGGGTCAATTCTTGAGGCAAGCGTTGTTCTTGGCCGTTTGCAGGGGAAACGCGGCATCTATTTTAGGCGCCATGGAGTGAACTAATTATTTAAAAAAACTTTGCAATAATACGTTCAGACCTCTCAACTGTAACATCGTTTAACAAGTAGTAATGAATAATAATAATAATAATCACGGCAACCAACTTAATACTTGTGGGGGTGAGAGGACACTGCACCATCCACAACAACAATGTCGAAAACAAGAACACATCGGCCGCCAACAAGAACAACATCAACAACAACAGCAACAACAATAACAAAGATACACAGAAAGAGAGAACATCAACAGAGAGCAGTGCCGCAACTAGCCACGTTGATGGATGCGTCTGGGATCATTGGCCGCGACCAGCGACGAGCCACTGTGAGGCCAATGTGAATGAGGGGCCAATGCATGCGAAGGGGCCAGCTAGCTTTACTTTACTCTATTCTACTCGATACCCCTTCCGACCGTAGATTGTCACCACCAATCAGCCATCGGCTCCACCTCATACATCTAGATGTTTCTCTCTCATTCTTTCTTTCTCTCACACACACACACTCTCGCTGTATGTATCTCTCTCTCTCTCGTTTTGTTCTCTCCGCTCACTCCCTGTCACCACCCAACCGTTTCAATCGCGAATATAGATCGAGTGCTATTACTGTGGCTCTTTAACACCTAATAGTTCTTTTTTGCTCCTCTGCAGACTGTTCAACCGTCGATTGAATATATATATATATATATATATAATGAGGTCTTGTTGTCCCTAAATCCCTGTTGCTTGTGGCTGTTTTTCGCTGCTATCCTGCTTTGTTGCTGCTAGTCTGCTAGCCGCCCATACATGTTTTTCTTTTGTACATGCTTGCTCCTCTTTCGAGTGAGGAACTTTCGAAAGGCACGCTGTCGAGGGGAGGGCATCGGCTGTTTTCATGAAGGCCACAAAGACGCGACCGCGGTGGGTCCGACAAAGGCATCCAGGTGGTGACCTAATTCCATGACTGAAAACGCATACCTAGTTCATGTGTGACAAGCGTTCACTTGTTCAATGGTGGTTCGACATTTTTACATTTATATATATATATATATATATATATATATATATATATATGTACATATCACCATACCGACAAGCCAACAATTTTCTCTGCAACCAACACCATCGGAAATAGGATTCTCGCAAACAGAATCATCGCACAGGACTATCGCATCGGGATGTGGCGAAACAGCTCAATGATAAAGTTTGATTCAGCGGTTGGCCGCACAAACAAGCGAAACCGCATGAACAGCCTTTACAGTCGGCACCTTTCGCCCAGCCACGACCTGCCGAACGACGAATCTCTGTTCGCTCGCGTTCGAACTCGGTGCGGAAATAAACAAGCAAACATTACAAATTCAAGCTTATTGGAAATCTTCAATGCGAAATAGTGATCACCTGAGTCTAATATTTAAATATTAGTTATTCGACGTTTACTAAAATGTATTTCATATTACAAAGTTATCATTAATCTTATAAACGAGCGCCCCGGGGTTTTGGTCCACATGTAAGGTACTGTATTGTAAAAAAAAAAGAAAAACATGTATGGGCAGCTAGCAGACTAGCAGCAACAAAGCAGGATAGCAGCGAAAAACAGCTACAAACAACAAAAAGTTTGCTATTTACTTTCGGATAATAATCAGGAACATTTCCTAACGATCCCCGACCTGAAAATTTAGAACTAACCACGATCGAAAAAAAAACAGGGAGCACAGCTGTCGCATTAAAAAGAGATGATGCATTACCATCCAATGCCCATTAAGAAAACCCTAAGTCTTAACGACAGCGGCCCTCTAGATATATCTAGATGTTCACAAACGGGCGATAACCTTTTCTGTAAAATGCCCTTAATTAAAACATTAATTAATGAATAAGTCTCTTTATTTAATATTGAAAAAATGTTTAAAATGTGTAATTATGTAAACTCTAATCTCAATGAGGAGTTGAACTGAATACTGAATTTAGATACATTTGCCGTTCGGAGAAGACGGTTCCATAAAAAATAAATTTAGGCAGCTTAAGGAATGAAACGTCCTTAGTGGGTGTGAGGCTTGTTGACATACGCAGCTGTAATGGGTCAACGAACTCCTTTAATCGACACGGACTATTTTGGGTGAAGAGTGCACTCTTTCTCTCTCTCTCTCTCTCTCTCTCTCTCTCTCTCTCAACCCCTCTCTATCTCTCTCTATATCCCTCTCTCTCCCCCCCTCTCTCTTTTTCTTTCTCTTCGAGAGAAGGGTTCTGCTTTCATTAGCCAATTAGACAACGTGGGCGATTATAGATTAACCTACACTGTGTATGTCGGCGCATCTTGTTCCGCTAAGCAGGCATACTCACCGAATATGAAAAGCAACACTTAAAATTGCCTCACTCAATTTCTCGCCGTTTGCGTTCGAAATCCTGGGCGTTTACATACATGCATATGTATTCTCGTTTATACACGTACGCATATATTTATGTGTATGCAAATATATGTGGATATATATATATATATATATATATATACAGATTACAAGTTTTGCTACGACGTTACGCGGACGCCAGGCAACTAATGTGGAAAATGGTTCGTATGTGAAGCATACTCCTATAGTTCTCACCAGAAATACCTAGTTAAGTACGTGCATGGATACGAGCCGTGGGTCTACCAATAACACTGTACATTGCTTCGATCGCTGAATCTCAAATGACGTGTTGCAAAGCGACCGCGTTGGCCTTGCACTATTAGCACTATGGGCACACTGTTCGTGGTTACGACTGGTACTTCTCATGCTGCTGCTGCGTTTTGGATACATGCTTTGTGCAAATCTGGCACGTCAATGGATGATGCTGTTGTTGTTAGCTTTATCAGTTACGCTCATGATTTGAACTTTTCAACTAGGCTTTCAACCAGACAAGAGATATATGATCCGGCATGAATTACAGAAACGTTTTTGACGTTTTGCACGAACGAACTGGCCATGGAACGTCTGCTTTCCAGTTTTAGATCTAGAGCACGCGCTCCCACCAAAGTTTTTCAACCGAACAAATACTCATGGCCCAGCTTAATGAGCTCTACTCTCCGCATATATTCGTGGTGTAATGGTATATAATGACGAAGTTTAGAAACATCTTGCCGTTAGCGCCGCCACTTGGGTGTGGCGGCGCTAACGGCAAAATTCGAAGCAAAAGTTACCTTTGCTGCCTTATATATAGAATATATAAATAAAGGACAGCTATAGGTATATATAAAACCCTATATATATATATATATATATATATATGCAAACGTACATATGCATATGAGATAGTACTTTCTTATCCAAAGTAGGTTTGCGGCTCTCATGGTCTAATAACTCGCCGATCAAAGTTTCAGTTCGTAGCTTTCGTTTCTGAAACGCAACTCTAGTGAGGCTATTCTAAGTAGCTTGATGTGAGCGTTACGTTTCCCATCGCCGCTGGGAAATCGGCAGACGACCGAACAGTTGCATAGACGGTTCGACGTGTGCGTCTAATTTCTCATTATATATATATATATATATATATATATATATATATATATATATATATATATATATATATATATATATATATATATATATATATATACAGGGTATCCGGGACATTTTGAGAAGCGATCGATATATGGAATTGTAGAGCTCATTGAAGCAAACATTTTTTTTCTAATGTGTCGTGATCTTTGAGAAGAAGTCTTTTTTCGGAGTGAGAGTGAAATTACTGAACTTTGTGACATTGGTATTGCTACCCGACATAGGAGCACAAAATGTGCGATTGAGAGACAACCAGTCCTCCAATACAGAAACTAATCACTGTTGGAGCAAAGTTGTAGAAGGGTGGACGTAAGGGCGGAATACTCATCGGTGATTGATGGAGGGACACATACACACTCACACAGAAAAAAAACACGTGGGGACTTCTAGCAGTCACGCGAATGTCGTTGTTGCATTGACTTCGACGACCACAGACCACGCATACGCAGATCGAGGGCCACAGAAAATCGTTCCCAATTGTCAAACGTCAAATTGCTACAAATAATCGTTGTTAGTTGAACGGACACGAATGAAGCGACCCGCAGAGCTGTCTGTAGTGACTGACCACCGATTGTTCGGTTGACAATGGCCGCCCGAAAGGGTTGGGAGGCTAATCGGTTAAGTCCACGACTACAGCATCAACAACATCAACAACAACAACATCAACAACAACAACGACAACAACAAGTACGACAACGACTAAAACGTTTATCGGCGGCGGCGGTGACAACAACGATCGTGTGTCGTCTGTTAATAAAAGCAACATTTTCTACGGACCGACGATAACGATGAATAGCAAATCTGAATCCGAATAATAATAACAGAATCATTTGTTCACGAACGGTGTTACCTAATCTAGCTAAGTAACTATATTCCGAATTAGTGTGCTTAGTGCTACTGACTAACCGCCTACTTTACGCTAACTAGTTAATACAGTACCGAAGTTATAACATCACTGCGACGAGACGCACCCGCTCTCAATGCGCATGCTTGTTTTGCCTGTCATCAACGTACTCAATACTTAGTTAACGAGTTGTTATAACGAGTTTTAATTTCAATATTGTCACTCTAGATCACTTTACGTCCGCACTGCACGGCTCTTGCAACCAAAGTCGCATACCGATGAAAGCAGCTCGAACGCTAGCAGCAATAACAACAGCAAATTATTTAGTGCTACTTTATTACTGTATCTCTGATTAGTAGCTTCATCTTCTAGCCATCATTCTCCTACGCACGCCTTAATGGATGCACCTCAGTTCACAGGGCTTGTAAAGGAAGGGTCCATAATAATAATAATAATAATAATAATAATAATTCGCAGGAGTAGCCATATTAGCAACCAACGAACAACAGGCGTCGACGTCCATGCGAAAGTGTCTCGTAATCTCGTAGCGGTGGCTATGGGGTGTATGTTTGACTGGCTGATAAATGCTTGAACACTTAAATCACAAGTTTCTGCGGTGGGAACATACAAACGGGTGCCCATCGATCTGCCAGCGCTCTCATATTCATTTTAGTATATGCTGCTTTCCTCGCTGCTGCTGCTGCTGTGGCTAAAGTTTTGTTGTCGTGTCTATAATTGAATCGGCTGCGTTGTGGAGAGATCTGTGTGTGACGTGTGTATATGTCTCTACATCGAACCGAGTGATTGAACTATAAAGAGCTGCACAAATCGGCATGGACGGCATGGTAACGACGGCGTTGCGCCGCCAGCAATTGTTGTCGTTATTGTTGCTGTTGTTGTTGTTGCTATTGTTGTTGGTATTGCTATTGCTATTGCTGTTGTTGTTGTTGTTGTTGTTGTTGTTGCTGACCGTCTTGTTCGCTTCTGTGTCTTCATACTTCTTCAACAGAGTTCAAGTCATATGCAATAGCAGCGTACTTTCGACACAGAGCAGTCCCTGCCTGCGAACAACCTCAAGCTCTCAGCCGCTCACCAGTTTTGTCTCAGATTTTCATTAACTATGCGCTTTATGCCAGTAAATTAAAATATCGGAAAATACTTACAATATAATAAACCACTATACACGACTATATATGATTGGACGTGGCCTTGGACCCGACTCTTGGCTACAGGAATCACGTACTGCTTACCGAATAAGCTAGGCTATATAGCATAATCCTATCCAGTTCATGGGGTACGTTTCTGACGGTCCTAGGTAAGCTTAAAGTAAACATTATGGCTCTCTAGGCTGCAAATTACGGCAGATAACCTCGCTCCGTTTTTATTTATGGCTGCTTGGTATGGGACATTATTCAACCGACAGCATAGAATGTTAACGTACGCGCTACTAATATGGTTAGGGTTTTACTAATATGGTTATAGTTTCAAGGTGCACGAATAGAATAAACAAAATCAACTGGATTGTAATGTATAATCTACGATTTATGGAGGAAATTCAACTATGAGCGTGTGTTGATGAATGAATAAACTATTGTACTAACATGAATAGACAGGTTATTTTGCTGTTGTCGTCGCTGTTTTTGTCGTTATTTATATATATACTATTATATCATTGTTAATTATATCGTTGGTATTATTGCTGTTGACTTTGTTGTTGTTGTCGTCGACATTGTTACTGTTGCTAATGTTGTAATGAAGCTGATCGAATCGTTGCTTTGCTGTGAATAACGGTGGACCGATTCATGCTGCTCGAAAGCCTCTGTCGAGCAATCAAATATATATACATATATATATATATATATGTATATATATATATATATATATATATATATATATATATAGTACAGGTATTATATATATACATATGTATATCATATTTGAAAGTCAACCGGCACAGCACTCAGGAAGGGTTAACGACCTTCTCCGTGTCGGCTGCACCGTCTCCCAGCTTAGCGGTGAAATCTTCTTGACTTCACTGTGGTGCGACGCCGATGGCGGCTTTGCGTATGCGAGCGAGCCAGCGTGCGTTCGTGTGTGAGCGTATGAGCGTAAGAATGTATGTATGTATGTATGTGTGGATACGATCCCGAAGTAACGGCTCTTGTAATGTGCCCGTTGTCTTTTCGTTCGTCTGTCCGTCCGTCCGTTTGGTTGCTTCATGCCATGCCCGACCCGCGTCGCCTGTACCGCCCGGCGTCTTCTAGCAGTCAACGGACGCCGTTTCGTCGCGGCTCATCTAGCGGTCCCAGGGGTTGGTCTACCCAACATTTCCCCCAACACTGTTGTTACAGTGTTGTCGTGCCGGGCGGCTCGCCCCAGCGGGCCCGGACGCCCGGAGGCCATCGGAGCAATGTACTTTTCCCGCCAGAATTCAAATTGAGGCTTTAGTAGTAGGGGTAGCGGTTGGGGCGGGGGAGGGAGGGAGGGAGGTGGGCAAGGCGAGGCGAGGCGACCAGGATGTGACGGGAGGCGAGAACGTAGAAGAAAGCCGCTATGGTGGTCTTCGTTGTTGTTGTCGTCGTCATTGTTGTTGTTGTTGTCGTCGTCGTCGTTGTCGTTATTGTTGCTGTTGTTGTTGCCTTCCCAGTTGTCTTTGCTGTCGTCTTCGATACCATAATCGGTAGATGTCGGCTAGGAAGAACGGCTTTTGGTCGTTGCGGCCGAGGCTGTTGCTACATATATCTATATAGCGGCGTAACTCTTCACGAAGCGTCTTTCGGCCTCTGCCCACCTCTGCGACCGTGCAGTCAGTATCTCTCACAGGTCTACAGGGCCCAGCTGAGAGACGACGTATAGCGGGTGCGCAAGAGCAACGCCGAGAGAAACAGAACCATAGATGAAACGATAGAGAAGGATCCCGTACCAGCCGGCTAAAAGACCATGACATCTGTGAGGATTTATTTCTGGCGTGCTGTGTCAGTTTTGCTTCATTTTCCTTCCCTCTCTTGCATTCGACCTTTTCTCTTCTCCAATCTCGTGATTTTCGATTTCGCTCGCGTCTCTGCGGATTTCTAGACGCCGGGTTGGAGTGTCAGCAATGTGGCACTCGAAGCCGTAGTCCGTTGTTGTTCTTCCTGTTGTTGTTGTTGCTGTAGATGTTGTTGTTGTGTTTGTTGGTGTTGTCGTTGTTGGCTCTGATTGTTGTTGTTCTTGTTGTTGGTTGTGATTGTTGTGTCGGCTTCTGCCGCCTCTAGCACGCCTGTCGCTAGAACCCTTTCTTCTTCTATTTCCAACATTTAGCGAGCCAGTGTGTGTCACCAAAGGGACTGTCACAGCAATTATGAAGAGGCTGCAGCAGGCCAGGTATCTCTTCAGGGCACAGCAGTGCAACAACACGTTCAACAGCACATCTAACAAATATATTCGCACAGGATCGTTAGATCGGTGTGTTGTTTCACTTCGACGACAGACCAATACCGGGACTAGTGGCAACAGCAGCAACAATAACATAAGTCGCAGCAGCAGCCACAACAACAACAAAAACAACCACGGAATCGGCAGTGGCCATCGACCAAGCAACACTCTCTGCTACCGTAAGCAATACTATAATTTTGCAAATTTAACAAATACGAAAATTAAAGCAACAGTAATATTCTTTTAAAAAACCGACAACAATAGCGAAAAGAACAAAAGAACAGTTATAAATGCAAATAAAACAACAACGGCAGCAACTACAACAACGGGAATTAACCGCCGTGAGAGGCCTTTCACACATATGGTAGTGTAATTCTAAACGGTCCGGCCATATATATATATATATATATATATGTATAAATATATATATATATATATATATATATATATATATATATATATATATATATATATATATATATATAACAGGTAGTTCCATAAGTTCTTAGAATGAAAACCAAGAATTTTCCAATCATGTTTTTAAATTGATCTTATTCGATATGCATTGTCCTGGTGAAACAGGACAACCTTCTTCTGCAAAGCGGGCCGTTTCACGATGAGTTCTTGCTAAAGGCAGTCCAACAGTCTTGCATAATATTTCCTGTGATCGTTTTACCGCTCTCAAGGTAGTCGACCAGCATTATTCTACGTTGGTCTTAAAAAACTGTAGCCATCACCTTTCCGGTCAATGCCGTTGTCCGCACCCTCTTCGGAGGTCCTTCATCAGGTGCACACCATTGGCAAGATGCTTCTTGGGTCTCGGGAGTGTAGTGATGGACCCAGCTTTCATCGACGGTCATGAATCTGCGCCAAAAATCCGACGGATTGTTCGGCATCTTGGCCAAATTTCGCTGTGAAGCGAAAACAGGCGCGTTTTTTGGCCTTGGTTGAGCAAATGCGGCAGCCATTTTTCTCTGAGCTCTTTCATCTTCAAGTTTTCGTATAGGATAAAATGCACACTACCTAAACTAATTCCTAATGCCTCCGCTATCTCCTTAATGTTCATTCGCTTATCTGTGCCAACGATGTTTCGCACTTTCTCTATGTTTTCCTCATCAGTTGCCGTTTTTTGGCCTTCTGGACGTAGTTCATTCTCGGTGCTCCTGCGACTTCTTTTTTACACATTAATCCAGTTGGAAACAGTGGCAAAACCTGGCGCAGAGTCACCGTACGTCTCGTCCAACCCAATTTTTACTTGGGTCGCATTCCAACCTTTGAAATAAAAATGCTTGATAACCACTCGAAACTCTTTTTTCTTCATTTTTAAAAATCACGCCAATACGTTGCACGGGAAAAGCTATTAAACGAAATCGCAACGGCCAATCACCATAATATTTTGAGTGCTAGCAGTCGAAAAGTTGCAGTTCCTAATAGCGGTGGAAGCGCGCCAAAATTCGAATTCTAAAAAGCTCATTCTAAGAACTTATGAACTACCTGTATATTAATATATATATAGAATATAGTTATAAGTGATATATTATATATATATATTATAATATATATATATAGTATAATATAATATATATATATAATATATATATAATATATATATATATATCTATATATATATATATATATATATGTTGAGAGTTGACTGGTGTTCTTGATGGCACTACTTCCTACACTATACTCTACACGGGAAAACCAATGTGTGGATCGATGTCATAGCCCTAAATCGTTTTAGAACGTTTTTTCTGCAATGTGTCTCCGAGAGCCGTAGTGGCTAAAACTAACCCAATACCAAGGTTCGCCGAAAAGGTTGGTATGTCTACTTGCTATGAGACGTTCTTTGAATTGCTTTGAATTGAACGCAGTGGTAACTGGATAGGGTAAATTTTCCCTTCGTGAAATCGTACGTTTAAAGCTAGGTTTTGTTTAAGCCATCTAAATGGTTTTGCCTTCTGTCCTCATCTATGTAAAAAAAAGTTTATAATAATAAACGAAAGAAAGTTATGATTATGGAACCAAGTTATATATAATAGACAGGACAGCTTCAACCACCCAGCTTCGAATAAACAGCTAGTTATTAGGCAGCTTTATGTTAGCGACAAAACCCGTGTACTAAGCAGGGCTTGGACAAGGCCATCTCAACTCAACGGAACTTCAGCCTGGATCAGCACAGCTATGTGTAAAATGCAGATAAAACAATGGACTCTTCTCAGTGGCTCTTTCGTCTCTGTCGAGGGAGTGGCGTCGACGTCAGCTATTGCCGTTTGAGCTTGCTTGCTTCATCGAGTGCTGATAATAAAGTAGTACATGGCCTCATGGTCGAGTAGAGGGTTAGGTCGCAACCGTAAAAGCATCTATGCCCGCCGATCTTCGACGAACATTTGCCTAACAGATGCGTCCGATGAATGACGCGAATGGCAATGGTGGTGATGGTGACGATGGTGATGATGTAGTTTATGACCACGAACCGAACCGTACTTGACGATAATAAGCGAACGGGTCGTATATCGCGCGTTCATAACCTTTGGGCGTTACGTTGTCGTCGATGTTGTTTCGAAATGTACGACGATAAACAACAACAGCCACAACATGAACAACAATAGCATTAGCAAAAACAACAACAACCACCACCACAAATAGATGTAGTAGCAACAACAACAATACCGGCTTCACCACTGGCCAGTGCGTGAAAATCCCCGCCAGCATCAGCAGCGGCATCAGTATGAGCACCGTATTCGGGCTAAATCTCTGAAAATGGCCAAACCCCCGAACAGAATCGACTTTGTCGTCGTCGTTCTCGTCGTCATCGACATCGACCTTCTTGAAAACAGGCCGTTTTCGTTGGGAAGCAGATGGACTCCCACCGACCTTTGTGTAAGAAGGTCGACCACAACGCCTGGTTGTCATTCATAGTCATAGCGTAAAGAGGAATACGGTCTGCATAGAATCCGCCCTAGGCTTCTGCAGGCATGTGCGCAGGCGCCAATTGCTTTCCTTGTTATTGTCGTCATAGTCAATGTTGTTGTCGTCGTCGCCGTTGTTGTTGTTGTTGTCGTCGTCGTCGCCGTTGTTGTTGTCGTCTTCACAGTCGACCTCGTTCGGCCAGTTCACCTTCAGCACTTCAGCGATACGCTGTCGACAATACTGCTTGTCTGCTTGCCTGGCCTGCCTACGTCCTTCCTGCCTCCCTGTCAGCCTATCATGTGCCTACATACAAAGTTGTACCGCTGCCCTATCACATATCGACTCCATCCTCATTGCCGATAAAAACCAGCAGCTGCCTACCGGTTCGACCGGCCCGCCCGGCGGCCATCGGCTACGACCACGACCACGGCAATGGCGGCGACGACGACGACGTCATGTTCTCGAAAACAATGGAGCCGTGAATTAGGAAGCGAGCCGAAGTGAAGGCGAGCCGAAGCATCGTGAAGTAGCATCCTCATCATCATCCTCCTCATCGTCATCATCATCATCATCACCACCGTAGTCATCACCGTAGGCTTTGCATCACCTCGTCGTCGTGTCAGGCCGAGTTGAGTCGCCATGCATTCATATCCATGTCGATCGGGCCGAGCTACGACGAGGTATCGCAGTCGCAGCAGCAGCAACAACAGCAGCAGAAGCAGAAGTAGTCAGAGTCGCCGAAGTATCATAGTGGTAGCAGTATTAGTAGTAGTAGTAGCTGTATCCGAAGTAGTAATAGAGTTCGAATTGCCGCTGCTGCTGCTGCTGCTGCCGTTGGCAAACGCCATCACAAACACCACTGATAACGGCGGCGCCCATAGGCGGTGATTTTCGTTGTAGTTCCCGTCCTCCAGCAGCTTCCCGTTTTCTCGGCCTCCTGCAGCTTCGTCTCGTTCACGTCGTAAGTAGCCACTACCGAGACTATCCGAGAGAGTTCGGCGTCTCGGCGACGCCGACGCCGCCGCCCTGCCTATATGATATACAGATTTAATCCTCAGTATGTATGCAGTCTAAGTGTCTGTCTGTGTGTGTTTTTATCCCTTTTCGTTTAGTATATTTTATCTTTCTATCTATCTATCTATGTATCTACGTTTCTCGTTCGTTGTTTTCGCGTTCGGTACCTCTGTATCAGCTCATCCGCGGCTAGGGCCTGCTGAAATCGTGACTAGCCGGTAGTAGTAGCCCATAGTAGGTCGCGAGTCTCAGAGAACAGAGAGCGTGCGAGAGAGACGGGCATCGGGAAAGCTACTGAAGTTTACCAGTAGCGTCGTCGTCGTCGTCGTTTAGGTCTGCTTAGGCAGGCCCTGCTACTCTTCTTCTTGTCTGGCGTCCTTTTCCCCAGTCTCCCAGCCTTGGCCGGCAGCAGACAGCTGAGCCGGCACAGAGAGAAAGAGAG
The DNA here is from genome assembly GCA_003439945.1 of Dermanyssus gallinae. Taxonomy (NCBI): domain Eukaryota; kingdom Metazoa; phylum Arthropoda; class Arachnida; order Mesostigmata; family Dermanyssidae; genus Dermanyssus; species Dermanyssus gallinae. The sequence continues at coordinate 150,419 of QVRM01003504.1, read as the reverse complement.
CTGCCTGCGGAGTTCGGCTGTGAGTGAGAAGAGAGTGTGAATGTATGAATGAATGAACGAGCGAGCCACGCACGACTTCAACTTCAGCCCGGCGGTGAGACTTGGGTGCGCGAAGAGCATGCACTCTGCGCGCCGCACAAGATGCATCGACGTCCACACAATCCGTCCTTCTGTGATTAACGGCAGATCAATGAATGAATGGTGAGATTGAACAATCACTTGGAACTCACGCGCACTCGCTCGTACGCACGCACGAGAAAGACTCAAGACAGGGTCGACCGAGTAATAAGCAACTTGGTTGTTCATCGGTTAGTTAGACGGTCGATCGGTCCTTCTATCCATTCATCCGGTTAAGCGGACTCTTGGCTAGAGCTGGTTTGAGCAAATTTGTCGGGAGATCTCCTGTTTGGTCTACCTTTATTGACGGATAATCCCGATAGCTACGAGCGAACGTTTTCTGTTGTGTGACTATGTAATTCTCCCCATTAGCCAACCGAGTCCGACGACAGTATTATTGGTTTAATATATATATATATATATATATATATGGTGTATCGGAACGATTTCGAAAACGATACAAAATGCTGTAGAGCTCGTTAGAGCACATACTTTTTTCAATGGAACACTGTCTCTGAGAAATCTTCAGAGTGAGAGTGATATTACTATAGTTCGTGACACTGGTGTTCTAGCCCGACATACGAGCATAAATGTCCTCCTATACAGAAACTAAGCACATCGCCGTGTTTATGAAAATTCTGTTTCTTCTGAGGCACAGATAACACCGGCCAGAAAATGTGGCCAGAAAAAATGATAAGAGAGTCGACAAAAATAAAGTTATTTTATTATCTTTCACACCTGTTATCTCAAAATCATAACCCTACGACCATTCACAGCCCTCAATTGGTAATTCATATTCTTTTGAGACCATGGCCTGTTCCCTTAGATGAATTGCTCTATGCCACTTATACATGCACTCGATCTCGACATGCCCGCCGAAAAATCTTAATTACTCCGTAACAACGGCTCGCATTGCCATAGATTAGTTACCAAAAGCGCCATGATACGCTTTTGTCTGAATGTGTTAGTCTTGAGCGCTGTGAATGGTCGTTGGCTTATGATTTTGACGTATTAGACGTAAAAGCCACAAAATTACTTATTTTGTTTGCGAATTATTTTCTAAACGATTGCGTCGCGCCTGGTCGGCGTTATTTGTTCTTCAGATGAAGCAGAATTTTCACAAACAGGACAGTGTGCTTAGTTTCTGTATAGGAAGACTGGTTATCTCGCAATTGCACATTTTGTGCTTCTCTATCTGGCAACAACAGCTTCACGGATTTTAATAATACCACTCTCACTACAAAACCAGACTTCTCAGTGTTGTTTCATTAGAAAAAATATTTGGTTTAGCGAGTTCTACAATTCCTAATATCGCTTTGGAAACCGTTCTGTTATACCCTATTTATATATATATATATATATATGCACACTGCGTGCGCTGGTATGAGCAAGTAGTCACGCGCAATATTATGCTATATTACATGCATACACATACATAACACAGTAAGTCTCCATTTCGTTTCTATAGGCTAATAGGCTATCTATCATAGCCTCGTTGCTTTCGCCCCAATAGGATACTCTACGGAATACGTGGCGACTATCGTTGACGCGACCTGCTTATGGAATGATGGAAGATGGGATTTGCGCGATGCAAGGCCGATGAGAATGCTATACGGAGCAGTGCATGGAATATTTCTCGTTTGAGAAAACAAATTTTGAAAAGTTTGCTATCGTGGGCATCCATTCTATAGTTAATTGTTGTTGTCCATGATCTACATTGTGGTCTTGGTATCGTTGGTGGAGTTGATGGAGCTTTCTGCTGTCATTGATGCTATTGTTATTGCTGGTGTTGCTCTTGTCCTACTTCTGACTTGTTATCGGCGATCAGGAGAGCGGCGAATCTGCCTGCAGCTCGTGACCAAGCTGATCGCGTTACCGATGCTAATGCTGAACACTTTGTCGCGTGTGACGGATAGACAATACCGCTTACCGGTAGCGAACTAGACACATTAGAGCTGTATTTTTTATTTAGAGGAGAAAAGGAACAGCAAGGAATAATATGCATTATCATCTGCTAGAAATAGAGACTACGGAGAACTTTCATAAACTGTAATTCAAGTGATCTTGAGACTAACTGTTATGATGACGACAGTAAATCATACTGTACAATATGGCTCTTAATTATATGGAGGCGACGGCAACGACGACGACAACAACAACAAAAACAAAAACTGTAACTACCATAAAAAAAATGTATAACAAAAACGACAAAAAACAACCGATAACATATTCCGAGGGCACGCACAGAAATTAACAGCAAATGCGTTTAGAGCAAGATTAGCAAACGATACGAGAGAGCTCTCCAAAAACAGAGAAGCCGCAAGGTCAAGTCCATCGCGGTAACAACAAAAACAACTTTAGCCACAACAACAGCAACATCGACAGTGGACTACCTTTACACAGCTGGACAGCGGTGATGTTGTTGGGGACAGTCGACAATTACGCCGCCTTTAGCCAATAACAACAACACCAACAAAAAATATAGAACGACAGTCGTTTAGCACCCTTTTTTATATGGCGCCCCGCTTCCGATGTTCCTTAAATCCAGTCCAATTGGTGTCTCCGGGCCATTTCGTCATACACCTATCTACAGACAGAAGCAGAAAACAAGAAGCATTGAAGAAGTTGTGTGCAATATGCTGCGACCTTGGCCTAGACTGCCGCCACAAATATCCGCGTCGTATATACAAATATCGTGTCGTGCCAGTTATATATATATATATATATATACACGGTGTGTTCAAAACGTATCGCGACTTTTGAATTTTTGCGGGTTACGTATATTCGAATTTCGATTTTTTGTGGCGTTATGTTGGTACTCATGTCTCTCACTTATGCCGACAAGCTCGGCCATTTTGAATGTTCACTTAATTGTTGACAGCTGCTTTGCTTGCACGTGTTTTGGATCGTCTTCGATTTTTACCTATTTAAAAAAATGGATCAAAGAACCTGTATCAAATTTTGTGTGAAAAACGAAATTAAGTGCGCGGATGCATTCCGAATGTTGACTGTGGCATACGGAGAAGCTACCTTGGACCGAAGCAACGTTTATCGGTGGTACAAAATGTTCTCAGAAGGCCGAGAAGATGTGAACGACGAAGAGCGTGCCGGACGCCCGAGCACTTTAACAACAGACAAAAAAATTAATAAAGTGGAGAAAATGGTATTGGCCAATCGTCGAATCACCGTTAGAGAAGTTGCTGAGGACCTAAACATATCGATTGGCTCGTGCCATTCGATTTTTATCAATGATTTGGGCATGAGACGGGTCGCCGCGAAATTCGTACCAAAATTGCTCAATTGCGACCAAAAACAGCATCGCATGAACATTGCTAATGAGATGTTGGACTCTGTCCGCGACGACCCAAATTTGCTCCAGAGGGTCATAACTGGTGACGAATCGTGGGTTTATGGTTATGACGTGGAAACCAAAGCTCAATCATCTCAATGGAAGCTGCCGCACGAACCAAGACCGAAAAAAGCGCGCCAAGTTCGGTCGAATGTGAAAGTTTTGCTGACAGTTTTCTTCGATTGCAGGGGCGTGGTGCATCATGAGTTCTTGCCACAGGGTAGAACGGTCAATAAGGAATATTACCTGCAAGTTATGCGCAATTTGCGCGAAGCAATCCGCCAGAAACGCCCGGATTTGTGGAAGAACAAAAATTGGCTTTTGCACCACGATAACGCCCCTGCTCACACATCGTTGCTTGTGCGCGAGTTTTTGGCCAAAAACAACACACTAATGATGCTGCAGCCACCGTATTCCCCAGATCTGGCCCCCTGTGACTTTTTCTTGTTCCCTAAACTGAAGAGGCCCATGAAAGGACGACGTTACGCTACGCTTGACGAGATAAAGACGGCATCGAAGGAGGAGCTGAACAAGATAAAAAAAAAAATGGTTTTTTGAAGTGCTTCGAAGATTGGAAAAACCGTTGGCACAAGTGTATAATATCTCATGGGGAATACTTTGAAGGGGACAAAATAGATATTCATGAATAAATGAATAATTTAAAAAAAAACACACAAAAGTCGCGATACGTTTTGAACACCATGTATATATATATATATATATATATATACAATGCAATAGATATCTACTTGCTGCACCATTCTACCAGTAAATAACGTTTTGAATTGTATACAGTCTGCTCCATGTAGTATTGCTCGCTCATAATGCCTACTGAGCCAAGGCAGCAGACATTCGACTGATACCTGCAAAAAGTGGGCATTAGTCAGCCAGACCAGAAATCAGTGGCAGTCTGCATCTCTCCATATTAAGACAAAACCTACAGTTCTTGAATGGGTCACCGACAACAGTAGTTCGTCGCTAGATACTCGATATTAGCCCGGTGGCGTGGTGCATTCGTCTGCGTCTCGCAACCGAAGAAGACACAAAGGTGCGCGGGTTCGAGCCCCACCGTTGCACATTTGTATTTGTGGTGGTCCGTCTATGAAGCAATGCGAAAAGCAGTCCCACGGACGTTAAATCTTAGCTCAAAGTTAGCCCAGAAAGTAGTTGATACTCGATATCGTCTTTCACCGAGCTTCCCATTCAATCCGGTATTGGATATGGGAGATTGTTACTACACGTAGTTTATATAGCCTGACAAACTTTCATCTTGCAACGAACGTGCCGCATAATTGGCGCGTATTGCGGGGAGTCACGGGGCAGAAAAAAAATCGAAAAACGGAAAAAGTAGTACCCTAAATTCGACGCCTATTGATATACAAAAGTGCACCTGGGATGCTTTTCCATAGCCCCGCATGCCACACATCAGCGGTACACTCGGTATAGCGGACATACTAATTGATAGAAACTTACTGGGTCGTCGTCGTCGGCTAGCATTGTTTGAAACTGGTACATACAAAACGGCAGCTCCCACTTATTCCCTGTTGTGAGCAGTGCCAGTGCAGCCAAATGCTCGAAGCGAGTGCACAGTGAGCCTTCGGTGGGGAGCCCGACGCCCCCCATTGTTGGAGCAGCGCGAAAACCCCGAGCAGCCAGTGCCAACCGAGCCCGAGTAAGTGAAAGCCGAGAAAAACGAGAACTTGCAGTATCGGCGCGTATCAAAATAGATTTTGAACCAACAACACTAGCAGACGAGGCCACACAACACCTGACATGAGACCAGCGCAACTACACACGTAACACCCGATCTAGCCGATCAGCGCCCAGGCGTTATAGTAGACGCAGCCAAGTGGAGGGAAGTCGGTGGACTAGAGTTGCTATGTTGCCTGCATACAGAGCGCAAAACGTGAACAACAAACAGCGTGTGCAAGACCTGGAGGTGAATATGGTGGTTGAGCAAGTTTGATGCTTCTAGCAGCGTAGACGCTTCACCGCCGTAGGAACAGGTACTAAATCCTAAGGCAACATGGAGCACCCGCCGCACAGTCTACAGACAAAAGGAGCACAGCTCCTTGCCGACAACCGCTGTCCACCCGCACAAAGCTAAGGTCCCACACAGCGTCCCTGCTACAGGGCTATGAATTCAAGGGCAGGAATAGCCAAGATCGATAAAAAATTATCTAAAAAAAACAACGTAACGTCTGCGGCGGCGACGAACGACCTGCAGTAATACATCCGTGTACCACAAAAACACGACCCAACGTGCACAAACGCCGGACACCGAAAAACACACTGAGAATACTTTCGTTGCGCTGAAAGATCATTGAGACTTCTGCCTACGTCAGCGCTGATTGGGATGGAACTTTTAGAGTGTTCACGGAGACTTAGTCCCTGACATCCCTAAGCTGCAGGGATAGTGTGCGACTCACAGCCCCGCTACTTGAACTAGCAACGCAGGCCGCCCTAGTAGAAACGTGGTGTCAGTATTTCAAAACAACCGAACCGGTGACATTAAGGTGAACCGCAGAATGCGGCCAGGCCAAAACCTATCACTAACAGGCAAAAAGCTGGTCTGTCTCAAACGTTAGATGAGTCCGCTGTTTGCAGCACCGAGATCCTTCTTTCGACGAATACGAAGAGAGGACAAGCAGCAGGACAAGTGCATAGAGGAGACATGACTGCTCCAGAAGCCGTGTCTATGGTTCCGCAATACCTCACAAGCAAGGTCGTCATGTCCAGTACACAGCGAGGAACTAAAGTTTGTGAAAAGACTTACACATATAGGGATCACACTGATCTCTTCAGTCAAAATATTTGCTGTGATCATTCGAGTAAACAATGGTTGCGTCAACAACACTTAAGAGCTCGCAGATGCGTTTACTTAAGACAGCGCTAGCCTTTTTGATATAAACAATTTAACTATTTGCTTCATACTTAGCTTCTATGGACGAAACTAAGTGCCTCAAATCTAGCGGTACTTAGCAGATTGCGTAACACTTACTTTCTGAAAAGAATATTAGGCTTAAGAAAATTCCGCATCTACTCATATTGCTTATTTTATAGCCAATACCTCGCTACTCGTTAGAGGTGCGAAAGCAGTTCGCACTTTTCGGGATCCGGCCTATTTCGAGTTGATTGAGTTGTATGAGCAAAATTGGCTGAAGCAAATAAGCACGAAGAGTAGGCGAATGTAGTCTCTGACTGAGGGCTATCACGAGCCAGGTGACACATGCCATTGTAAATATTGTGACAGATTGTGTGCAAGGTATAATGGCGGTAAGTGCCACGCCGTCACCTCAATGGCAGAATTGGCACAGAAGTTTTAAAATGCTCAGATCATCGTATATGTTTAAGCTTACTAAATGCCTATAAATTACACCCAAACCGGGTGAAAATAAACAATAATGATACTTATCGAGAATTTATTTAAAATATTCTTTGTATATATACATAGGTGTGTAGATATATGATTATTTCCCGATGACATTATACCAAGCTTCTTAATAAATCATGAATACTTATATCAAGCTCATCTGAACGTAAGCGTGATTTGTTTATTGACAACTTAGGTCTCTCACGGAAAGCGGTAGTTTTCCTTTACTCTACAAACAGTAGTCGTGCTCATTAGGTAGCAAAAATATATTCCGTCGCCACTGTTGTTGGAGAGATAAATCTTGTGTAGAGACACCGGTTTACTTGATCCTCCACGATCATTAAGGTCACCGAGGAGATAAGAAACAAGAAAAACACAGAGACGGGGAGAAAACTGGCACTCAAGAATCTACCTAGATAGTCTTTAAAATAAATATATAGAACCTGTAACTGAGCTACTTTGCCACAGCCTCCGGATGCATCACAGCAGTTGTAGATAAATTAATCAACAAATTAATTGATAAAAACTGATGCGTGCGAACAACGCTCAGTGTTAGCGTCACGATAGGTCAGGCCGCTATTCTACAGGATTATAGTCATAAAGTTCTTCTTTCTCTCCCTACGCGGTAAAAGGACAAATATGATGCGATCGGAATAGTTGAGGTTATGACAAAACCCTTTTCTTTTTCTACGCATTGCCAATCGAAGCCCAATCCACTTATCTCTAGGAGAGTCACTGCATCCAAAAAGCTTCGAAGAATTGAACTAGGCATCAAGCAATAATAGCGTCGCGAATCTCGCGTACCTTCACAATGACCGCAATGCTGGTCGCCCGGAGGATCACCTTTATATATATATAAATATATATAAATATTTTTTTATATATATATATATATATGATCACTTTTTGAAGTTTATTCTTTGTATTGTTTAAATTGTATTGTTGTATTTATATATATATATATATATATATAACACTGTAAATAAAAATTTGCAAATCTTAAGAAAGAGTGTTGAAAATGTATAAAAGCGGAATCTAACCCGCAGCTCTTGGATTAGAATCCCCATGCACGTTACAATGCATCTTATAGAATGCGCACGTTACAAGCATCATATAGAACAAATTGATAATCACATAATTTCATACCTATAGGAGTTTATACGTTGCATGTGTGTAACATAGGCTTTTACAATAATTAGACCTAACGTTAAAAATTCACTTTTAAGAACACTCATTAGGCGAGTCGTACAAAGTTTGATTGCTTAGATCGGAGCCGAAAAGTGAGAGCAAAAAATAAAAATATTTAACAAAGTATGCTCAAAGTGAATGAAAGCTGCGCACGTATGTACAGACAAATAACCGCATCGTTTGTTATGCGCACTACATAATGACATGCGTAACTAAGGTTATGTATTGTAAATTTTTGTTGCAAAAATACTTCCAATGATGTGCGCAAATAGTCGTCAGTATACGAGTGAATTCGTATGTGTTTGAAGAATAGATAGATTCCCTTTAATTATCATGCAAACGTATATATATATATATATATATATATATATATATATATATATATATATATATATATATATAAATATATATACATACATATATATATATATATATATATATATATATATATATCCGGGCAAACTATGAAAAATGCCTCATAAAAGATCGTCATATTTTGATCTAGAATGGTGAACTTGTTGTGCTCAGCAGAGTGTCTTCGCGCGTCTGTTTACTAAATGTATCCGCCGTTAGCTTCAATGACCGTGTCAGTGCGCAAAAATGAGTGTCAGAATGTAAAAACTTGTTAGAATTTTGCTCAACCAGCCCCACAAATCTTCAGGATTTTGATCAAATGGCTTGTGTGAGCGGATGCGCCCTGTCTTGCTGAAACACATTCGATCTTCCATTCGACCGCGGTCAACCCACGGCTTCACAACAGTCATCAGAACAGCGGATCTCTTTGCTAGAGATCCGCTGTAATCCTTTCGCCCATACTTTCAAATAAGCGTAAAGGCATAACGTTCACGCTTACTCTAAGACCACACTTAGCACTTGCTCCTTGACCAGAAACTTGGACGTACCTATCACAGGCTCCTCCTCAGAAGAGTGGGCGGGCCACGGGTCATTTCTCTTATTCAATTTTGCGTCAACCGTGAGAAAATCATCTGAGATGAACCGAAGACGCCCGTCAGCCTCACGTTCGAGCGCTGGGACACAGGAGCAACTTAGGGCGAGCCACTCTGGTGACTTTATTCTCGTTAGACAGAGAACTTGTCGAACTTATCGTGCGGGAGCGGCCGGCCGGCCAACGATCTGCTACACAGAGGACGACAAAAATCGACAGTGAGACGACACGAGACTACCGCCGTTGCCAAGCAAAGTATCAAATCGAAGCATTGAAGACATACAATCGATATGAATATAGATCCATCCCGCAGTGATATCAAACATCAACACGACGAATGCCACTTTGTCGTTTATATATATATATATATATATATATATATATATACACTTCTGAAGTGATCTCGGCCTGGCCTCGTCGATACGGACACGCGACAGTCACAATACGCTCCCAATAGGCACATTGGCTTAGCCAAGTTATCGTGATATGTGTAACATGTACCTAATGTATTAAACAGAAAATAAATATATATTATTATAATTAGCGCGAATTCGTTAGAGTTTGCGCCGTGTGTATTTAAACAGAGTTTTATGAAATGTCTTCCCCGTGAAATCGAGTGGAAAGAAACAAATAATCCAATTACTGTGAAGCAGTTTTTGGTGGAAAAAGATGACGGGGCTGGACCAATCTCCTAAATTTTATAATTATTATCCCCGACTTAACAATGAAAAAATATTTTCAAGTCGTCTTCTTTTATGTTTCTTAAACTTTAAATTTAAATTTAAAAGTCGCACTTTAATCCAGATGCTTGCAACTATTAAGTAGATAGACTCAATATTTGCAACTTTATATTATTACTTACCTATTTACTCCATCGAGTCATTCAGAAATTGTAAGGCCGTGCAGACAAATGTGTGACTTTAGGAAGACTCTTATCTATTCTTTCTTTCCTAGACTATATTATGCTTCAGTTCTAGTGTGCGCACCTAGTGTACGCACTGACCTACCTTGTGAGGTACGTTACGGGGGACAACCTTCGAAAATAAAGAAGTAGGATGAAATCGATTTCAATCTTGAACGTCTGTTCTTAGCGCCTTCATGGAAAAGTGTTCATCCCAGCATGCTCAACGCACGCGCGTTGTTACAGCACGTCAGTAAACGAATACGTCCAGAACATAGTGAAGTAGTGTCTATGTAAAGAACGAAGCAAAATGGAAGGGTGGGGGAGGGTTTGGCATGCGCACCCTGCTTCCGCTTAAAAGACTCGATAGAGGCAAGATGACTATGACGTTCGGTGTTGTTGTCACGGCAAAGAAACGCATGGTACTCTACAGTGTATTACCTCAAGCTGAAGGTATTTTTGATGCACTAGCCGCTTGAATAGTCCGTGTCTCATATGAGACGCTCTCGGTTGCTTGACCTCGGTGCAGAGACGGGAGAAGGCTCTTTGTTGGCGGTCAGCAACCTCCTTCATCATCTACCTTGCCCATCTGTCTCCCCTGTCTGTCTGGTTGGTATCTTAGAGTCGTTGTTCGAACCTTCAACGACTTTTGTGCTTGCTCTTCAGTGTTATCATCATCAGCAGCAGCATCCTACTTTTCTTTTGTTTTTCGTCTTCTGAAAAAAAATCACCCTCCGGCCACAACAACTGTCCTTCCCCTTAATAAATTATTCGTAAAGGGCCAACACGCAAGGCCCAGTACCGGGTTATTTGCCCCCTCCGTGAGCGGTCGTATCGCCGATGTCTCGATTGCTGTTCTTTGTGACGGTGAGGGCGACTACAGCCACTACAAGGCCGAGAAGCGGGTAGGACAAGCGAAGATATGTTCTTTAAGGAAGAAGAACGAGTTGTCTATACTGGGCGCTTGCGCTAAGATTCTGGCCGACGATTTCCATTTGACAGAACGCGTACCGCTGTTTTATTATTATTATTCGTGAGACAAGCGAAACAAAAACAACCTCACGTAACAGGTACTTGGCGGCGATATACCTCGGTGTGTGTCGTACTTTATGTGAGCAGTGCATCGATGCACCTATTCTACTTGCTTGATGTGTGAAATGGCAACATATCATGAGTAACGATACTTGTTACAATCTGTCTCAACTAGACTCAAGCATGCATACGTAGCTCATTATGTATGTGAAAAATGAAAGTCGCTCTCTTAACAAATAAAAACTGAAATTTAGCCTTGTTCCAAAAGTTAAGAAAGAAATCCAAGAGTCAAAAACGGGGGTATTTAATAACTAGAACTAGCTCCGTTTATTTTACATTTACATTTACACATACATGGTGTCACCACCAGTTTTTGGTGAGCGCAATGACAACGTTTTAAATCAATAGTAAGATTATAATTGTCATAATGGTAACGATCTCTACAGGAAACCCTCATTTCATCAACAGATTCGTCCCGTCGTCGGCATGGCGATACCTTTCGGTCTGGGCGCTTATTGTATACATGTGTGTATATGTATCTATTATGTATATATATATATATATATATATATATGTATCTATTATATGTATATATAGTATATATATATATAGTATATATATATTATCTATAATATGTATATAGATATATATAATATATATAATATATATATATATATATATATATATATATAGATATAGTATATATAGATATAGATATATATATATATATATATATATATATATATATACATACACATATATATATACTCCCGCTCCCTGGTCACCGTTGTCGTCCCTCTCAAGCTCTCGCCGGCACCGCTTTTTCCCGTTCTTCCGGGAAGCAGCCGCCACACTGCCGAGGCGGCGCTTGGCGTACGCATGCGCGCCGCGTTTCGGCCGAACTCACCGACTCAACGGCTGCGGGTCGAGTGGTTCAGAAGAAGAGGATGGCGAGTGACCGTGGTGGTGATGATGATGATGATGACGACGAGGATGATGATGATGATCCTGCTCTCGCTCCGCTGGATGGATGGATCGATGGAAAGCGCTGGCGCCGGCAGGATGGGGGCGGCCGTGTCTATGCTTGTGTTATGTCATACGGTGTACATTTAGACGTGTCTGTGTATATATGCATGTATCTCTGTCTGTATGTATAGCCTTGGCTGGCCGCTACAGATCGACATCTGTGACGACGGCAGCCCCATAGATCAGGCGATCAGACGCACAGAGACGCACAGAGACAATACGTTGTCGTACATCCATCGACAGGAGAGGAAGAAGGAGAAGAAGTGTGTCTTGCAGAAACGACAGTGGATGGTCACAACCATCAGCTGAAGCTCGAAGTCGATTCGACAGAAGTTAAGCCAACCAGTGGCGCCGTTTTCTGTCGTCTTGGTCTCTTCTCTTTACCTGTCAATCTTTCTCCAGCATTCTTTTACTCTCCCCCCCCTCTATCTCTCACTTTCCCTCTTTCTCTATATATGTGTGTGTAGCTAGTTGATGTGTGTAACATATACCTAATGTATTATACGTAAATAAACTTTATTTGCTTATTGTGTATATATATATATATATATATATATATATAGTACTCATTTCTCCACTCGTTTACGTTTTTCTAGCTTACATCTAGAATTTAAAAAAATAAAGAGGTTGTTTTTAATTCTAGACCATTCTCCGTCCCAAACGGGCTTGGAACTCACCGTGAGGTATATCGACAATGCACCGAGGGCCGGACTTGTTAGGATATGTAGGGTTTCCCCCAACAGTTCTTGTGGCAGCATGGCCAACGCTGACTCTCAACGGTATGGTTAGTCATCTATTCTCAATGAGCGCATCGCTTAAAGAAAATTCGACCAACAGCAGGGATTGAACCGGCGACACCCCGGTAGATTCGACCACCATGACTAGCGCACTGGTCCCCTAGACCACGCCGCCACTCTCTAGCTGACGTCTAGCTAGCAGAGAAGCAGGGTAGCTTTGGTCAGCGACTGCGGCGGCCGCCTCTAGAATCCAGGACAACTTCGGCACAGAACCTTACAGGCGACGTTAGCAGGCTTCGGTATATACACGGCAGTTGCTGTCGCCTACCACGTTGCAGGCAGGCGATGTCGGCCAGCGCCCAGCGTCGGTAGATGGGCAACGACCTAAACACGGCTGGCGTTCCGATTTAAGCCAATACTGTTGTCGCGTCTTGAAGTCAGTAAAGTCCAACGTCTCATATTGTCTCTTGGATTGGCGGTGCCGTAAGCGCGTACCACGGCATCGCGTACAACGGGCAGCGTTGGCCTGCTGAAGCTTGATTGGCCGTCAGGGTGTGTTTGCAATTTTTGACGGCACAAAAAGAGGAGGCTGTCTTCTACCGGTCGGAATACGCGGGCGAAACCCTTCTGACCGTGGCACAGCTAACGGTTGTTATATGAGGGTAAAATCAATTAAGCATATATATATATATATATATACCTTTTTTTCATTCCTCTATGTTTATATAAATTAAACGAAGGTTTCAATTCAAAGCGACTTGTGTAAGGAAGAAGTGACCTCTTATCGATCACAACCCGAGATAATAAACAAGTACAGAGGTCTCTGTAAAGTAATGGTGCGAAATTATTTTTCTCCTATGTATAAAAACAGACTCAGATTTCGTACTAAAATTCTCTTGAAGACCCTTCAAAAACGGAAACAAGATGGTATTGTTTTTCATTTCCGGCTTGATTTTAAGTCTGCATTTGCGGTCACTATCCTAACTTCAGAAATTGATTTATTAAGAAAAATAGATTAAAGAATTTTTAGGAGAGAAAATTTATAGATCATGTTCTTCTAAGTTAGTAATGTAAAGAATCGTTGTCAAAGTCTTTACTAGTACCCGCATATCATGCATCAAAACCCCCGTTAGTTTTGCTCAAAAAAATGATTTTATCCCGGTAGCACAAACCAAGTGCATACCATATCTAAATGATAAAACTAACTTTCAGGGAATGTGTACCCTTTTCGTATATTACAAATATTGCGTCAATAAAAAATCTTAGATCGGCTTAGCTTGCTCGAAGCCAAACTGTACCCTTTGGTAGAAACACTTGGCTGTTTTATTAGGTTGTATATATTAAGTTGCGCAATTATTTCTCCTCACTACAGAGCGCTTTCCAACTCAGATGCAGTGTAACCAGTATTTAAGGTTTAAGGAGGTTAGTTGTTGTTCGGTTCATGATTTCTCTCATTTGTCCCAAAGTTCTGTTGTTTCGATGTTTCTATTACGTATAAAACGTTTAGTAAGTTTAAATCGAATAGACTACCAGTGCCAATTGTTTAGATTTAATAGATGAGAGATAAAACGCTTGAAGTGTATAGTGCGTGCTAGCCAATCTGATCGCGCGCTCGATACCTAGAGAAGTTAAAGTTTAATGTCGTTGTTGTTGTTCAGAAACGCAGTCGTCCCAAGGTCACGCATGTTACCACCATCTGGTGTGGTTCAGCGCGCAGAAGAAACGCCACTTCCATAGCCAGCAATCCATAGTCGGATAAGAAACCAACCTACAAAAACACTACCACAAATAGCATATGCCTGAATCTCACAGCCGAAGCAAACTGCAACATCGAATGCAGATACAAACACATTTACAAGTAATAATGAATTTTATTTAAAATATGTCTTTTAAAAGAATCTACATGTGTATGGCCGTTATCGTCATCATACATTTAGTGTCCGTGCAAAGCGTACATGCAGTGCGCAAATGTTTGGGTGGTTGGGTTTTGTTCGCAAACTTTGTCACACAGACAGTGAGGTCAGGCTAAGGCGTGACGATGCGCATCTCAGGAATGCGTTCGTCTAAATTGTTGCTCCTTCGGTCAAAGTGGAGTCTCAAAGAGACATTCATGCGTCTCATAGCGTCGCGTCATCGGGTATTCGCCGAAGTTCGTTTTCTGTTCACATCTGTTCACTCAAGGCAACGTTTTACGTTGCCCTGTAACCTAACCAAAATTAAATACGTCTCTGTCAAGGCCGTCTTGTCAGTAGCCTTGTGATGTGTGACGTCTTGTTGGAAACTTTGATCTATGACAAAATTAAAAACAATGCCAAGATGATGTTGAGTGGTCTCCGACACTCTAGCAATAATAGTACAGTTAGTATTGCAAATGCTATATAATTAACATATTAGAAATCGTGAAATATCTACATAAAAAAATATACCGTTGTTCAAAACAAATTATTAGTAATATTATGTTTGTTTCTTTTATTATTAGTTTTTTTTTTGCTTTCATATAAAAGTAATAATAATAATAATAATAATAATAACAATAATAATAATAATAATTATTATTATTATTATTATTATTATTATTATTATTATTATTATTATTATTATTATTATTATTAATTATTCTTCTTCTTCTTCTTAGTATTACTATTTTTTCTGTGCCATGTTGACCTTCGTAGCGAAGCTTCAATTGTCAAACGCTTACCACGACAGCTTGTATAACGCCTCTATAGTATAGCTGATTCACATAGTAGAAAACATAGACAATACAGAGCATTTCCCTCCTAGTACTGCTAAGACGAGACGGCTGGTCGATTTTCGGTGACTTTCTTCAGAGAGACGTCAGACACAAACACACACACACTCTGAGACTGAACGCATGGCACAATGACAAGCCGTATCAAGATATCGAAGCAAAGCAGCACGAAGCAGACGTTCATGATTAAATTGTGCCCCCCGATAAACGTTCGGGTCCGCCAATGTCTCTCCCCCTCTCTCTCTTTCTCGATCTATCTTTCTCTCAAATTCGTTGTACCTCTCAGTGAGTCTTCGCTGCCGCAGCAGCCGTTGCGTTGCCCCTGTTAGATGAAGTCCACCATCGCGCTACAAAGTGCGAACCCAACTGGCGTAGGACAACGAGTGGATGCCCCATAGGTTAGTAGAGGCAGCGACGGCAGTCGAAGTGGCCACGTCAACACTCTTCGTTGTGTCACGGATTGATTTACAGCGCCTCCGTGCAGGTAGAAAGGCCTGTTTGTCCGTCAGTCCGTCCGTGCACATAGATTGGCAGGCGCGCTGTCATGCAGTGACTAGTGGCACATGCCGCTAGAGGGCGCTCGTGCGGGTCTGTGTGCTGGCGTATGGCTACTTATCTCTTACGCGCAGGCAGAGCGCAAAGCGGGAGCATACAGCGCGAAAGCAGCAGCAGCGGCAAAAATAACAACGACAATGATGCGGAAAAGCAACAACGACGACGAGAAGGAACAACAACGAAAGAAACAACAACAACAACAATGAAAAACAAAAACTCAGAAACAAAAACCTGTCACCACAATCCAGACCTGCAGCCTCGTTTCATCAGTCGATAGGCGCGGGCTACTGGGCACGCACAGTCAGACAGTGTCTGTCCTTGATCTCCCGCTTTATATCTCTCTCCCGCGCGCTCTCTCTCTCTCCCTATCTCGATTTAACTTTCTATTTCTCTTCCTACCTCAGTCGCTCTTAGTCGTACGCGCCAGCGAATAATCTCGGGGGTGGAAACCCGACACACATATGGAATGGGGCAGCGGGGGGAGGGGGCGGGGGGGGGGAGCTAGAAACGAAGGGGTCGGTTGGAGGCCCTATTAAGCGTCGCAGTGTCGACTAACACTACCTCCGGCTATAATTTAGCTTTAAGTACCCTCTCGTCGTCCAGCTAACAAGCCGTTGTTGTCGTCGTTGTTGTTGTCGTCGTCGTCATCGTTTCGCGTGGCCAGCGTGGTTTCGACTGATGCAGTCATCCAGCCACCGCCACCGCGGGCGCCATTACTCTTCCTTCTGCTACTATTTAGTCTTGCTGTTCTCCTTTCGTGTCCTCTCCAATGATTCGACGTGGATAATACAAAACAACAACAGCAACAACAACAACAGCAGCAGCAACAAGAACACAGCAAGCCATATATTACTGCATTAGCTAAAACACTGAGCAGAGAAGGAGAACGAGAAGAAGAAGAAGCCTCAAGCAGGCATGTTGACGTTTTGCCCACATGGCCCCACGCGTTGGTTGGGTCGCTCATTCATTAAGGGAGGGACACGAGGGCTGGCCGAGTGTGGTTGTTGCTTGTGCTCTCTCTCTCTCCCTCTCTACCTGTCTCTCTTCCAATCGAGCTTAACCTTGTCGGCGGCTGTTGAGCCGGTAAGTCTCGGCCCAGCGGCACACGACAGCACAACCAGCATGTCGAGACATGGCGACATGTGGCCCTTCGTGGACGAAGTGCTACTTGTTTTTCCGCCACAGTCCACCTCCATCATCGAATCCATGCGTCCGTCCGTCTGGTAGTGAATCGCCGCCGCCGCCGGTGCCGATCAGAGCAGCTTAGCCCCTTCCCCTCCCCCCCCCCTTAGGTCCTAGGCAGACTAGGACCAACCTAGTCTCGTCTGTTCTAGGCATGGTTCTAGGCCTACAATACGCGCAGTGCGGGTCGCTTTGCTGCCGGTGCATCCTTTCCATTCCCCTCCATTGCACAACCGATGCGCTCCACCTGAATGGCGTGAAATCTTTGGCTATATATTAACTAGAACTAATTTCAGTGTTAGGACACAAAATACGGCGACGGTACTTGTTGGCTGTGTGTTCGCTCCTATGCCGCATCATTGCCGACGACCTCGTACTGCGAGATCAACCGTACTGTACTGTTAGATCAACTGCACGCAAATGAAGCATCTTCACCTGTACTATGTGGCAAGCTGGGAATCTTAGAAAGTTGTACTCAAAATGATAATAATTAAAACTCAGTTGTCAAGCCTTGACCCTTAATAACAAAAATGGTTGAATGGCGTCTATTGAGGCAAAACCTTTTTTGTTTTGAAAAGGCAAAACCTTTTTTGTCACACACAAAAAAAAATGTAATGTAAAAAGCTACAGTCGGTAAAAATAGTCAAGGTACACCAGTGTGTTTCTGTGCTAAGAGCCCAGAATCTGCACTATCAACCCTATTTATGCTTTTTACGACGATAAAAGTTCTTCGCTTTCTTCTGACACAGGATACGACGTCTTGAGCGACGAATTCACGTATCACCTTGGTGTGCAGTAAAGTTCACATTTCAGAAAGACTTCATAGACTGCCCTGGTCTGAACAATCAACATAGACATGCCGAAGTAAGCAGGTGTTTATGATGCATATCAAAAAGGTAAAAAAAAGTGGCGCTCTAGAGCGAAGCAGGTTGTCATGTACTTCTAGGATAAGTGAACAACTGTAACATTGTACATGTATATTTACACGAATCTGTAACCATACGTTTACGTGTTTTTTAATGTGTGACTGCTATTCTTATTAAACAGGCCACTCCTTTTGCGCATCTGTTTCAAAAGCTGTGCCTCGCATGGATTACCGGTGATTTTTACCGTACGCCTTACGATATCTTATCAGGTGCTATTCTGATGGAGCTCTCTCTTTTTGCTCCTACACAGCCAGTTTTTGTGCTTTATATGTTCATGCTTACTCCTGTTAGCTACTTCATTAGCGAGTACATGTGCATAGATCAACCATTTGCTGCCCATTTTACTCGGCGGAATGTCATGTAATGTAGCGCCGCATATGCATTGTAAAGGTAAAACTTCCGCGGTCTAGCAACTGTACTACTGGTTACATGACCACATGGCTATCACTGGGATGAAACAGTTGAAACATTGCCTCCTCGAATCGAATAGCTTGTGATTGCTGTCGAGCTCGGTGGCGTGGTGGCATGCGTCTGCGCCTCGCGACCGGAGGAGACACATAGGTGCGCGGGTTCGAGCCCCACCGTTGCACATTTGTATTTATAGGGGTCCGTCTATGAAGCAATGCGAAAAGCAGTCCCATGAACGTTAAATCTTGGCTCAGAGTCAGCCCCGAAAGAATTTAGCTTGTGATTGCTACCTGATATTAGACACACTAACCACTGTTGAACCATCTGTTACTAAACACATTCGTAACAGAAACTCATTTGCCCTGATGAGTAGTCCGGCGCCTTATTAGACGTTGATTATCATATTATTTTGCTAATCGTCCTCAGTCAGCCCACAAAAAGACCTTTTCGTTTCGGCTGGTAAATCAGTGCGTCAAGACAACGACGTTTGCGCTGGTGAATTGGACAACGAAGTGCATGACGAAAATAGCTACGAAAACGAGTCACCACGAGGCCACCGTCAGCAGCGCGGCAATTGCCATCATATTGGATTGGAATCGTTTGATTGTTGTTAATATTATTGTTGTTATTGTTGTTCTTGTTTTGTTGTTGTTGTTTTTCTTGTTTTGTTGTTGTTGTTGTTGTTGCTGTAATCGTAATTGTAACGTCTGCTCAAAGGGCTTGTTACTACAACCACGACTCGATTGTCACGACACTGATGACCATTTCGAATGAGTCGTGATCGCTCCTATTTGGGACTATCTGCCATTGTCGCTGCTGCTGCCGTTTGCTGCACTCTATACACGCTAATAGGTGCTTGCTCCCTATTGACTAGTCGAATCCATTAAATACTAGAAATGTGCATAGTTATCTGCCAGGGCACTGCTCACGACTGTTGCCACAAAATCATGTCGATTAGGAAGGTAATAATAGCTGTCGGGGCAAGCGTTGCGCGAACGAACAGACATACGTTTGATTAGTAAGAAATCGTTAAATGCTCATGTTTGTGCATTGCTGTGGTTTTTCGTGAGATGACAAGCGTATATATATATATATATATATATATATATATATAGAGGTAAGAACGCTCGACGTCTTTAAGTCTCCTTGGTTGTGGGCCGGGGTGGCCTGCGATGACAGGCATGTATATTCCAGGTACATCGTACACGGGTTCCGTCATCTCGTATCCTCCCGTCGGGAGTTTCATGAAGACTATCGTACTCAGTGCATTTGTCGGTTCTGCTCGCAGCAATGCGTTAAGTACCACGCGGTTGATTGTCCGGCACTGCAACAAAGATCCTTACACTTCTTCTCTCGGTAGAACGGCCCCACAACAAATATTTAGGTTTAATAATAACATGAACTATCTTGTACATACTCTATTTGAGTAAAACAAAGATGATATATATATGAAGTTGTTTCTGCAGACGTTGCAATTATGCGGAGCTCACGCTTGATATACACTACATATTCGGGCATCTGGGAAAGTTTTTGAAATTTCCCGCCTAGTGGAGAGTGAGTTAGGAATCGAATCCACTGGCGGATCGCTTCATCGTTATTGATGTTTGGAGGGAACATTCGAGTTGATTCTCCCTTAGACGGACGCCGGTGTGAGAAGATGACAAGCCAAACACAAGCATGCCGGTGCCGCAACAGCCGTACCCAAAACCGGGCTGCGTACCGTCTTACTTATGTACAATCGACACACCGGATTAAGTCCGCACGCTTAGTTTGAAGAGCTGCAACCGACCGGTGATAAACCGGTGATGAAGACCCTATCTCTAAGCAGTGTATGAATACAGGTACAGAAACCTTCAAACTTGGCATTTCAATTTGTACGACGAACCGTGTGAGGAACGTCCGAAAGCAACAACGGCGAACGACGAACATGTTTCTCATGTGAATGAAGGCAGAGTGACAAAGATGCCAAGTAGATGTTCGACATGGACTGCTCCGGCCGCTTGCTTCGGTAAAACGATGTCAGATCCCTACGTAAACATACGTGTGTGTGTGTGTGTGTGCGTATCTCTGTTGCAAATAGTTACTGCCCGGGTGTACGAATCCGGCAAGCGGATACGTTAGATCGACTACAGAAATGATCCTGTGAAGTACGATCTTAAAATATAGTTACTGTCCAATGTTACCCAACTGCGCTAGCGTTTGCCTGCTCGGTAGCCGTTCATAGTTGAGAAGTCCTCGAAACAGCAGCTTGTACAGCCGCTGTTCTGTAGCTGGAAAGGATAGTGTTGCCAATGGCGCTATTACTGAGCTCCTTTCTTCTAGTATAATAGACAATATGATTACTATTACTATCGCAATCACTGCGTATTACTGATGTAAATGTTCCTGTTGTTGTTGTTGTTGCTGCTATTGTTGTTGTTGTTGTTGCTGCTGCTGCTGTTGTTGTTGTTGGTGTTGTTGTCAATATTGCCGGATTTATTGTTGTTAGGGTGCTGGAGTTACGCCTCGCTTTCTTTCCTGCCGCCGTCTGTTCTCCCCACACAGAAAGCGCCTGGCGTCATTGTCGCTCAGAAAAAATTACACTGGCCGCTGCTGCTGCTGACTAGGTGAATGCATACCTCATCAGATCACCACTACCACTACGACTTCTATTACCAACTACTACTACTACTACTATTACTGCTGCTGCCGCTGCTACGACGACGCCGACGACGACTATTCTGTAGTGAATTGTTTGTAGTTTGTAGTCGGTCGTGGCGGACTAGATTGAGGAGGTTGATGGCAATCCAGTCGACCATCATCCCCGTGTAATAATAATAATAACGCTTCATGCCGATGCCGCCGCCGCCAGTTTGGCGGACAAAGTGTGTCTGTGTGTGATGGTTAACCTTGGCAAGTGGCTGTCGACGGCAGGCAATGGTGTGTGCGTGGTTTGTTCATGGCTAGTTGTTGGGTCGGTCGGTCTCTCCTCACTTCGACTCGGTCGGTCTTCGAGTCGTGTCGTCGTCGTCGTCGTCGCCTAGTCCAACTACGGAACTAGCTATAGGCCAGATATACATATAGATAGATAGATAGATAGATACATAGACAGATAAACAGGTAGGCAAGACAGACAGATGTATAGTGGGCTGGTATAGTGGAACTACTACATCGGAGGAGAGAGAGAGCGACAGGGCGCCAAAACTAGAGAGAGAGAGCGGTAGAGAGAGAGAGAGGTAGAGCGATGGGAGGAAGATATCTATAGTCCGAGATATATATATATATATATATATAGAGAGAGAGAGAGAGATAGATAGAGAGAGAAAGAGTGAGATATGGGGGGTAGAAATTGACCAGTAGTTGACGACGAAGTCGAGGCCAACCAGCAGATGAAGCGGGTGCTCGATTGACCACGATGGTCGTTAGCGTTGTTATTGTTGCTGCTGTTGTGATTGCTGCTGCTGCTGTTGTTGTTGTTGTTGCTGTTTTTATTGTTGTTGTGGTGGTCGTCGTCGTTGTTGTCGGTCGAAATTGCACGTATCTAGCTACGTTTGCGCGTCGTCACACTTTGGCGCCAAAAGTGATGCCAAAATTCATGGCCCTTCATCGCTCGTCATCGCTTGCAGTAGGCGCCGTTGTTGACGTCGTCGTTGTTGTTGTTGTGGTTTTTGTTGTTGTTGTTTTTGTTGTTGTTATTGTGATTGTTGTGGTTATCGTTGTCATGGTCGCCATCATAGTTCAACACATAGCGCAGCCGCTCAGACGCTTAATCAGTGCAAACAAACATTCCCCGGTTATTCCCGCTGTTCGCCATCACTATTGCCACTGCTCAGAGGAGTCAGAGACGTGATTTGTGCTTAATGACGACGACGACGTCTATGTGTAGTGTGCTGACGTCCGAAGACGTTCGGAGACGTTCTTTGAAGCCAGCAGAGATCGAATACGCCGCGTTTAGTTGGCTACACGTCTGGTTCTTAATCAGTTAGTTAGTTGGGGCAGACGGTAAGATAGACAGGCGAGCAAGCGGCTTAACGAATAGACACGGTACTAGTGCGCTCGCTATTGTCATCTAACTATGGAGTGTCGCCGGTTCGATGCGCCCTGTTGCGTATGCTGATCGAATTTTCTTTGACCGATCTCGTTGAGAATAGATCGATAGATAGATATCATAGACATAATACCCCGCTACTGAGGATCCTCGGCTAACCTGCTGCTGCTGTCACAAGGACTGTTAGGAACAAAACCTTAGATTTTTATGTAAAGCATATTTATTCAAAATAAATAATCAAGTTTATATAGAAAATCGCATATAGTTTTGTAATCCTCGCGAATTTTGGTATTCCAACACGAATGAATAATAATTAAATCAGAAATGGTGTGTAATCTCAACGTGTCCGGCCTTCATTAAAGATATGCTTTCCTCACCGCGTTTCCAAGCCCGGAGGCGATAGTATAGGATACACAGGGTGGTGGCGTACCAAAAAAGCAACAGCACCTTGACAGCATATGTAGGCCGTTCTACAACTGTTACTAAGGCCAACATCACTACTACTACTACGAAGACTGCGACTATTTCAATACTGTCGACGAACGCGATGCCGATTTGTCCACCATTCGACATATGCCACTGCAACGTATACTATCTACGAGTATGTACACATGGGATACCTGAAAAACGTCACCACCAGACGCAAAAAACGAAGCACGCGTACAGTGAACATTCGATTCTTATTGCAAAGCCAAGTCAACTGTCAGCAACAAGTCATGTTAAAAGTAATAACAATATTGTTGCGTATCTATGAAATATAGCAAACACAGCAACACGTTCTGCATAAATATATATATATATATATATATATATATATGTTTAGTGCCTATACATTCTGAGTATCTAAAATGATTTGCCACTATGACGAGGATAAAATAATGATAACAGTATTACTGAGTACTGTTATATTTAGTCACTACTCGACGCACACGTAGATCTAGCCGGAACAGAAATATTGTGAAGAAATAATGGAATTATTAGAGACAGAATATTGAAAATAAAATGGGCCTTCACTTGAATACAAAATGTATGTAGCAAGCTTATTCGTTTAAGCGTTATTTGACTAACAGAAGAGCCCTCATCAATAATGATGCTTGCATACCGATGTATATATGTGGATGCGCTCTAAGTCTAGTTAATACAGGGTTAAAAAATCCTTTTGGGGCTGACTCTCAGCCAAGGTTTAACGTCCGTGGGACTGCTTTTCGTATTGCTTCATAGACGGACCCCCATAAATACAAATGTGCAACGGTGGGGCTCGAACCCGCGCTCCTATGTGTCTCCTCCGGTCGCGAGGCGCAGACGCATACCACCACGTCACCGGGCTCGACAGTTAATATAGGGTTACGGCCCTGAACCCGCAACATCTCTTAGAACCAAAGCTCTACGCATCATATGGCGTTTCCTCTTAGAATTTGTTTTTAATTATATTAAGTTAGCAGTGCAAGCCGTCACCATATATTAACCCTACTTAAGCTTGACCTCACAGGCGACAATACAATAAATCATATTTTACTTACAAGGAAAACGTGGTAACCATTTTAGCTGTAAATTCTAACCGGTACACCTGTTAGCATTATCCTCTATAACGTAAATAGTATTCTGCTCACAAGGAAAGCACTTAAAATAGAGTATAGATGTTCATCCAGCCGTTAACGTCATTCGTCGTTTATAATAACCACTACGACAAAAACACTTATCTACATGTAATATTCAAAATATGACCAAAGTCAATGATCTTAAAAATGCGACGGTTGCGGCCGGTGACCATCCAAGCGATGCTAAATCATAGTAGCACCAAGAATGCACCCAAAGCAGTGCAAATTTGAAAAAGGCCTTTTCGTTTTAAAACATTTTTGAAGATATTGGTTTTAAATCTAGACCATCCCCCGACCTCTACGGGCCTGGAATCGCCGTGCGGCATACTCTGATGCACTGAGGGCCGAACGTGTTGAGATATATAGGGTTTCCCCAACATTACTTATGGCAGCATAGCCACTGACAGTCAGCGAATATGAAAAAAAAGGCCTGGAACAGGCTTCAGCCGTTCAGGTTAACATCTAATGGAAAATTGAAACAAACTCGGTAAAAGCGTATTGCTTTATTATGTAAACAAATGTGCGGTATATTCTATTCATTCGTAAGCGATGCCGTTTGTCGTTACAGTAGCTAAGAAAGCCATCGTTTGTTTAACGAAGATGTCTCGTGTTATCTCACTTATATATATATATATATATATATATATATATATATATATTTACATTTATGTATATATATATATATATATATATCTACATATATATATATATATTTACATATATATATATATATATATATCTACATATATATATATATATATATATATATATATATATATATACATACATACGTGTATATGCCAGTTCACAAGCGTGCACCCTTCGATCGATAGAACAGAGCAGCAAAGACGTCACGGCCAGGCTGATGGCGCTGCCGCCGTCAGCGCCTCGCTCTGTCGTAACGGTTACGCGCGTCTAAAAAGCCGTTATATTCGTAGCACAGCGTTGTTTTAGTTGTTGTTGTTATTGTTGCTGCTGCTGCTGCCGCCGCTGATGTTGCTGTGTGGGTTCGTTCACCCAGCGGTTCGACTACAACGTCAATGTTGACGTGGTCTTGTTGTAGATGGCGCGCGGGCTCTCGGCGTTGCTCACCGCCGGTAGGGATCGAGCTCCGGTCCGCAGTATCTACCGCCCAATCAGCAGCTCCAACAACACCACCACCAACAACAAGAACAACAATAACAACAACAACACCCACGACAGCAATAGCAATTACAATATGAACAACAATGACGGTGACGATGACGACGATGACAACAAGAATAAGACGAAATAAGAGGTTCAGCGCACAGCGGCACGGGGAAATTGCAGGAGGCATGCATTTAGCCGCGTAAGCAACGAACGACAGAAAGAGGTGGTGCATTACAAACCACAAGATGATGATGATGATGATTATTATTTATATTATTATTACTATTATTATTATAAAGAAAAATCTTAGTATTGCATGTCAACCATCGCAGATCGTCTCTCTCTCTCTCTCTCTCTGCCGGCCGTTCTCCCACAAAAGCAGGCTGAACAGAGATGGCAACGACCAAACCAAAATCACAGACAGTTCCGGCGTAGAACGGCGGCAACGATCGCGGTCAAGAAGCGCGCCCTTCCTTGTTCCGTTTGCCTGGCCTGGTTGACGAGCTTCCAAAGACGACTTCGAACGAACGAACGAACGCATGCATGCATACATGCACGTGTGCTTCCGCGTAAACAAACGATTTGTACTTCTAGAACTAGAACTACTACTAGTAGTAGTAGTGCGACCACTAATAATAAGACAACTCTTTGAAGCCAGCGTCACTCATTGGTCGCTGATAAGTCGTGTAAGCCTCCCGTCTTAACAACAACGACGACGACAATGACGACGACAACAGCAGCAGGAGAAGCAGCAACAACAACAACAGCAACAACAAGAACAGCGACACCAACAGCTATAAAAACAGTTGCAGCAACAAAAACAACAACAGTAGCAACTACAGCAACAACAGTAGCAGCAGCAACAACAACAACAGCAGCATGAATGACAACACCAACAACAACAACAACAACAACAACAATAACAGCAGTAGAAACAACAACAATAACAGCAGCAGAAACAACAACAACAACAACACCAGTAGTAGCAGCAGCAACAACATCAACAGCAACACCAACAGCTACAAAAACAGTTGCAGCAACAAAAACAACAACAGTAGCAACTACAGCAACAACAATAGCAGCAGCAGCAACAACAACAGCAACAGCAACAATAACAACACCAACAACAGCAGCAACAATAACAGCAGCAGAAACAACAACAACAACAACAACAACAGTAGCAGCGGCAGCAGCAGCAGCAACAATTACAACATTACATGTTCGTTCGACTCTGTGGCGGCGCTAACAACCGTCAGCTGATTGCATGGTGTTGCATTCATCCGGCTGGTGTTGTTTTTGTTGCTGCTGCTGCTGCTATGAGACAACCATTACCGAACTGTAATAGTTACCAGCACGATGAGCTTGCTTCTACAACCGCTATTCGTACAAATACCACCACCACCACCACCACTCCTGCTACGGAATCTAGTACGCGAATGGCGAGCCGAATCGTCTGTCCGCTTCGGCTTCGGCAGACTCGAAGACGGCAACTGATGTTCTCCATCAGGTTCGCCACACCATCAAGCACGACCAGCCATGGTTACAATGACTCGGACAATAAATGCTACTACGCTAACTATCGTAACAGCTAGAGCAACGGGCATGACCCACGGTCGCCTCGACGACGACGGCCAGAACCGAGACGTAAAAGTGAAAAAAAACAAGAATCAATGTGAGCACACATCAAGAATCGTCTGACCGTTATTTCCATACTGTCCAAATAACAGCAATATATATATATATATATATATATATATATATATACCCCTCTCCACAACTGTTAAAAAATCTAGAGCAAAACGTTAGGCCAATAATGCGTAAAGCCTCTAACATAGTGTTCCCTATTCATCGACGCCGATAAAATCCGACTGCTGTCAACCAGAACCGGCGTTTGACCCATTTCGAAAAGCGGAATTCTGTGCGAGCGCGCTTCCGGAAATTCGGACGGCTGCATTTGGGTTCGTTCGGCGTCGAGTCCCGTTATTCGGATTATAGGCCTCCGGATGAATACCGAGAATCGTCACTGAAGAAGTACGCCACATTCGCCAAAAACCGTTGATTAGTTCACGCGGTATCCACCACCATCACGACTGGCGTGGGGAACTGCGTGAGGAGGCGGACTCTTATTTTCGTTTCAATGTTGATGATACCTTGTGTAGTAAATTTAATGGTCGCGCACATTACGTGGCCGCTCGAGATGCTAGCTAACCAGGGCAGACACAAATCCGCTACAAATTAGCTACTAACTTAACCAAAATCTTCATAGTAACGCAAAATAATTCGATAGTGCAGAGTCTAAGTATGACTGACATGCAAAGCTTTAGGGAGTTTTTACCCAAAACAGCGATCGAGTGACATGAGGCCGAAACATCTGACAGTACGCCGGCGTAGGAATGCTAGCTCTCTCTCTCTTTCTCTCCTTTTAACATCAAATTAGCTTGATACTATCGCTGGGTTTTGTCAAGCGCGTCAAAGTTTATCCATTTAGCGAAAACGATATTACTACAGGTGCTAATTAGACTTAGACACTTTAAGCAAAACTATGTTAATGACTTCCCCGCGGCTATGATCGGCAATTTGCAGCATTGATACCTCATTTAAACTAAATACCTGCCTGAGCAAGCTTACAAGTGAAGATCCTTACACATATGCAGAGGTTGTTACATCGGCTATCCTTGATTCACTCCTCTTTTTAACATTTTTTTAGGAGGTCATTATCCTCCGTCCCCTACGGGCTTGTATCCTTGATTTACTCTGTATGTACTCTAGCGTCTCACACAAAGTGTTGTCGTCTTTTTTTGCGCCACAAGTGCCATCCATGACTAGCTTTTTACACATAGTACACAGGTATTTATTTATTTTCAAATATATATCCGGCGCAGAATGTACTGTTTATCGTATATATACCCTAAGGCAACATCACAGTTCCAGGAACGCTTCTAGATCGACAAATTAATTGTAGCCGCTATACGCGGTTTCAGAGCACCGCATGCAATTATGCTTTGATACCGCTGGCGACGACAAATCTAAACGACAGCGTTCGTTCATAATCGCCAGCCTCCTCCTGATACACAGGTGATGACACAGCCCTTGTCTGTCTCTTGCTTATGCATGCAAGTATGTGTGTGTGTTTGCTTATATATATATATATATATATATATATATATGGGTCACTCTACGGTGTACTTTAGCTTGTCTTATCAAACATAGTTCTGATTTACAGTAAACACTATCGTTTTTTTATTTTTTATCGCAGGTAGGTCGAAGGCGAAGACTGGTGTGTTGTTGTCACGCATTGTACAGCAACTTTATTTAGTGCGACCGTCATCCTATATTGGCAGACCGGAGTGCTTTCAATAGCAGTGACATTTCAAAAGGGCGCCACAATTTTTATTGCCGCTGCTGCTGATGATAATGCAGCTATCGCTGTTTGTTATTGATGTTGTGTTGCTTCTGCTCCTGTCAATGGCGCTGTTGTTGTTGTCTTTGTTGTTATTGTTGTTGTTGTTGTGTTTGCTTCCGCTGCTGCTGCCGCTGCTGCTGTTGTTGCTGATATCGATGTTATGACTGTCTTTCTGTTGTTACCTCTGCTACTGACGTCATCGTTGGTATTGTTGTACCTGTTGCCGCTACCGTTGTCACTGTTGTTGCTCTTTTACTGTTGCCGTGGCTGTTGCTTTTGTTGTTGTTTTTCTTGTTGTTTTTGTTGCTGTTCCGTGTTTGTTACTGGTGCTTCCGTAGCAAGTAGTTGTTGTTGTTCTGCCTACGGACCACGCTGTCAGCTATCACGTTGACTGTGTCACCGCTGCGCGCGCTTGTCTGTCTGCGGCTTGCTTGTTGTTGCTGTTGTTGTTGTTGTTGTTGTTGTTGTTGTTGTTGTTGTTGTTGTTGTTGTTGTTGTTGTTGTTGTTGTTGTTGTTGTTGTTGTTGTTGTTGTTGTTGTTGTTGTTGTTGTTGTGTTGTTGTGTTGTTGTTGTTGTGTTGTTGTTGTTGTTGTTGTTGTTGTTGTCGCTGTTGTTGTTGTCGCTGTTGTTGTTGTTGTGGTCGACGTAGTGGTGCCCCGTTGAATTGTGGCGCGCGAGGCAAAACAACAGACTGTTGGTGCTACTGGTGCTGTTGTTGTTGTTGCTGCTGCTCTAGCTGTAGTCACTGCCTATATTTACTACGACGTGTACTAATACCGCTTCTGCTGCGTCGTCGTCGTCGTTGTTGTTGCTAGCCTGCGGCTGCTGCTGCCGCTGCAGCTTCATGTGCAGCATCATGAATAATGATCTACGAGATAGATACATAACAGGTAATAAATCGGTGGACGGGTAGGTAGCAAGCAGTTGATTGTTGTTGTTGTTGTTGTGCTAACGGATTGTGTGGTGCGTACAATAAACACATGCGACAACAAAAGAGCACGCCGAACGACCGGCCAGCGACAGCGACACAACAACGTATGATGGACAGCCAGGGCCGCCCGATCGAGGATCGACCCACTCACTCGATCGACCGACCCTGAACGAAGAAAGGCCCTCACTCAGCACTCGGGCCTGCGGAGCAGGAGGCCAGAGGGCCGACAAGGGCAGAAAAGAACCTTGGAGGAGCGCGCGCAAAGGCCCACTTCTTTCTACTTCTGTGTGCGTAACGGGATAGTGCATGCAGCCTGTTGTACCTGGCTGCGCCTGCCGTCGGCCTGGGCCCGTTTCTTCGACTCTACGCAAAAGTGCTTGTTGTTCGTGTCTGTGCTATATTTTCTGGCCAAGCTAGTCGTCTGGATGTGTGCTTTTGTCCTGTTGGTCTCTAAACGACGCCAGATTGTTATAATGATTAATATTTATTTGAATGTTCAGGTGCGGCATGAACCGTTTGAGCCAGCTTCATCGTGCTCTGCTCGCTTCCAGTCAATTCATGGCGCCCAAGAAGACAGATTTATTATTATTATTATTATTATGAAATACAATTGTAAGATTCAAACGTGCTTGATTGATTTTAGCAACAGTAGCCTATTTACTAATTTCATGGCATTAAGCGGCATTGCCCTTGCAGACTGCGAGAATTTCCTCCGCGAAATAATAATAATAATAAAATAAGACGAAACATTAATTTTGAAGTAGCACCAACGGCAACAGAATCATCTCAGCTGTCTCTTTTTAAAAACTTATAAACGCGTATGCCTATGGCGCTACTGTTGCTACGACATATTTCTAGTAGTAAAAGTGTTCCTTGATTCTGCGTTAAAAAGATAACATGTCATCTCACAATAGCAATCCACTTGGAAAAAAACGAATACAGGAGCGTCACTGCAGGGACTATAGCTACAACCAATTGCCACACGAACAGGGATAACACGGCTCAAACGCAACGTCAACTACAAAATTGCCCTCAATGTGCCATTAGATGAGCAGTTTTGCATTCATTATTGCTGCAATAATACGAAAAAAACCACAGGACCATAATGCTCTCGGAGGAGGAGACCCCGAGAGAGGAATCATGCCGCTACTAAGCCTTAATGTAGAGAAGGCGATGGTAACAGGATTGTCAACAGGCTCAATCTTCACCCAGTTAGTTTCCTGACCACCGAGGCAAACGTATTCAGGAAGAGGAAGAGTCAAGTTCTTCTCGAACTAAAGATTGAATGAGAAGAACGCATCGTTAATGAGAAGCCAGCCGTCGATATCATGACTGTCCGTAGACGGCTTGGTGCGGAAAGACGCACAGAGAGCAGAAATCGAATAAAGAGAGAAGCCATATGCCTATCTAGAACGTGTGGCGTCTGCCGGACTGACCACGAACGGCTGTCAAATTTAAGAAAAACTAGTTATTCCGCTCTAGTTAAAAGCGGAGAAAATTGCCTTATTCTAGTAGATGTTTGGTTTTACTAAGGTACGGCAAAGCAGATGATTCCAGGCACTTTTCGGTTAAGATCTAATGTATGCATTGAAGATATCTTGAAAACTATATTTTTTACAAATGTAGTATATATCTTAGTAAACGCTATATATATATATATATATATATATATATATATATATATTGTGTGTCTATATCACATATATGTGTATGTGTGTGCGCTAAACATTGAGGATGAAGGCACTGAGCCGGAGGCTGGCGAGTTCCGTCCGCGTTGGGATGAACGCTGATGAAGCTCACGCATCGCTGTGCACTGTGTGTCACTGTCATTCGCGCATCGACACGAAGCGTCGAGGCACTGATCGAGGAGAACTCTGGCCGGCCACTCTGAACGGAAAGCCAAACCAGAAAAAGGGAGACGAAATCATGGCATCGAAGCAAAACTATGCCGCCGATGAGAGAACGGTTATTGCGGAGCACGAGATACTACAAAACGCAGGCCTGTGCACGGGATGCACAAACACATTGTGTTGCTGTTGTTGCTATTAATGTTGTTGTTGTTGTTGCTGCTATTAATGTTGTTGTTGTTGTACGCGCCGGAACAGACTACGTGATTCATCTACGGGCTACTCTGCACAACAAATATTGGTCATCGTTGGCGGTCGCCTGACCAGCCGTCTGTCTCTTTTTCCTATAGCTCTATCTATATACCGCGTATGTTGTTGTTTTGTTGTTGTTGTTATTGTTGTTGCTGTGGTACGCGCCGGAACCATGAATGGGCTACGGGCTGCTCTGGCCGACAAATAGTGGTCATCGCTGACGGTCGGTCCCTGTCCAGCATGTATCTTTTTTCCTACTGCTTTATTTATCTAACGCGGTACGTTCCCCGCGCTATTGGTTGGCTATTTGTGCCGTTTGCCTGTAGGCACCATTTTTAGAAATAGGTCACCGGTTTTTAGGTACACGCATTTACATGTATATATATATATATTTAGGCGTATTGGCTTAGCTGGTCTATTGTGATGTGTATAACATGTGCCTAATGTATTATACGGAAAATTAACTTACTATACATATTCAAAAAAAAAAAAATATATATATATATATAAATAAACTAAATGTCTCGCATTTAGCGGTACATTACTGCGTAAAAGCGGCCAGTCTAAAACGGGTATTAGGATTAATAACTTCGGCAGATGATCATGTTGTTGACTTTCTACCTAACGTCCTTTATTTGTAGAACAGATTATAAAGCAGTTCGCAGTGTCCGAGATCCCCATGTAAGTTCAGTCCATAAAGCACTATAAGGAAAAATTGCTGATACCGATCTTAAGTTTTGCACCTCAGGGGCAATAATAGACATACTTTGTTACGTGTCTGATATGAAACACCTGCGAATAGAAGAGAAGTGACTAAGACGAGATCGAATCTCCGAGCGTTCCTCCAGCATACTGCTTTATCAGGTTGAGAATGGAACGTATCGCTATAACATTCTGGTTGTGTCCATTCTTAAGCGCTAATTTAATCTCTTCTCGAATGGTGTAGTGGCCCACTTTTAATTGGACCTTACTTTTGATTGTAAGTGCAAAATATTCCTAAAGTCAAATATAACGTGTAATACAATTTCTTTTGTCTCTAAGAGCCTATGTACTTATGCATATGTTATCAAGTGTTGATGCCAACAATCGCTGTTGATTCCAATAGCTTTCTCTCACCCTACACCTCCACCCTAGTTGGCTTGTGCTGCTACCGTTGGCCTGCTTGTTTAAGTTCTCGTAGCAACTCGTGGCAATTCAACATGTTACCTTTGTTACTGCTGTTCTCGAATAAACACAGCGAGCGCTCACAGGCTCATACGCATCGATAGACATCCCCGCGCGCACAACCATATATATATATAGATATATATATATATATATATATATATATACACGGCCTGAACCGGTCATGCTTCAGCTCTCGCCAGAAAGGTAGGGTGAGGACGTACCTGAACATCGGCTACCTGGTACAGGTATTACCCACTTGCCTTCGAGAGCATTGGCGGGTCGGGCGTAGCCACTTGCGGTTAGCTGCATAATGTCGGGTGGAGGCTGATTCTATGTGCTTTTAGATATAAATATGTATACAAGAGTATACTTGCTGCTTCGATGGCTTCCACTAGCCTCCTCACGATGAATATCTGCATACGTATACGAAATACAATGATGCGCGATAGGAATCATGTCGCACGATGTTTCACTGCTTAGTCCACCCAATACAGGTGTAATTCGTTGTCATAACTATATATCGTCTTACCTTGCTAGCGTGTAAGTAAATAATTTCAATCAACTCTATTAAATACGGTTATTGCGTATATATATATATATATATATATATATAGAAAATATTGTGATGATTTATTAATCAGTTACAATACGTTTGCACACTCGGCAGTGCTCGCCTTTATATATATATATGCAATCCCCGTAGCCTAGTAAAGAGCAGAAAACAAGTCGTTGGCAAGGGAAGGAAAAAGCGAGGAAAGGGCAGTACGCACGTGTTCCCGGATCACGTGTGTGTCGTAGTGTCACGTAATATGTTGACGATGTTAGACAATTTGCGCCAGTTTTCCTGCGTCCTTATTTAGACAGCGCTACCTGTGGATCAATAACGCTTGGCTGACTGAATGTCGCGGGCTACGTCGTCACCGATGCTGAACTATCTAGTCCTCCCCCCCCTCTCTCTCTATATATATATATATATATATATATATATATTTACACGAATTATTTTTCTCTCCCCATATATATATATATATATATATATACATATATATATATATATATATATATACATATATATATATATATATATATATATATATATATATATACGAGGTGTGTTCAAAAAGTATCGCGATATCGCGAAAAGTATCGCGACACACAAATACTTTTGTGTTTTTTCAAAAATTATTCATTTATTCATGAATATCTATTTTGTCCCCTTCAAAGTAATCCTCATGAGATATTATACACTTGTGCCAACGGTTTTTCCAATCTTCGAAGCACTTCAAAAAAACATTTTTTTTTATCTTGTTCAGCTCCTCCTTCGATGCCGTCTTTATCTCGTCAAGCGTAGCGTAACGTCGTCCTATCATGGGCCTCTTCAGTTTAGGGAACAAGAAAAAGTCACATGGGGCCAGATCTGGGGAATACGGTGGCTGCGGCATCATTAGTGTGTTGTTTTTGGCCAAAAACTCGCGCACAAGCAACGATGTGTGAGCAGGGGCGATATCGTGGTGCAAAAGCCAATTTTTGTTCTTCCACAAATCCAGGCGTTTCTGGCGGATTGCTTCGCGCAAATTGCGCATAACTTGCAGGTAATATTCCTTATTGACCGTTCTACCCTGTGGCAAGAACTCATGATGCACCACGCCCCTGCAATCAAAGAAAACTGTCAGCAAAACTTTCACATTCGACCGAACTTGGCGCGCTTTTTTCGGTCTTGGTTCGTGCGGCAGCTTCCATTGAGATGATTGAGCTTTGGTTTCCACGTCATAACCCTCTGGAGCAAATTTGGGTCGTCGCGGACAGAGTCCAACATCTCATTAGCAATGTTCATGCGATCCTGTTTTTGGTCGCAATTGAGCAATTTTGGTACGAATTTCGCGGCGACCCGTCTCATGCCCAAATCATTGATAAAAATTGAATGGCACGAGCCAATCGATATGTTTAGGTCCTCAGCAACTTCTCTAACGGTGATTCGACGATTGGCCAATACCATTTTCTCCACTTCATTAATTTTTTCGTCTGTTGTTGAAGTGCTCGGGCGTCCGGCACGCTCTTCGTCGTTCACATCTTCTCGGCCTTCTGAGAACATTTTGTACCACCGATAAACGTTGCTTCGGTCCAAGGTAGCTTCTCCGTATGCCACAGTCAACATTCGGAATGCATCCGCGCACTTAATTTCGTTTTTCACACAAAATTTGATACAGGTTCTTTGATCCATTTTTTTGAATAGGTAAAAATCGAAGACGATCCAAAACACGTGCAAGCAAAGCAGCTGTCAACAATTAAGTGAACATTCAAAATGGCCGAGCTTGTCGGCATAAGTGAGAGACATGAGTACCAACATAACGCCACAAAAAATCGAAATTCGAATATACGTAACCCGCGCAAATGCAAAAGTCGCGATACTTTTTGAACACACCTCGTATATACATGCACACTCTCTCTCTCCTCCCTTCACATCTCTTTCTAGCTTGCTCTATCCCTATCGTTGTTTCAGATTTGTTGATGGTGTTGTCGTTAGGTTCGGGTGCGACCTACTGGTTACCTGTTGTCCGTCTCCAGACTGATCTTACCGACTACATTACTACTACTACTACTACTACTACTACCACTACTAGTACTACACTATAGCTAATACAGCCACAATCGTACTAATACAGTACCGTACATCTTTTACAACAACTACTACTCCGATTGCTATGGGTACACTACCACTAACACAAGAATAATGATGACAACGAAGAAAACCACCACCGCCCCGACGACGACGACAACAATAACCAAGGCTTTCTACACCAAGTTTTACCTACAACATCTGTTACTACTTGTTGTTACTACGATCCGAAAGCGAGCGCCGTCACAACAGCACTACTGTGTTGTGTCGTGCCGTGCCGTTTCGTGATTGTCGAGTCACGAGTGCGTCCGGACCGCTTCACGCACGACGAGTTCGCCGCGCCGTGTTCCGCTGTTGTCGTTGACAGGCTCGTAACGAGTGTCGTCGGTCGAGTCGTCATTTTGAACTCACGAGGGACTGGCTACTGCTGCTGCTGCTGCCGCCGTTGCGTTCACTCCTCTAAGAGGAAGGCGCGGGCAGGCAGGAACGCAGGGAGGTAGAGAGTCCTGATTGAGCAGGGCCGGCCACCTGCACGGCGGAACACACACAGGTTGGGGGACGAGAAAAAGCCGGTGAGGCCGAGGGGTGATCGGAGCGCCCTTACTCGGTCCTGCTGCTACCTGCGACAACGAAAGCGACAACAACAACAACAACGACAACAAGAACAACTATAACGGCAACAGCAACAGGAACAACTATAACGGCAACAGCAGCAACAACAACAACAACAACAACAATGACAACGATGGCAACAAAGATCGCCTGGCGCGTCATTAACGTTCTTTACGCTCAATCAAAGCGTTTTTGTAGAGGTTGCTTAGGGCATTCACCTCATCATCAGCCCTCTACCGCCTGTCCACCCACACAAGTACAGGTAGAGACATATCGAACGCACATACGCAGTTCGACTGCGTCGGCGAATGGCCGGTCAAGCGTGCGACAAAACTCTTCAGCTTGGAGGAGCCCGATCTATCACCAGTGCAGTGTAAATAGGGTTCGACTGAACTCGAAATTCCACCACTGGGGCCTCTTCTAAGACCAGCCACACTTTTTACGGCACTGCGCGTACGGAGAGAACAACGCATGGTGAATACAGAAAACAAGACACAGATAAAAAAAATGAGAGAGAGAACGAGAGAGTTCGGGTCGGGATCTGTCACTGACAGTGTCTCGCTAAGCTGTGTTGATCTCAGCTCGTACATATGTTCGAGCTGTCCAGAGTGCATAGTGGTCTACTCCGAGGGATACTCGGTGTAATGAACCGAAACAGTTCGGGACCAACAACAACATCATCAATGACAACAACAAATGACGCTCTAATGAGGCGATAAGTGAGCGGGACGAACGACTCGAGGCAAGTCGAGAAGTGCCCCGTCGTCGCTGGCTCTACGTCAGCATTCACCTGAATCACTGGGATCGGCAGTGCTGGGTTTAGCCTGGAGAACAGACCAAGTCTTCGACACCTTAGAAAGGCTATCGCAAACTCAATGCCCTCTCGTTGGGGATCAACGGATCGCTTGATCCATGGCCTATCCTTCTTACCGACTATCAACTAATGGTTGCGCTAACTTTCTAGTCATAGCGTCAGCTTGCGTCTGCCCTACAGATATGTTATCCAGCTAATCTCTGTACTGGCTAACGATCTTGTCCAGACGGTTGATATAGAGGCGCTTATGCTCGGATTGATGTTTAATGGTATCTCCACTTCTGGTTGCTGTTGCGAACGCTGCTGCTAAGGATGTGCAAGGCTTGATTGAGCATGTATTGAGATCTACGCTGGTCGCGGCCATGCCCAAAAACTACCCTTTGACCCTTCTCGGCGGCCGAGTTTTCGGATTCTGACCTATCCGAGTAGGCATATACACAACAACCTGTTCAGTTCTGTTGCGTTACGAAAGGAGTACATTACGCGCCAGTATGGAGCCCGACCGCTCCCTTTTATGTCAGAGCTGGCAGTACTAACATTGGTACTCCTACAACACTTTATTGTAGTGGCTATATCGCTGGCAGTAGAGGCAGTGAATACTGTTAATGCAGTCGATGCAGTGGCGGCGTGGTCTGTGAGCTGTTAGTTACGCAAGACTTTCCTGGCTTCTGGTCTGCAAGCTCGAGCGCAGGTGGAATCCCGGATGAACCGAGGACCCATTTCTTATGTTGGAATATATCAAGAGTGTATATGTAAATGACACGCACTGCATTAGAAAAACGATGCCGCACTTTGGTAGAGGGCACACTTGTATTTTGTGCTTGCTCACTCTACGGTTTCACAAACAATTTTTGTTAAGAAATCTCATACATGGCCGGACAGCTCCACCTAAACAAGTAGCGGAGCAGATATTGGAAACGTCCATTCCCAAGCCCTATTAAAGAATTACATAATATGCAATTCCGGACGGTTGGTCACACACACATCGCGGGGAGAGTCCGATCGTTGTGGACTGAGAAACAATTAATTTTTTTAGTAGTCAATGTATGTCATCTTTTACTATTTTATATTACTACTTCATTATTTGTTGCGTGTGAGCCGGACTGAGATACGAGGGCTGGGACTCGTGTGAGGACTGGTATTTGTTGGGCTAGAATCACGCCCAAATTACAGTTTCTTCTCTTTTTATATATATATATATATATATATATATAGTGACAATCGTTTAATACAAGCAGGCTTAAGGATAAGAAAGTGTATTTCTTAATAACAAGCGTTCGGCGCGCGACCCTGCTTAGCGGCGACTCGTGACGACAGTCACACGAGTTGCCGTTTTTCCTATCTTTTAGTCAATTTTCGTATGAATCGATTACTTCTACTACTACTACTACTACTACAATGAGAGGCGAGTTGTCGGCCGTTCGTGCATTGTAGTTTAGTGTAATGCAGGAGTATGTGGAGCAAGGACAGGCAAGCGGACACAACAAGGGCTAAGGGACGGGCAAGAGAGATAGGCATGGGGCAATGAGTACGCTTCCCATCGAGGGAAACAGGTGGCCTTGGTTTCTCTGTCGTCTTCGTCGTCCTACTTATCGGCGCCGTTAAGGTTGCATTGTAAAATGCACAATATTGTCATCGTTAGCGCTATTGTTGTTGTTGTTGTTGTTATAGTATAATAATCTGCATCTGTGGCCACCCGTCACAACAAATGGCCGCCGCCATCTGTTTGTTTTCCATCTGTTTGCCGTCAACACCACCAACAGCAACAACGACAACAACAATAACATTATTGTTGTTGGTGGTGTTGGAACAAACAACAGCAGCCATTTGTTGGTGCACTGAGCAGCCGCAATTGCAGAGGAACATTCTGGGTGTATACGTCGTGCATGCGTGTATGTAGGTAGCTCTCTGTACGCTGAAGTCGTGCTCTCCTACTGTTCGCCGTGTTCTATCTGCCTTCAGCCAAATGCAACAGC
The DNA here is from genome assembly GCA_003439945.1 of Dermanyssus gallinae. Classification (NCBI taxonomy): domain Eukaryota; kingdom Metazoa; phylum Arthropoda; class Arachnida; order Mesostigmata; family Dermanyssidae; genus Dermanyssus; species Dermanyssus gallinae. The sequence continues at coordinate 111,554 of QVRM01003504.1, read as the reverse complement.
AGTTGCAGCAGCAGCGCCAACGAGTTAGCAAGGACAAATTACGAGCAAATTAAGAATGTTAAGTCAAGCCATAACAATCGTGATAGTTGCCATGGCAATAAAGGTGCTAGCAGTTGCGGTAGAACATATAAAAACAAAGACAGTCAATAGCAATAACAACAACGACAACAACGATCACGGCATCAACAATAATAATAGCAGAAGTAGTCATCATGGTAAATGTAGAACGGGGATGGTAATAACCAAACATAGCAAACAATAGAGACTTAGAGAATGAACACAGCTACAAGAGCTAAACAGCAGACACAACCATTATAATAGCAAAACAACAACAACAAGAACAACAACACGAACAATGCTTATAGTTACATTTGAACGGGTAATTGATACCGCATCTGATTTGGTGCGCATACAAAATGCTACTTGAAATATGGAAATAATACTACTTGAAACTGTAGCAGAAAAGCGTGCATCGATCGTGTGTCGAGAAGAAGCTCACTCTCTACTGTGAGTAGCTGTGTGAGAGAGAGAGAGAGTAAGTGGCGCTGTTTTTCCCACGCCACCCGAAACGGATTGAATACGTACGTCCCTGGTGACGCCTCGAGAGGCGATGTTGTCATCGGTTGCATCGGGTCGACGTTCATTTCACTAAGAGTTAAATGGCTACTACGAGAGACAGCCATAAAGTCGCTTGCGCAGAGCTTATTGCGCACAATAACCGTTGTTGTTCTTTTTCATGTTGTTGCTGTTGTTGTTTCACTTAATCAATGTTAAGAAAAAAATTAAAGGTAATACCACAACAAACGACCTTGCATGAGCGAGTGGATGAGCGAGATCCTGCGACGGCAATAGCCGCACCAGCAGCGATCAACTTGAACACGTTTCCAACCACGGCAGCATTGACAACACCAATAACAAGCTATATTTAGATACACTTATTGCCATTCGTTCTCGGTTGCGCGTATGTGAGCGCTGTACTAGTTATGCAAGAATTGCTGCTAATAGTATGCCCGTGCACATATGCATATGTGTTCCTTCTTCTTCTTAAGAAAACATAGTTAATGTACATGGTTGCCGCGTGCTCAGCATGTATTCATCCGTCAAATTGCAAGGTACACAAAATGACTGGATTGATCTTCGTATGAATGTTACCACTGAAAACACACACATATATATATATATATATATACATTTGCGTTCTGACTGTGTTCACCTACATAATTTGCCTCTCTTGCGTACAAAGTGTTTGGTTGGGATTTGTACAACGAATAGCAAACATTTATATCCAGTGCAGTTTGCTATCCATTTATCAATTATTATCAAGATCTCTAGCAGAGTTACACTGAAATAGATCTACCGTACATCTGCCATTCTTGAACCCGAATTGCTTTGGCGGTAGGACCTTTTCGATAGTTGGAAGCACTTTTGCGATGGTCGACTCTGCCCCGTGTTTGTATTAGATCTCTTCGTGATCCCATCTTCCGTTGTGGAAAACCACGCAGAATTTTCATTATGTCCACCTCCTGGAACGGAAAATTCATAAGATGCTGACTCAGGGTGAGCGGATATTTAACCGCTGATTCATACATGAGGGAAAACAGACAAAAAGTCAGATGCTGACTTAATAGCTCCTGGGCTATGTTGTGCAGTTTCTCTTCCGCCCGGGTTTTTTCAGATCCACGTTAATTGGCGTCCCAATTTGCATAGACTCTTGTTTAAAGAAACATTACAAAATACGCAATTCCCACCTAAACCTCTGGCATGGCACGCGTAGATGCGCCATCACTAGTAAGGGTTTTCTCGAATATATAAGGGAGCATCACAAATGCTCAGAGACCTCGCATCCCTGATGCTCCCTTAAATATTCGAGATTGTGGAACAGACGGTCGGCACTTCTGTCCTTGTGGCAAACGTACGTGAAACTGTCACGGTCATTTGAGCAATAGACGCCTCTTTGCATAGGCTCTATCAGTGCCTCTTCCCTTTCGTCAGTGCCGCCAGAATCAATACGACAGTTGAAGTCAACGGCTACAATTGTGGGCAACTGTGGGTAAGATCCGCTATTCACACAGGCTACATCGGCGACATCAACAACATCATAGTGAGGTGGACGACAGAACAAAGCGTGGTTGAAACTATCTGCGGTAAGCGTTAGCCAACACAACACCCTCGACACAGACACTGCATGCCGAGCTGACCTTGTTGTAGGTATATGGAAATCCCTCCTATTGGTCGCGACTGCTCTCAAGAACACATGCTTGCAGGGGGAATTCTATCGAGATGCAATTCCTCTTGAAGAATATTTTCATCATTTGAGGAGTAGATTACCAACATCGTCGAATAAGCGATCTGGTACTAGCTGCATTGCCCCAGACAGCCTCTCAGTGTTCCCTTGCGCCTCCCTGTGGCTTTCGGGGAACACACCCGTCAGGAGTAGTAGACTCGCATCTCGTGACTGTTTGATGCAAGCAGTGCCCAGTTAGGCCGGGGAAAGGGGACACGACTGGTTTTTAAGGGGTTGGAGTCCCACCGGTCCGCGCTTACAGGGAGTTTCTCTGCCACGGTCTCTGTATGTGCAACCGTTTTTTTACAGTTAGTCCTCTATAAAAATTAAAAAAAAGCTCTTGGTATTTCAAAGCAGAAGCTTGCGTGAAATTGCAGATCTTTCAATTGGGAGGGGCGTCGTTGGAGAATCGTTAAGTCCTGCCTTTCAATGAACTCTTTGCTGACTATTGCTTTTTCAGGTGCTACTCTCAGCCAACGCCGGAAACACACTTCCTTTGGCCAAAGTGAAGTCTTGAACACAGTACTGTAGTTGTAAAGGGTTAACGCCGCTGCATCCATAATGGGTGCATTCATGGCGTAATGGTGCTGTCGTGCTTTAGAATCTATTGTGCGCACCTTGTTTATGCCTCACATTTGCGAAATCAATAACCACTAACTATAGTAATATTAATCATCGTCACGATCATTGAGCAAACTGGAGCTCTAGCAGGAGCAACAACAACAACAACAGCAGCAGCAGCAACAATAACAACCACCATCACTAAAGAAACATTGTTCGTGTGCTCTAAGCTTCGAAGACGGCTTATTGGGACCCCAGTGACGTGGCGCGCGACATGAACCGAATCAAAAAGCCCATGCTACGTGAATGTCTCACGGTTAAGTGGATTGTCCCCCCCCCCTTCTACGAGTTTTGTCTCTACCTCTTATTCTCGCTCTCGCACTTTCTTGCGAGGTCTCTCTCTCTCTCCACATGAGTTTCTCCTTCCTTCTCTTGATAGCTTCTTCGTTTCATCTTACTGTTCCTCGTGTAGTAGGAGTAGGAAATTACGGCGTGGCAATAAGAAGGATGGCATCGTGTGGGGGGTACACAAAGATACGCTCTAAGCTACCACAACAACAGCTGTCAGGCCCGTAAAGGCTCGTGAAGCTTCGCGCACGATCGCGTTGATGAAACTGCGTTAAGCTGAGTAGTTAGAAGAGGTAATTGTAGTAATAGTTAGCCGTCGTAGAAGTTGTACGCGTAGTGGTAGTGGTCGTAGTAGTACTAGTACCGAGTAGTAGTAATAGCAGCATCATCGACCAGTAGATGAATACCAATGAATCCATCCCGATTCGATTTACGAAGGGATCCAACGGACGGCAAGAGAGCTATAGAGGAAGAGAAAGTGAAAAGGTGAAGGGCTGAGGAGAACAGGGCGAATATAGTAGAGATGGCTCTACTGAGTGCTGCGGTGGGAACGACTCTAAAGGCGAGGGGTAAACTAATTAAATAAGGAATTGCGTGCAATTGTGCGACACCCACGCACAGAGATGCACATGGGTATAGTTGTATGGCGGGCCAGGCCTGGGTGTCATGCACGCCAGCATCAGATCATATCGGTGCATAGCGGTACGTTTTGTTTCCGCGCGTTCTCCCGACTTAGCTCACTAACACCACAAATTAATTCGGCCATCCCAGCAGCAGCGCCAGCAACCCCGTCCGTGTAATGTTGCTACCCCGCTGCTAATGGGGGGGGGGGGGTTGAACGGGCAATACCAACATCACCAGTAGCAGGAACAGTACCGCAGCGAGCGCGATTTCCCACGCTCGGCCAGCCCGCTACGTTCGCATCGCATGCAAACGCCCCATGCGATGCGTATGTGATGTCTATGTGTACATACGCTCCCACAACTATATAGCAGATTCGATTTGCCTTTGCACCACCTATTTTCGCGCCAGATCATTTATATTGTATAAAAAAAACTTTAAAAAAAAAAATATATATATATATATATTTATTTTTAACCGTGCATAACAATGCTAAGCGTTACGTTTTTTATATAACAGCGTAAAACATGCGTTCAGTGAATCAATACAATAGGCTACTGTGAATGCAGTGCACAGGGCACAATACCGGAAATGTTAAAATTGACCTACATAAAAAGATTGCGGCAGAATGTTGGAGCAACAGATAATTCACACCCGTCACGGTTATTAGGCAGTATCAACGGTCGAGTTGTAGCCAGATGGGAAAAAACCAGCTGAGTATGTTTGTCTCTATAAAATAATTTAATTGTGGTACATTTTCAATGGATCGCTCTCCACACCTGAATCTCTTTAGTTTTGTTTTTATTCAAGATTGTCAAACATACATCTGTTCAACCCGCTAACACTGTATATTTCACTAGAAGATAATCATAATTTTTTATCATCTTTTTCTACGATCAATAAGGTATTCTACCGCAAAATTTTAAGACGATTGCGTGAGAGCGTCCAACGCAAAAAGCCTAAACTCTAGGAAAGCAACTCTTGAATCCTTCATCACAACAACGCACCGCCGCACATATCGTAACTGATTTCGGGTTATTTAATGAAAAATTCACTTCTATATTTCCGCAACCTGCCTATTCGGCGGAATTGGCTTCGTGTGACTTTCCATGTTCCCACGGGCGAAAAAAATTGAATGGGCAACGTTTCGAGACTATAGAGGAGATAATGACGAATTCGTAGGAACAACTCAACTCGATTCCAAAAGATGTGTTTAGCATTGCAGCGGGCGGGAGCTATTTTAAAAAGAACAACAACACTGTGAGATTAAATAAAGATTATTTGTTTATAAATATGTACTAGAACTTTTCGATCCGCTTATATATATATATATATATATATAATACGCCACCCGTTGTTTAGGCACGTTTCCGCAGCACGTTTCTGGTCCCATATTGTGGGTCTTTTGTTTGCGTTTGTCGTTTCTCATTGGATTCACTTGACAGCCGCACCTTAAATCGCGTCGCGCGTAACCAAATCACAAACAAAACGCCCGAAGAGTGTGGGAAGTCGCTTATCGACGACTCAAAGTCGATAGCTGAGCAAACAGTGTCATGACGAGCCAACGCGAGAACCGGGGTACCGTTTTGTGACTGTTGATGTCCACACTGAAGCGGGGGCGACCCGGGCAACCGGCGGGAAACTGCCCTGGCAATGCGGCTCGTTTGACCAATAGGATTCACACGAACGCCACGACATGTCTTTATCGTTAGAAGAGTCGTTGTTATTGCACTTGCTGATGTTGTTGTTGCTCTTGTCGTTGTTATTGTTGCTCTTGTTGTTGTTGTTGTTGTTGTTGCTCTTCTTGTTGTTGTTGTTGCTCTTCTTGTTGCTGCTGTTGTTATTGTTGCTGCTGCTGTTGTTATTGTTGCTGCTGCTGTTGTTGTTGCTGTTGTCGCTGCTGTTGGAAACACTCAAGGCTACTCGTGAGCATTATCTCTGCTAACTCGTGTCTTGTCGCTTCTTTGTCTGGCTCTCGAATAGGAGACGCGGTACACATTGACATGTGCCGGCATTGTATCGCCGCCTCTACTGTACTCGATATGTTGCGATTGCTGGTTTGCCGGATGACAGCATCAACGACCACGACAGCCGCGACACAATCGTATTAGCAACTGTCAACAAGGGTGGGGAGGGGGGGGAGTACAATAACTAGACTGGACCGGAAAAGTATCATAGCAGGATCAAAACTTTTCCTCTGACGTTGCATCACTGTATTCCATCTCATGTCCACCAATAGAACACGAAAATAAGTGAAACAAGCTGACTCAGTATCTACGCACTCGATTGCCTGTTTGACGTTATCACGGGTTGATTACGATCCCTGGTCCTGTGGTTGTACTAATTATAGATCACGTGCAAAGACAGCTCACTTAGACATAGCACTCACCAAGTCTTGAAGGATTTGGGGTTTTTTGAGACTTACCCAACTGAAAAGGACCTACTGTCAAGTGAAATAGTGTATATATATATATATATATATATATATATATATATATATATATATATATATATATATATATATATATATATATACATATATATATATATACACTAAATCAAAAGGATTCTCTCCTCAATCGTCACCGCCAAGCTCCTCTCTTGTATCGTTTGCTAACCTGCGATAAAAAATTGGTCCTCTACGAGAATGTAAGCAGCACGTTCTGGTCCGGGGGCGCAAACAAACTCAAACAGTCAACTCAACAAAACGTCTACTCAAATAAAATTATGTTGTGTGGTTGGTGGGATATCAAAGGTATCGTTCGCTTTGAACTTCTGAAAAAGAACCAGGTGATCAATACGTGTCTCTACTGCCAATGAATTCAGGACAAATTGACCCAGACGCGTCCACAACTCGTAAACGGGAAACGAGTCATCTTTCAGTAAGACAACGCGCAATCCCATGTCAGTAACCCCAGCCTTTTAAAAATATACGACGTGGGCTAGAAACGTATTATATTGTCATATAAACTTATTATATTATTATATTGAGCGCTCATCATACTATCTGAACGTTACACCTTGACCCCTTTCAACTGAGAGGAATCTCGTACACTAGACGTCTCTATTTCGGCACACAATTTTCGTTTTATTGATTGTTACGTTGAGATCTACAGCACGCAGATGTGAAGAAACAATAGCCGGAACGACAGGGAAGACTTCAAAGCAGCCTCTACAAGGAGTCGGGCAACAAGATTCTCTGCCTTTAATGCTGCCATCGAGTGGCCTGTAGCTGTTATATCAGGACAGTGACTATATATATTGGAATGCGCTAGGGAGCGTCTAGCAACGCACCTGCGAAATCGACTAATCTTAAAACGGCGTTATATCACTCTATTTACACCCAACCTTTGATATACAGCATCGGTACACCCTGAGGGTCGGTTAGTAATGTGAGAACATTCAAGGTTTGGCAATTTGCTATAAGTAAGTAATTTGGAGCTGTCTCACGCACAGCTCATAGTGGTTGTGTAGCACAGAGTTACGCTAATTGAAAGCCATGAATACTCGAGCTTTGGATACGGGATAGGCTCCAATCAAACAATATCTGACCAAAGTCTAGGCTTGTAATAAAACAATGACTGACACATATCAGGAGGGGCAGAAACAAATGCGCTGCCTCTGACTACACAAAAAGCTCTACGGGTAACCAAGCTGATTGTGCCAGTCGGCGCAGAACCGCAAGCGTTACACAGTAAAAAACAGAGGAGACAAGGAAGAAACACCGGCTAGTCTTTTTTTTTTGTTACATCACTCTCCCACGGTTACGGTCAGGTAAAGTCAGGCTTACATAGGGTTGTGTTTTTGCTGATTACTCGTGCTAGTTACTTAGCCTTATAGGTCCCCGGAACGCGAGTAAATGTAGAGATTGCAACGCGCGAGGCGCGATGCCGCGAAATCCTTTTTCCGTAACTCTCGAAGCGTTACAATGTTTTTTCGATCCTTTCCCGCACCACTGCTGGTTAGCTCGTTCTGATGTTTAGCCCGCGTCCCGAAATGAACCTGCATCATCAAATAAAGCTGCAACCAGGTGACGAAACTTGAAGCGCTACCCAGTCATTGTGACGAGGCCAGCGGCAGCAGCTTCGTGCCCTCGTAAATAACAAAACATAGCAACACGGTTGTTTTCGTCACTGTTATCACGGCTTCAGAGGATCTGGTGCTTGTGTTGTGTGTGTGTGTTGAATTCCGTTCCTCTCAACCGCGTACCCTGCTAGTCACGGATCGTCTTGGTGAAGCTGACGACGACATTGTTACCGTAACCAACACTAACTGAGCGAGCATTCACAAAAATCCCACATAAATTAGTTTAGTAACTTACCTGTCTAGCAAACTCAAAGCACCGCCTGCTGGCCCGCCTCAGCAACAAAGGACGGTAGAAACGGATGGTTCCTAATCTTCGCATCATAGATAACTATGATCAGAAGATTAGGCGCGCTTGATTTTCGACCGTCGTGCAATACAGCCGTGTACTGTGCTCGAGACTGGATCATTCCTTGCAGCTACGAACTTGCTAATTAAACCCCTGTTGATAAACAAGTATTTTATTTTTTTACGTTTTCCCGTAAGGCTTATGCCCGTGTACGGTTTTTCATGTCATGGCTGATGTTTAATCCACTCCGGCATTTACCTTGTCTAAATTGGCAAACCATGCAAACCAATTTAAGAGTGGCCGGTCTGGGTCTCGAACCCAGGCCTCCCGAATGCAAGGCAAAGTCTTTGCCACTAAGCCATCTTCGGCTCGGTTTCTTTGCGTTATTCTCTATCACCTATGTTAATAATAGCCAGCAGCGCTACCTATGAGCGCGATGGTAATGTCTTCTTTCGTCTTGAAAGCTTTACAGTTCAGGAATGCTCCCGAGTGCAGCCAACATACGGCGTAAATAGAGACGATGCTCAGGAACAACCTCTGCTTGGGGGGACCCTGCCGGATGTTATGCCATTGCATCAACCACCCTCTCGCACACGACTCACAACCCCCACAGAATAGACGAGTCGCCTGGGCTGAGGGCAGCAGTGGAGGCGGCTATAGCCATCAAGAATCGTCGTTTGTTGTTTATAAAATGTTTATAAAATTCATCTATTCTCTCTCTCTCTGAGGTCAAGTGTCAATTACGCTACGAATAACCGTAGCCAAGTGGGAGTAAGACGAAGTACCTACTAGTCGTGTGGAAGTACGATGAAGTACTATTGCTCGATCGAGTACTGCCTTGCGATTTGTGACATTTGTGACTGCCGTTTGTACTTTTGAGCACGCTTTGCTTACATATAGTACAACATGTTGGTATTTGCAATAAATTAAAAATGGTAGCCACTGCGATCACTATGGACTGTCCTGTTTATCATATATGAGCTCGTTAGAGCGTATTTACTAAAGGTGCATTTGGGTAGATATTGAAGATGAGCAAACTGTGCATTACATTTAAAAGTCGCAATGCAGGATTATCTTTACCTTTGATACTAGACTGATACTGTGACATAAAATAGTTTGATGAGCTAATTTGGAATAGCTTTTCTTGTCCGAGGTCATCGTGTTTTAATTGCAATTGATACAAAACAGCTTGAGCACGTGGCTTATTGTACGTATAGGACAGCTCCTAGTTTTTTAGTTTAATTTTCATCTGATGTTCCATTTCACCAGTTAACAATTTACAACGCGTCATAGTTTGTAAGTTCGATAAGTTGGCAGCGAGACGATTAAAAGATGACGGTATGTAGTACTCAGTAGAGAGTTCTACCTCACGCTGGCGTTAGTTCGACGTTCGAGTAATGCTGATATGTCAATGGTCGAAGGTTCGAGGCGGGCTGACGGTCCTGTCTGACTGCGGCGCGAGTCGATCTCACTCACCACTCCTCACGAAGTCCCTATATAGATCCCTCCTCACGAGTTTTCTCTACGGCTTCGATAACGGCAGCGGCAACCACACCAAGGAACACACCGCAGTTCACAGCCCAGCCCACGATCAACTTAGGATACCGTATACCATGCTAGACCTGGCGCTTGCCGACTACAAGGCAAGTCGGTTAGCTGCCGGTAAAGCAGCTATGTATCTAACCAGTGATGTAACTAGAAACGGGATTTCTAGCATCACTGGTAGACACAGCAGCAGCAGCAGAAACAATGGTCGAAAGAATAGCAGATCCGTAGCAGTCGAAATAGTAGCTGAAATTTTACGAATCCTAGTAGGCAAAGGGAATCAACGAGCGCGGGCATATGCTTACTGCAGTGACGACGCTGGCGCGCATTGCTTTGTATACCCATCCCCCACGGCCGTCCAGTAGCCATGAGTAACAACGACAATTGTCTTCGTTTTGTAGACGTCATAGTAGCTCAGTAGTAATCGGTCGTTTAGATGTCAATATAGAGGAAGTGCTAATGCTAGTTGTACTAGTAGTACATCGAGAGAAGTACCACCAGCAGCAGTATTTCGAGATGTACCAGTACTTCGAGATGTACTAGTACTTCGGGATGTACCAACACTTCGAGATGTACCAGTACTTCGAGATGTACCAGTACTTCGAGATGTACCAGCAACAGTATTTCCAGATGTACCAGCAGTACTTCAAGATGTACTAGCAGTATTTCGATATGCACCAGCAGTACTTCAAGATGCGCCAGCAGTACTTCAAGATGTACCAGCAGTTCTTCGATATGTATCAGCAGTACTTCGATATGTATCAGCAGTACTTCGATATGTATCAGCAGTACTTCGATATGTATCAGCAGTACTTCGAGATCGACCAGCTGCACTTCGAGATTCTGCAGCCGTACTGACAGCGGCAGCACTAGCACTAGGTATGAGACGATCGTCACATAACTACGGCTTAAGCGAGGAACATCTCATAGTCGTTGGCATCTTTTCCCCCCCTGTCTGTCTGTACCAGGCCATCCCGTAGCCTGCCCGCTAAGGTAGTCGTTGTGGGAGTGACGCTGCCACCATAAAAGAGCGCGTCTCACAGAACGCTTCCTCCTGACGACTCATCTCTCCCAACATCTCTCGAGTATAGGGAGGAACGGGGAGAAGAAACACACCGAGGCGGAGAGAATTATGCACTATATATATATATATATATATATATGGGAGAGGCGATAATGGCCACGCTGCTGCTTTTACTTCTACTGCCGGACATGCTTCATGCTCGCCTGTGCACAGGGCGCTTCTACCCGATCTATCCGTTTACCCATACCCATAGATACCTACATTCACACACACACGTATACACATACAGGCATCCGTTCATCTCCAAACGCACATACGCACATATAAACAGAGGACCTCATAATTGCTCCGAACGGCGGCGGCGGCCTCCCGCTGGGCTAACGGTTCTTCTCTTCTCATTCACATTTAAGTGCACCGTAGGCCCGTAAGCCACCGTCCATTAAGGCGTTCTCTGTGTATGCGTGTCTGTGGGTGTGTGCGTGAGTGTGTGCCGACACATCAATGTATATGCACGACTGCATGCATGTATAGGTAGGTATTCTCGTGTAAGTGAGTCGGTACAGCGATGGGTTATGTATATACATGTAGAGAGGAAAAAGACCGAACAAGAGCAGCTAAGAAGAAATGCAGGCGTATACATAGAAAACCACGACAGAAGACTGCAAAGAAAAGTAATTGAATTAGGTATCCACTTTGGGGATTTATCTGGGAACTGCACAGCACATAATCGATACGAGTGAAAGACATGACGCGATATATATATATATATATTTTTGTTTCTTTGTTTAAAAGATACCTGGACTGCACCACTGCGAAATGCAGGCTATCAGTTAAGGTTACTCGTAATTGTTAACATTTCTAGATCAGGCTTCTCTCCATCTTCTTAGCTGAGAGAGAAAGCTGTCATTTGGTCTGTATTGCAACACATCTACTTGAACACTAACAGTAAGCACACTGCATCTGCTTTGTGCATATAGTTAATGTTGACTAAGGCCGTAACGCCGCAAATAGACGATGCCGTAAGGTATACTCGGTACGGTTGCGCGGAATAGTATCAAAATAAGACAACTTGAATCAACAAGATGAACTCAAAAATTCAGGTTAAGTTGGCGGCCTACAATGTCGGCCACGCTTTCTGCAAACAATAGCAAAACGAGAACGTAGAACGAATGTCGACGTTCAAATAGGTTACGCATAGGCACCATCTGCAGGCCCGGAGGTATGATTAGGACTACTGTTTCAAAGTGTATGTCAAATGACACAAGTCAATTGGCAAAGGCAATTGTCAAATGGCAAGTGATATATATATATATATATATGTTAATGGTGGAACAAATGTATCTCTGTCCGACCAACCGCCAAGACGTACAGTCAGTTCGAATCGTCATTGGCTTTGCAAATGTGAATATTCGTGTCTTCCTATTGCCCGATCATATTCTGTCTATGCTACTACAACAACATCTGGAGCCCAAACTGATCAGACCGCCACCTGACACTCGTAACACAAGAAACTCTAAAGTAAAGCTCTTAATTGACATTTCGAAACAGGCAAGTGGGATACCACTGTCAGTAGGTTAACACGAATATGTACTTTGAGCCAACGCCTGTAATATTTGAAATACCGGAAATCCTCTTGTTTCGTTACAATGTAATTATACTGGATAAAAAGAAGGAGCAACAGTTGCAGTTTAGCAGTCTCGTAATTTTAGTCCAGGACACCTCGATGCAACGTAAATAGCTTCTTGCAATATAACTTCTTGACAGTCCGATAGTTAGTGGCTCCTAGTGTCTTTTATATACATCGTACGTACATGTTTTTGTTTGTAAACGGAGTGATATGGTAACACTAATAGAATGCTACGTTACCTGCCGTTTCTGCTGGCCTAATTCAGAGATGGTGTTCAACTAGTGGGTCATCTTCATCCGTTGTTCCGGGCTTAGTTTCTCAACTTATGCTTCCATTCACGTCGTTATATGCAAACATTGTCGTAGGTTTGCTATGTTTAGTCTCTCCTAGGTAGGCAATACCACATATTTGTTGTCGGTACTATATATATATAAACGTAAGCAAGCATTTACATGTGCATGGGAGTTATGTAGAATGCTAGCTCGAATTTATTTGGTGCTGTATTACCCTGTATGTGTTTTTAAATCGCACATATATGTATATTTTTCAAGCGTTCAACTGATTAAGACGGATGCCGAAGAGGACCTGTTGGCCATGATTTAAAGTACCGATGCCTCAACAAGAAGATGGGAAAAATACCAGCTATCCAAAACATTCTTGTATAAAAAGCTAATTTTCATTTAGAGATTGAGTGCTGGAGTGGGACACCTTTATTACATTCTCTGCAAGGTGTTTTGTTTTCTATGCTATTAAAGCTAGCATGGTAATATCAACCATGACTGTAAACGGCCAGTAACTTAGAGACGCATATATATATATATATATATATATATATATGCTGATTTCGGTACATCTTTAGATTGTATGCATGTGGCAATGTTTATTATCAATTTACTTTGTGACCAATAATTATAACGCAAAATCGTATTATATTTCAACATTGCGCATGCCAATAATATTACGAGCCTCTTAGGCATCCTTCTGCTTAAACATTAAAGCCAAAAAGCCAACTCTACACACGTCACAAATACAACAGGCAGCATCTTCTTCACCGCCTCATATATGCCAACATCAACTAAATATGTCAGACATTTAGGATGCTAAATGTTACTAACTACAACGGTCGTTTGACTGTGTCCGACTGGCGAAATATGCGCGATCTTGCAGCCGTATTTACCGTAACTTACTGACCTACTATTCATGCAACTATAAAAAAATCGATGTCAGACATGCCCACGAATTAGTTATCGACAACACTCAACCGAGACACTTCTGCTAATACGCTGCAAACTGCGTCTTACGTAACACCTACCAATCTGTACGTATGGTATTGGTGTTGATACCTGACAAAGATTCGCGCTTTGATCAGTTTCTCGACAAGCAAGTTCTAAAAATTGCTAAACTTAGGTTTCTCTCTGCCTTCTACTCGGCCAGTACGGGATACCAACATCGGCAACAACTATAGCTGTAAACACGATGACATATGTGTAATTTACGCTGAGGAGGGCTTGCGGCAGACGCCTTAGACTGTCTACTACCCAATTACTGTGCGTCACAAGGCGCACAAAATCGGTACGAGAGAGAGAGGCAGGCCTCCGAAGTTCGAACTCAAGCTCCAACCGATAGTTAGCAATAGTCAGCCAGCGCTTTGTTTGCTAACGGATCCGACCTAGAGAGCCATAGATCCGATGGACAGCGGTCCCATCCGAGGCGAGTCTGTCCGTCGATTTTATTGACGACGCATGGCGCCTCGGCCAGCTGCCCGAAGGCGAGGTGAGAGTACCCGTTGAAGAGTTACCTGACCCAGAACCTGATAACGGAAATCCTCTCGAGACTCTGCGCGAGCAAGAGATGAAATGAAATAACTTTGCCCTTATTAGACTCCAAGCACAACCCGGCGCTTAACTCTAAGGGCCGGTTTGATTCTGATGACAGAGTCCCGGAGTTTTCATAAATGTCCTCGATTACTCTGCCCGCCGATTGAGAAAACGGATTCGCTTTGAAGTCCTACAACACTTCGAATAATGAACGTGCGTTTATGACCAGCACCGTCCCTGCTGCCATCACCCCTCTCCCACAAAACTGCGCGCTTACATAATGTATATGTAAATATAATTACATGTAATATCCATATGTAATATGTAACATGCAGCAACAACAGCAAACACTACATCTTCAGCACCATCACCGAACGAACAGAAAAGAGGTCATAAACGCATATTCATTATTCAAAGTGTTGTGGGACTTCAAAGCGATTCCGTTTTCTCGATCAGCGGGCAGAGTGTATACTGCATTACTGCTTCTAACCGTGCATTGCCCCTAACTAGACCTCGCTGTTGCTACACTTTTTCTATTTGCCAGCCATAACCATACCACATAATAAATTTTCATTCTGAAGCACGCTAGATACTACAGCGTAGCTTCGATATGTTATTATAATAAATAAACGCGACTCGAAAGGCAACAGCATACGTCGTTTGCGCGAAACAAGATTGTGATACAATTTGATTAAAATAATCACCTATAAAGTTGTTGAATAGGTAGCAACCAGAAGGTGTGCACCGGCGACTAATGACCACTGTATTTATGGGCCCGTTTGATTCCGAATTCGATCGCTGTTTTTCTTCGCTCGTCGTATTTCTTTGATTTGACTTGTATCGATATCGTATTTGCAAGCACAAGTGGGAAATCACCAGCCCTGCGTCATGCTGTTGTTGTTGCTGTGGTTGTTTTTCAATTCAAAACAAGTTTCAGGCACTGAGACCAGGCCAGGGAGTGTGTCCCCTACGTTTAAAGCCGCCCTAGCTCTGTCAGCCGTTACCAGTTATTGCTACCGCTAAATGGGCGTTTATGCCAATTGTCGAACGCTATCAGCCTGACGCGTCCAATATCTAGTTCGTTAAGAGTAGTGCACGCGAGATAGTCCGGGCGATCTTATGCAAATCGCTGCAGCTACGCTGAGAAGGACAATTCGATGAATGACGCGAATGCGTCTGGTACGCTGCTGTTGCTGGCCAGCCGCAGATGTCGATTTACAAGATTTACAATGTCCGATTCACGACTCGATCATACTGGTCGAACTTGACCATTTCTACAGGGCAAGAGGGTGCGTTGTTTTAACGACTGTCCCAACAATAAATCTAACGCATTATCATCCTATGTAACTGTGGGTATGTGTATCAATAAAATGTCACACAGGTATGTGGTCAGAAGATCAACAAAAGCGCCTGGCTTGAAGCGTTACCGAACATACACTAAAATGCTATGGTTGTTTTTTATATAAGAATACATATTTATTTAACATATATTCAGTACAAAACATGTATCGACGCTCGCAATAGGCCTTAAGGCCTGTGGCACGAACGTTGAACGCATACATCTTCTTGTCACCCTGAAACGGTTCACCGGTCACATGGGGCTAGGCAACCAATTAAGCAACACAGGTCGATAGCCGTTCTCAAAAATGATAAATTTAATAAAAACTGTAAATGTGCAAGAGAATATTGGAAAATCCGATTCTATTTTCGTCTATGTAATTAGCATACGAGTCGTACAAGACAACTGTCTACTTCTCCGAACGACTCTCAGTTGCGATGGGGCAACACCGGAAGTTGATAATCCAATTTAGAAACTATGTACTAGGGTGCGATGGATATTTGAAGACTGATGTATTATATCAATATTTTATATGTTGGAAACGAAAGTTTTAAGACTGATGCTGTTTTTAGCTGAACTACAGAGGCCCTTCTATCTTCCTTCGAGAGTTCGTCTTGCATTTAGCCTAATACCCCTTGAGCCAGCATGTCAGAGAGCGCTGCATAAACGAAGAGAAATACACAGGAACCTAAAAAGTTAATGCAATTTCCTGTGCAGTGGAGTGTAAGAAAAATCCAGCCACTGACGGATAAGGCTATCTTTGTTGATCCTTGCCACAAATGTCTGATGAAATTTGATGAAAGCCAGTGAGTCCTTCTTGTTGCACAGGTTCGTCACAGGTCATGATAGTCGAGTATATTTTTATGAAACTCTACTCAAGCCCAAGAGCTCGCAATGGCCAGGCATTCGAGCGCCTCCACCCACAACAATGAAGCGCCAATTAAGTTATTATTGTGCTTGTGCGCGATATATGTGAATATTCATATTAGGTAGTAAGCAATTAATTGTTTTCTTATTTTTTTTTCTCCCTCCATAGAACGTCCTAGGACAACCGCTGAGTAGATGTACGAAGATCGATGAAGAAGCCGAGTGGTCCGAGCAGTTGCCAAAGAAGGTAGAACCACTGTCAATTACTGCTGATTCTAATACTAGCCATAATGCTATTTAGTAATAAGCTGAGTAATAAATTATTCGCAATCATCAATGTATACATAAAATAGCTGCTATGTAGACATGTGGTTCTATGTTACCTCTAGGATATATCATTGAGATCGTTTCCTTGGACGGAAAATGTATTAAATTCAAGGATCTTTCATTTGAGCTTATAATTCCATAATTACACACTTACAAAATATATATATATATATATATATTTTAAAATTACATTTATATTATTTTTTCAGCTGCCTATGTATATATATATATATTATATATAATATACACTTACATTTATATTTATTTAGCGCTTTGTATTATATATATATATTTATTATATATATATATATTATATATATATATATATAAAGCAGCTAAATAAATATAAATGTAATGGTGCGCCACAGCGTGGGAAGGAGGCCACCCGTGTCAACGTGGAACACTTGTTGGTCGTTCCGTTCGGCTAGGCCTCTTCTGTGCAGCGTTTCGTTTGTTCGGACCGCGTCCGATTCGGGAGGTCCTGCTCGCCGGCAGCAGTGGCGTGGTCACGGGGCTCCGTGACACAGTGCCTCATATTCAGGGCACGGTGGGGCAGGCCGGTGGAGGCGTGTCTAACGACTGCCTGCAGTTTATGTGACCTCATTTCCCTATCTCCCTCCCCTGCTCGCTCTGGAATCTCTTCTCTCTCTCTATATATATATATATATATATATTATATATATTACATATATCTCCTCTTTCCTCCCCTCTTTCTCCCTTTTATGTCGGTGCATGTGCTTCGCTTGGTCTCTTTTCATTGACTCCTACATGCGTTTTTTTTTGCCACGCTCGCAGACCATACCCGTCAGGAGCGCACAATGCAATTCGTGAACTAATGAATATAGAGTCAAACAGATGAAACCAAACTTAAATCATCGTACAAGCACACATATATTTGTATGTATTTACATGCACTTTAACTATTTTATTAAGTTAGCTTAATTTATATAGCTTTGTTTGTTAGCACTTTGATGTGAAGTATATATATATATATATATATATATATATATATATATGAGTATGTACACGCCCCCGACCTACCGTCTGACCAGTCCGACGTTAGCTTCCCCCTCCAAAGAATACTCTCGTAAAGTACTGTACGCGGCATCTTGAACTTTAGTCGGCCTGTTCCGGAAGCGGCGGAGAACCTGACATGAGATACACCAAGCGGCTCCTCGCTCACATCGAAAACAAAGAACTCACCTCATATTAATTAAAAAAACACCTATGGTGTTTTTTGGTTGAAATTTAACCAGCGCAAAGTGCTTTCGTACGTTGAAAAGACCATGCATCAACTCCGGGTGAATCTTGTGCATGAAGAGCCTCACTGCTGAGAAAATGGACAGTTTTTGAACATTGCCTACTTTCTGGCAAACAAGGACAAGCCATCCGTATTTCGTTTATATGCGCTCTAAAACGAAGATCAAGGCACGGGAAAGAGTTACAAAACAAATAACGGCTGGTCGCAGTAGCGTATAACTTGTTTGGCACCCAATCGACCTCCACGCTTGATTCTCGTACTAGTAGTAGGGCGGGTTAGCTTTATCATGTTGCCAACTCATTTAATTGGCTATATTGTCAAGTAAGTTGTATGCATAACTACAGGTAAACGAGTGTGCTCTGTACACAGGTGATTACGTTATCGCCTCGGTCTAATTTTTGCCTAGCCATGGAGGAGAGAGAGTAATGCAAGTGGGCGTATCGCTTACTACCAGTATTTTTTATTTTAACATATTTAAGGAGGTTGCTTTTTAGACTATTGCGTGCATGTAATTGCCGTGCCGTATGTCGTCAACGCACCGAGGGACGGACATGCTGAGATACCTAGGGTTTTTTCCGACATTCCTTGTTGCCGCATTGTATGGCCGCTGACTCTCAGCGGCATGTCTGTCATTTATTTTCAATGACCACCGTCCAACGAAAATTCGAAATCAACAACAGGGATCGAACCAGCGACACCCCAGCAGAGGTCAACCATGACTAGCACACTAGCTCCTTTGACCATGCCGCCAAAATGTATTTTCTTCGCTATTTGCCACCAGCGCAGATGACTTTACTGTGCGAGTGCCGTGCGAGCTTAAAAATCAGCACCGCCACAAACCAAATAGTTGACCACACGAGTAATCTGTCTAACCAATTAATTTTTTTTATTGGTTTCCCAGAAAGTGTGTTAGCTTAACCTCTCATCTACCTAGCAAATCATGCCATGAGACTGGCAAGTATTTTATTGAAACGTCGTGGGAGCAAAGCCGTACCAGCAATACCAGTATGCTATAGCTTTAGATCTGTGCGCTGCGGGATTTAGGAATAAATCCGTATTTAGCTTTGAGGACTCTATCAATCGGGTACGCGTCTAGCGGTTCGTGGAAGACGACCCCCTTACTGCTGACAGTAACGACGTGAAACACCACTGAAGACACTTGGCATCTGTCTTGTCTGCTGTTGTGATTTAGAATTCTGTCCAAATGTTAAAGTCCACACTTAATCAACTTGTCCGCAGCAAATTTATAGCAGCTTAACGAACTTTACTGAATACAGCGCTCGGAAGCCGCTCTCTGTCAAGTCGGCGTCAAACGTGCACTGGTATTAGTATTAGCTTTGCAAAAACGGGCGTTCGAGGCTTTGATGTACTGTATATATATATATATATATATATATATATATATAAATGTCAATAGCCATTACGAGTTAGAGTCATTATCGCAAAACGTTTTGCATGCTTGTCATCAGTAGTCACATTCCGGCATGGCGGAGCAATTATGTGCGTGATCAAATGTTAAAGTGGCAACTGGCTATCTAGGGCACTAACGGTGGAATATCTGATCTTACCGGTATCACATTCATAACACAAAGTTGCGATATGACAGCACCAGTCTGTTTAGTGTTCACGTAGGTCGCGCATTCATATGCTGGTTAGAGCAACGCACGAACGCAGAGAAAACGGATCCTTTGGGCAAAAGGCGGAATAGCAGAGAGAAATAGAAATGGCCAGAAGCAAATGGGCATAATCTAACAAAGATTTGAAATTAAGAAACGGCAACCAAGAAAGGTGAACGAATCAGATCCAAGGGAACAATTATTTAACCGCAAGAAGAAAAATGGGCCAAACGTGCAGTGAAACTAGTTCCCTACGGAAGCTACTTCCCTACTATGAAGATCGATCCCTCTCATAACCTTTGGAAGCTACAAGCCGCAAATGGTGTTTCAACAAAGGCATTCGTTTGGGAGTTAAGTTGTGCCTCATTGGACGATAGCTCAGAAAATTTCAACTGATTTTTGAAACTATTAATAATATAATATTGAAGGGAAGGCATATAAAAAATGACCGAAAAGTGCGGTGAAGACAGGTGAGGCATTAGGTGGAAGATAAAACATTTAAATAATTTGACATGCGCTATTATCGTCACAGGTGAGCGGATACAGAGCGTAACGAGCCCAATAAAGCGAGAATAGACGGCCAGCGTATTTGACCTTCAGGTAGTCTTGGAGCTGTGGTACACTTGAGGCTGTGGTACATGATCACTCTCATGGGATAGGAAAATCCTGCAATATAGCCTTAACTAGTGACGCTATTAGCAAAATGTTATTCTCGACAACCTTGAAATCGTTTACAGTTATCTGCTCTTCATTGCCTAACCGTGCGCAGCTTTATTCCGTATACCCACCATCATGATAGAGTGGGCTCGTTATCAGAAGGCATTGGTTTGTGTGGGGAAATCGAATTGTAGCTTTAAATGTTTGATGCTTTATCTGTAAAACGAAATGTCGATACTCTCGTGGGATAATAATGGAAACCCGTATTGGACCAGAAGACTAATTTCTCGATGTCTCTTCTCGTTCGTTTTCGTCTGTTGAGTCCTAGCCTTCGAATCGTAGACTACAGAAATGATGGACAACAAAAAATGAACAAGTCTCTCAGCAGAAACTCACCAGCAGCAAATCTCGTTCGATCAGACAAACGCTTAGCGGGCTCGGGGACGCCAGGCTGAAGCGTTGAGTTGTGTGTGGGCCGTTTGCGTTCCTAATCGACGGTAGGGCCTTCGGTGATCTGAATCCATGCCTTTCACTTTATAACTCAGGTTTTTTTTCTGTCGTTTTCTTCGCTTTTCTCTTTCCTCCCCTCTTAATGGTCTCTCCCTATCTCTCTCTGTCTCTCACCCACCCACCCACACATACTCACTCATAGACCGTGTTTGGCCGTCACAGTGCAGTGAGTATATCGACCGGCCTGCGACCGGCATATCACCGACATAGCGTGTAAACGCATGCGCGAAGGTTCGCTCTGTAGCAACGAGTCCACTTGTCCGTGGGATCCTGACGATTTAGGGCGGATGTACGTATGGGCGCAGGTCTGTATGTGTATCTCTGTACACTGGCACTGAATGCTCGTGGCCGTGTATGTATGTATATATAGTATATATATATATATATATATATATATATGTGTGTTTATACGTTGTTGCGTTCAGTTTGAACAGTTGGCGTAGGTCAGCAACGTGCTTGGCTGATTGCTTGTTGCTGCTGTTGTTGTTGTTGTGCTGCTGTTGTTGTTGCTGCTTGTTGCTGTTGTTGTTTGTTACTGCTGCTGTTGTTGTTGTTGTCCAAAGGATCATAGGCAGGAGAGGCGGCTATCGGTAACGGCTGTAATAGTCGCCGCAATAAGGAGCAACAGAATTGGCAATCACAGCTCCGTAATAACAACAGTAGCAATTCGAACCAGTACTATAGTAAGTAGCCGGGTTCCCCTGCAGCCAGTAGCGCCCCGAGAGGAACGAAGAAAGCGAAGTATTCAGCGCTCTGCGCAGCGGACGTGCTGTTGTGGTCTGCCGGTCCAGTCCCGTCTGTGGCCTGCCGTTCGCAGGTGGAGTGGAGCGTCAAGACGACGACTCTGACGACAATGAAGACAAGAATAGAGACCGCCACAACCAAAACAAGAGCAACAACACCGGCCGCAACAATAGCAGCAACAACTACATAAAAAAACAACCAACAACAGCCGCAATAACAACAACAGCAGTAGCAATAACAACAGCAACAACAACAACAACAACAACAACAACAACAACAATAACCGCTACAACAGCAACGGTCGGGGCTGTCGCAGTCGTCGTCGCCAGCGTCCGGTTCAACGATGTCTAGCCGTCCAACAGTATTGGCGGCAATTTTGGCCTGCCGAAGTTGGCTGCTAGGCTAGCCAGGATGCAGCTCAAGCTCAACGCTGAACTTCAGCAAAGCGTGCTCTCTCTCCCCACGTATACCTCTCCTTCACTCTCTCTCCATTTGTGTGTCTCGCTTTCTCTCTCTCTCGCTCTCTCGCTTCTTCCTGTGTCCTTGTTTCTCGCGCTTCGGTCAGATCCACAAGTGGGCCTCCTCCTCCTCCTCCTCCGAACTTCGAAATCTGCAGTCAAACAGACGCAGCAGCGGTCGCAGATTCAGCTTCAGCAAAAGCGGCACCATACAACTATGCGCTACCCTGCTACAGCTGAACCGTATAGTAGTAGTAGTAGTAGTAGTAGTAAGCACAATCTCATCTGGTAACTGTAGCTGTGACAGCGGCGGTTGACCGCTGCTGCTGCTACTGCTGCTGTTGCCAATGATCGCGTTCCATCCACCATCGGACCGACCGGTTCGGTTCGGTCCACAACGACAACGGCGGGCCCAGCTGAGTCCTCCTGCTCAACCAACCACCCCCGCTCGCACTACTCACTACCCCTCCCTCCCCTCCGCCCCCCCGCTCCCAGCCACTTTTTACCCCATCAACCTGCCTGTCTCTTGTACGTCTGTCTGGACGCCGCCTGCCCGACTGCCTACCGATCTCCCTCATTCGCTCACTCAGTACTGTTGCCGGCTCGATCCGGCGGACACGGTTGGCCGTTCAAAAAAGCCCGCGCTATGTTCAGCACTTGGTGTCCACGCCGTCATGCACGTACACTCTCCACCCACGTATATATATATATATATAGATGGAACATATCCTCGCAACAGCAGTGCACCACAAGAGCACATTTGCGCGCGCTGCTCACGGTTCACCGCGCGTTCGTTGGATCTACTAGCAGCCTAGCCTGCCTGTGTGTCTGATGAGTTTTTGATGAAGCTCACCTGGCACCCCAACCTTCCCTCATCCATCCATCTATCGTACCTGCCTCACTGCTAGGCTACCGACTACCGACTAGGCGTCGAAGCTTTTCGTGCCACCGAACCCCCGAACTCAATAGTCAGTCAATAGCCAATTGCCTAGTAATGACCAGTAGATCATGCAGATAGATCATAGTTCCTCAATACAAATATGGGGAGAGAGAGAGAGAGAACATATGTACATATGATCGAAGGAACGAAGCGGTGCAGTGACGACCAAGCGACAATGTGACAGTTGAAATATAGCAAGCAGTTCGATACGCGTAAAATATGTGTACCCATTTTTAAAACGATATTTTCTATGGCTTTGCATATCTGGGCTAAAGTTGAGATAAATAAATAGTTTATCCGGTGTGGCGTTCATAAGAAGACAATCTATACCTCTTGCATATAAGCAAATAAAGCTGTAATCAACACAACACAAATGAAAAATAAAAATATTTTATGAAAGCTAATTTCTTCGTTCAGTCTATTGCCTCGTCGGTCCACACGAAGGCTCTTAAATCAACTGTAGATAGCTACGGACCTGTTGGACAGTCATCACATAGCATCAAACATAGTGTTTGAAAAACGTCTTGTTCATCATACGCTATAGTATTTCAATGCCTGTCGTCAGACGGGTTACTAGACCATTGACATCAGCATGGTTTCGCCAAGGGAAAGTCAGTAGCAACCCAACTTGTCAAAAAAAAACCGAATAAAAGAGACCTTTCAGCTGCCCGAATGCAGAAGCCCAAATGAAGCCCACCAATTGGCTCTTTTAACCATGCAATTCTCAAGCAGCAATCGCGCTAGCCTAGGACAGCCCAGGCCGGTTTCTCATTATTAGACTTTTGAAACATCCTTCGTTTTGAACTTCGTGGTCACGGCAGGTTTCTCCTACTGCTCAGCAGCATCTCTCTTGCTCGTCACTGTTTAGGAGGAGAACTCTACTATGCATAAAGTAGACGATATGCAACGAACAACTAACCGAACGAACTGAGCCCGCACGGTAGGCAAGATAATCGAACAGCAATTGCGAACTAGCCAGGAAGTCCGGTAGCGACCAGCCGCACAGGGCGGCCCAGTATACGAGAGTGAAAGTGGCACCACGTAACACGCTGCAAAGAATCCACTCGGAAACACTTGACAATCTGACAGCCGGAGACGCGTACGTGATCAATCCCTGCGGAAGCACGAGGAACTGAGTGACACACAAAGCCATCGAAAATACCGAAGATAGACGAAGCTTACACACACAATTTGAAAAAAAAAAAAAAAAAATATATATATATATATATATATATATATATATATATATAAATCAGTAAACAAACATAAGAAAACTGTTATAAAATAGAAAGCAATATATAATTATTTGGATATTTAGATGTAATTCCCTTCCAGTCTTTTTATCCTTTTGAAAAAGTACAAATCTCAAGATGACCAACTTTACCAAATTACCTACTTATATTTTTGCATTATAGACATTTGTATGTGCGTTGCGGTTACCACCTAAATATGGAATATTTGAAATATTAATCCTTTTCCACGGAATTCATAATATCAATGCTCACACGCCGAATCATTGGTGCGTGACGCGTTTTCTTTCTCCTGCTTATTCGGATTCCGGCTCTGTCGTATAGACACAGCTTCTACGTGAATACCCTTAGTCGACATACCTACTGCGCGTAATCTGTGTGCTGTTAATATAACGTAACGGCGACTATAATGACGACAATATGAATAATAGTCGTCTCAGGCAATGTTGTAGATTTAATTTTAAACTGTAGGGACAACCGTGTAGAATATTCGGTAATGTAATAAAGCTAATAGAGCGATCGGTGATCGGTGAACGCCAGGTGATAAAGCGCATCATAAACTGTTCAGAAAGTGACAATTGCAAAGTGTATTTCCTTCGAATTTAAAATCATGTTCACCATGAGCGTATGCTACATGGATATACTACACATATATGTCGCTAAATAGTAGCATTGTCGTGCGTTCTGATGGAGATTGCAGATTGCACTTGTTCGTTGCAAAATGGCAGAACTCTGGAATAACCGGTCCTATTTTTGTTACCGCGGCAACCTGCCAGCCGGCTGCTTGTCTCTCTGTCTCGCGCCTTGTTTGTGAGACGAGGGATCTCTGAACCGAGCAAGACTCGGTTTGTCTTGATCCAAGCTTCTTATTCACTTGACCCGGCACTTTGTAGGTGTATTTCCGCTCCCAACGATGCGCAAACACTTGCGTGTATATAGTAATAATAACACATAATGTGTAGCAGTTAATATCTCAGATGAGATTAAAGGAGGTTTGCTCATCCACATAACTCATGGTATTTTTAGATGAAGCTTTGTTTTAGCAGAGGGCAAGAGGGCACATTTAATGCCTTCATGCACGTTGCGATCGCTCGTTCGTGAATGTTTAAGCTGACAAGATGAACAACTTGTAGGCTCTCATGAACTTTCTAAAAAGTTAAATAACAATTGTGCCGCCTAACTTGAAAGTCCGTTCAGTAGCATCATAATTATATATATATATATATATATATATATATATATATATATATATATATATATATATATATATATATATATAAGAAAAGAGAGAAACTAGGACACAAGGCAGCAACAAAAAGTGGATTACCGTGTACATTTATATCTCAAATTTTCCGCGAATCGCCTAAATGCAGTTTAAAATATTCCCTTGCTGATAAATGTTGCCTACGAAGCGAAGTAAAATAGATGACCGGCGACTCTGACATTAAGAATCTCAGGCTAGATCTCAGCACGACGCATATATATATAATAGAATGCAAATGAATGTGGCAAATATAGCCACATTTATTTGCACTTCTAGATAAAGGGTCATATAAATAAATTTATAAATGTGTCATAAGGGCCTGTTTGGCGGCTAGATCAGGAACCAAGACACACACACACGAACGGACAAATTCGCCTATATATAAACGAGAGCACAATTAACGAGAGACGAATAGACACCACACTAATTGCCTGTGTTAACATCGGTACGCTCTAACGTGCAAAGCCTAGGATACCCATTATGCACATGTGGCATTTCAGCAGTATCGTGTCACAATGTTGAATGCTATTTGAGCGACAGTCGACGATGTGTTTGCCGAATAGTGTCATGTATCAGCCAGGAAAAAAGAGATGCAACACGTATATGCTTTAACAAAAAAAAAAATATATATATATACCAATGATTCAAAATGTAAAGTTCATTTTTGCTTCCTGCCTCATATACTGTTTTACAAATGGCTGCCGACTGGTTTACCAAGCCGTGCAACGAGAGTGGGATGCTACCGTCTCTCGCCAGTGCAACCGTTCTGAAATATGGCGCGGTTCCGGGTTCAGTGGCAGCCAGCCACGATTAGTGCCGGACGCGTACCAGGTTCGAAACTGCACGGCACTTCGTCGACCGAAATGGGGCTATTGCTTACAGCTTGCCAATGTTACTAGTGACCTAGGCATTCAGGCCACCGTCAGTCTTATTATTTTTCCCACTGTAGTCTTATTATTGGATTTTCCAGGCTCGGAATCGCGTTACATTTCCTCGACACCGTAAGGGAAAGGTCTCCCTTTCTTAGGGCATTAGCCTTATCTGTGGTCCTTCGTCCAGGGGAGTCACCAAAACCGGGCTGAAGGCCTAGTAGTCTATCGAGGACTAGGACGGCCTCCGCCGAGTTGGTTCGGTACGTCCGGTTTACCCTTATGGCCATTGTCTTCTAGATCGAGCGGTATTTGTGCCGGTTCTTGGCTGTCCGGAACGCTACATCTAAGCCTTTTCCTCTAGGTGAACCACCCCCGTAGGGCCTTTATACAAATGGGCAATGCTTCGATATTCCATCAAGGTTACAATCTTGACCGGCGTTGACTGCCGTCTATGAAGCTATCATCGGCGTAGGTCAGAGTTTTAACGCCATCGGATAGATCTCCAGTGGCAATCCCTTATTTCCCGTCTCGAAACTTCGCTGAGGTACAACGAGATTATCCTCCGCAGGTATGGCCATACGCATTTCTTCTTCTTTAGAGCCGACGATTACTCCCCAGGTAGCTGTGTTGAATGCGTTCCGCAAACCCAGAAGGCCACGTAGAACGAAGTCCCTTGTTTTCGGATATCAAGGGGTTTATTTCAGCGCCCATTGATGCGTTAAGATAAATATGTAAAAACAAACAAAATTGTTGCAAATGTGTAAACATGTGTAAATGTGTAACTGTGTGACAGTTCCGTCAATAAACCAAACCTTGTATTGTATTATGGCACAGTTAGGTGAACGTTGCTTATTGGCCATATCGGTAGTCAATTAAAATATCACTAAATGATTTAACATGATGACCTAGACACATAACGTACATAATATGACCATGACATAGACACACAGGCAACTAACTCGAATTACTTAAGTAGCTCATGTATCTAAGGTTAGAAACAGGGCCACCGGTAGCAAACTGTGGCAGATATTACTACTTCTACTACTACTGCTGCTACTGTCACGTCATATTTACTACGGCTACAGCTGCGGCTGCTAACGATCAACTGCCTGCCTACTGTCGGAAAGGTAGAATAGGTTGTCCGTCGCGGCCACCACGAGCTGTCTGTCATTAAAGTTGACCTTAGGCCCCGGACCGGAAAGCTGATACAGCTGTGCTTCAGACCGAAACACATTGTTCAGGTGCACTCATCATTGAAGCAAACAAGCATCATACCGCGCACGCATGATCTTTATATCTATATAGATCTAAAGATTATGCGTGCAATATATATATATATATATATATATATAAGAACGGGGACAATGCCTATGGTGTGGCCACACTGATTAAATGCTCTTCTACTAGATGCTCTGCACGCTCCTCGCCGACCTGCTTGGTTGCGTGGCATGGCGCGGATTGGCGTAGCATGGCAGCCTTACCATAAAGAAGGCAGTGATGAAATAAACAATTTACGATCTCCAGATTCGTGTTGTGACTTGCTGCTGCTGCTGTTGTCATCTTTCTCCTTCTCTCTGTTTATCTCCCGCCTCCGTGATCTTTCTCGTTGTCGTTGTTGCTATTGTTCTTTTTGTTGTCGTTGTTGTTGTTGTTGTTGTTGTTTGTTGTTTTTGTTGTTGCTGTTGCTGTTGTTGTTATTTTTTATGTTCTTGTTGTTGTTGTTGTTGTTGTTGTTGTTGTTGTTGTTGCGGTCGCCGTTGTTTTTGCTGCTGCCATTGTTGTTGCAGTTGTTTTTGTTGTTACCATTCTTGATTCTGTTTGAGTTGTTGATCTTGTTGTTGCCGTTGCTGATTCTGTTTTTGCTGCTGTTGTTATTGTTCGTATTACGGTTGTTATTATTTATTCTTCTTCTTCTGCTGTTGTTTTTTTGTAGTGGTGACCTTCGTCGTCGTGGTAACGAGGATTCATAGTTGTTGCCCCCGGGGTTTGTTTGCCTTGCTGCCTGGATCGATATCGGCCCCGTCATCATTGTAACCTCATCAGGACCTCAAATGTCATCATCAGCTTTTTGTCAAACCGGCGTCGATTCACTACTTAAATGGGGCTCAATTACAGCCCAATTTTTCTACCAACTTGTCATCGTTATGGTTGTTGTTAACTAGCCGCGGCTACTCTCGTTGTTAGTGTGTTTGTCGTTTTTGGCGACGAGCATGAAGAATACTAGTATAATACTTGTTCATTTCTGTTGGTATAATAACTGTAGCAATTCTCATAACGTTATCGGTGATGAGGGTTGCAAAATTTCCACTGCTCCTTCGGTAGTAGTAGTAGAGGCAGTCGAATTAATAGTAATTAAAAAAAATTACATATATATATATATATATATCTCCGTATTTATCATTCGGTCCTCGATCGCTCTATATCTTCTTTATTGAAACAACCGTTGCATTTATTTATTATGGTACACTGCACTGCCGAATTCGAGCACTTTGACTTGGCTTAACGCTACAACTTCACTCAGCTTAGAGAATCGCAAAATCAACTCGTCGTAGGAGAGCACCTGGCCTGTCCCGCAAGCGCCAATTATCCACCCAAAAATGGTAAGCGTTTGCAGTGGACAGATTGAGCTTGAGAGCTTCTGGTTTCTCTGCCGATTCGCTGCCGCTCTAGCTGTAGAAATTCGTCCAGTATTTATTTTGTTAAGCCGCGGCTGTTCAGGGAAACGACACAGTCGCTTGAAATCGAACTGCGTTTTGCCCGAAGCCCGCCGTTACGTCATCAGGCAAGATGCCAAACGGTGACATCGTGGATAATGATACAACAAGTTTAAGTTTAAACTTGTCGAAGTTTCAATGATTCGTGGCCGTAACGATGACCACGTTACGGCCACGAAGTTTACTCTGGGGGTTTATTGGCAATCGGTGAGGACGGTAGATTCTGAGCCCATTAAATTACCGCATTGAGCCGTTGGCTCAATGAACGTTAAGCCTCGTATCACGCAGAACGACCTCTACTGTTGCAACGGCGAGATGAGAATAGGCAGCGTTTTAAGTATCACAGCGCGGTGTCACGTATCGCAACTCGATCTCAGCAACGGCTTTCTACTCATGTCGATAATGCGTTCAATCTTAGCTTACTTTTTCTCGCCCGGTTTGTTTGTTTGCCTAGCCCACAACTAAATTATAATATATTACTAACTCATAATGACAGAAAGAAAACAACAATGTCTGCTATCTTGGTTTCTCAGTCAGGCATGTACGAAAATTTATTTAAAGTTTCTGTCTCGATAAAATGCGAATAATGTGTAAGTCCTTATGAAAAAAAGAGGACGCCACTAGGTAACTAAACTAACCGGTTAAGGCTAGTGCGACGGACGCACTAGAGTGTGAATTATTTGTAAAACCTTCAAAAAAACGCGGGGCGACTAGTAAACAAAACTAGCCCGCTTATGTCAGTACGATAGATCGACATAGTGCTCTAGAGTTGCAAGTGACTATTATGAGTGAAATTGACTACGGTAGTACAGTACCTCGTATGCCGACCTTGTATCTTATCCCGAAAGGTTGCTTACCAGCATCGAAAGCAGCACGAGGCTAAGATGATCACGCTGGGATATATATATATATATATATATATATATATATATATATGAAAAGTCTGCATCACTTCTATGACACCAGGAACAAACCTGTACGACACTCCTGTGTTTTGACCTACGGTGAAGACAACAAACACAGTTTTTGCAAGCTTCGTCCTGTAGGTCGAGTTCTTCTCTGGTATTCTTTATCACAAACGTTGTTTATGGAAATTCGCCTATAAAACCAAGATGGCTTTATTGCAGTGGCCAGCTTGTCGAGGACGACCTATTTGGGTCTGTCTTTTAAGTGTCTAGCTTCAGAACTATCTGGTAGGTAGACCGCGGACACTATATTCACCTCATAGCAGTGTTCTAACTGTGGTAACGTCGCCTGATCACTAGATTTCATCATACTTTCAAGAAAGTTGGCCAGGCCGCAGTTCCTACATCAGTTGCGGAGGCCACATTATTTGCATACTCGCAGTATATATATATATATATATATATATATATATATATATATATATATATATATATATATATATATATATATATATCCATATATATATATATATATATATATCCATATATATATATATATATATATATATACAATAGTGGCGACGTGGTTTGGGGGACTAATGCGCTAGTCATGGTTGTCATTGCCGGAGTGTTGCCGGTTCGACCCCCGATGTTGACCGAATCTTCGTTGAGCTGAATGCTCATTGCGAATAGACGATAAACTGTATACCGCTAAGGGAGTTAGCGGCCGTACTGCTGCCACAAGTTGACTGTTGGTGAAACCTTCGATATCTTGATATATAATAATTGCGTGCGGCCAGCTTTAAGGTGCCGGCCCTCGGTGCATTGAAGATTGAGAGACGATTCCAAGCCGGTACACATGGAGCTCGTAGAGGAGGAGCAGGAGGATGAGGCTTGTCTAGAATTAAGCAAACAACCTCCTTAAGCAAATGTTTTAGTTCTAAGCTACAATCGTATGCGAATCGAGAGCAAGAAAATGGCAGAGAGACAAAGCAATTTGACAGTAGCCTGCTTGCACACCATGCTGACTGGCTAGTGTAAATCGATCCAGTATAGACGAATCACATCTAGAGTTTGAACTTCATAAACTTGAATATACTACTGGTACGCGCAAATGGTGAGTCAAGTAGAGAACCGAACACGCTTGGGGTAGATCCGACCACGGATGTAACCGTAGTGTTTTTCTAGGCGCGCTTATGTTGTTACGCACACATTAGATAGAATAACACACATAGGGCAGCCAATTCTATTCTACTATTCTACCAGGGACTCCATGTAGATTGTAGTAGGTTGATGGATGGACGGATAGATGGATGGATAGGGGCACTCGATAAACGGATGAGAAAACAGACGTGGTTTCGTATATCTGGCGAGTAATTTAGAGTTGTTTGTTGTGGAGCTGCGAAGCGCCTGCCGCCCTGCAAAGGTGCTGCACTGCACTCGAACAACGGTGTCAGTTGCCACCTCGAAGCTCCTTACGCGGCATGGATCGTTTGTGTTCTCTGCGCGCTCGTGTTTCTCCCATATATATATATATATATATATATATATATATATATATATGTGTTTGAAAAATTATTTGAGATCTTTCAAGTAACATAAAAATACGAGTGTTAAAAATATTTTTAAAACAATTGTATTCTTTCTTTTAATATAGATATAATGCACGTTGTTCTTGTTTTGTTTTGTAACCTTTTTGTTCTTTCTTTACAAGTCTTTACGTCACCTAATGTACTAGCACTTTCTTACATAGATTAGGCTCAGTTCCACTACTGAAAACTTCAGTGCTGGTGTTTTTTGCTGATTGACGTAGACTTATTAGCGTACACTTTACATTTTATTAAAAAATCCACAGGAAAAGCCGAACGGCGTTAAAGTGCAATATTTGAAGACCGGTATCTTCGTTATGTGAGATTACCCGTTCGGGACAGATTATACTCAAAAGCTCAATTGTCTTGCTGGCTATGTGGCTTGTGGCAACATTCTTCTAAACAAATATATATATATATATATATATATATATAGAGAGAGAGAGAGAGATGTTTAATCGAACAAACCCTCCGTGTCTTTCAAGACTTGACACATCACGTACTAAACCCGTTCAGTAAAATTTTCACACAAGCTCACGAATGGTGTTCCCACAAGGCCACAAGGATTGTGTCAACCGTAAATTGCACAAAGGGCTAGCCAGCAGCCCATTCAGAGTTTCCCTCTTTAAGTTCTATGCTTCATTATGTCTTTGAGTAGCGCTCCATCTTGGACTCTGCAGCCCTTCTCTGTTCTATTACCGAAGAGAGTAGATCACGGAGGGAACAGAGCTGAGCAGGGCAGCTTCTCAAGATGCCAACCTATTATTCGAACACCCAATATAGATAAATATATATGTACAGATCGTGCCCAGATTGTTTTCAGAAGCTATACAAGAAATGCTCGTTCAAACAATACATTTTCAATTGAACATGGCCTCTTAGAACTCTTGTTTTAAAGTGAGAGTGAAATTACTACACTCTGTGAAATCCGTGTTGTTGCTTTACATTGGAGCACAAAATGTGGTATTGTGTGCGAAACACCAGTTCGCCGATACAAAAACTAAGCACACTGTCGTGTTCATGACAAAAATCTGCTTTCTGTGAAGGATATACGATGCCGGCCTGATTATGCGACGTGGTCGTTTAGTAAAGAATTTGCAAAACTTTAAGTCCTATTATTAGCTTTCATGTCAAACATCTCAAAATCATAAACCCACGACCTTCCACAGTTCTCTAAACTAGCACATTTAGACAAATGCACATTGAATCATAATGATAATTATGCCGCCAAATTTATGGCAATCCGATCCGTGGTTGCGTAGTAATTAAGGTTTTTCGAAGAGCATGTCGACTTTAAGTGCATGCATACATAACTTACTCTATCAGATAAATCACGCGTCATAACCCTGAAAGCATACAAAGTGATTTATTATTTTACAGCAGCTGCTCGAAGGTGCCTCCCCAAACTATTCGGTAGATTCGGTATCAAGTGCAACAGCTAAGGAAGAGCGCAACCTTTAGGCAGTAGCAGATCGTTCTTCAGCAAGTACGATGAAAGTGGCCCGAATGGTTGTTGCGAGTTGCGTTACTGTCCACAAGCTACTAAGAGCCGAACGACTACATACGTACCAACCGTAACAAGTTCAAGCTCTATATGTTCAAACTTTGCGTAATGGCAGAGAAGAGAGGGAGATAGTTTACCCTCCAGAAAACCTTACTAACTACGTAACCACGGATCGGATCGCCGTAGATTTGGTCATCAAACTGATCGTCGTCATTATCATCCCATTTGCCCTAATGTGTTAGTTCTGAGCGCTGTGGTTGATCGTAGGGTTATGCTTTTGTTGCATTGGCCAACAAAGATATTTGCTTTAAAGAGCTCTACAATCCCCTATATCGATTTTACCACATTTCCGGACATCCTGTATATATATATATATATATATATGCAGGGTCTTCCATAACTGCTTGTTCTTATTTTGAGGTTTGGTAGAACTCAGCAAGAAAATCATTTTTACCAATGGAAGGAGGGGCGGAAACGTCTTGTTTAGAAGTGAAAATGAAATTTATAGGAGTAGCGATTCTGCCTTTTTTCTCTTACATAGTTGTGCAAAATTTACGTTTGCAAGAGAACCAACGCATCGAGGGTCAACGCATGAAGGAACCGATCATACCGTCATGTTCGATGGAAGTATCTTAATAATCTAAGTGATACCCGACGCAACCTGGCGACAAAAAGTCGATTTGTTGTTGTGTTGAACGTTAAAGCTTTTACGTTCAGAACCCTACACGTTTGCCATTACGACTAAAAATGTACGCCCAAAATACTATTCTTAAGCAATAGCGAACGTAATGCCTATCCTTTTCGTACCAAAGTGATAGTGCTGCGTTACGTAGTCGCCGCAATATCGA
This sequence comes from Dermanyssus gallinae, assembly GCA_003439945.1. NCBI lineage: Eukaryota > Metazoa > Arthropoda > Arachnida > Mesostigmata > Dermanyssidae > Dermanyssus > Dermanyssus gallinae. The sequence goes on along the minus strand of QVRM01003504.1, from coordinate 77,690 downwards.
AAGTGAAAGCATGCATACTTGGATTTGGCCTGCTTCAGCAAGGGTGTATCAGAACGTTAAACACATATTTTGAGATTTGGTAGAGCTTGGCAAGAAACTATGTTTTCCCAATGGAAGGAGGGCCGGAAACGTTCTGGTAAAATTTTACGGTTCTGAACGTGAAGCTTCAAAGTAAAACATAACAACTATAGCTGTCGAAAAACGTTAGTTACTCGGCAACTACGTAACGCAGCATCATTACTTTTGTACAAAAATTGCCTGAGAACAGTTATTTTGGGCGTCCATTTTGGTTGCTATGGCAAAATTGCACAGTTCTGAACGTGAAAGCTCAACATAAGACATAACAACATATCAACTTTTTATGACTTTTTTTAATCCCGCTATTCTCCTTGCGCTAGCTTGCGTCGGATGTCATTCAAATATGCAGCATTTTCCGCCGAACGGTACACCGGTACGATCGGTTCCATTGTGGATTGACTGGTTCTTCCACAAACGTAGATTTTGCACTACTATGTAGGAGAAATTGTAGGCAGAATTGCTACTTTTATCGGTTTCAGCAAAACGTTTCTCACTTCTTCTTCCATTGGGAAAAAGTATTTTTTGGCTGAAATCTACCAAACCTTATCATACGTTCATACGGTTATGAAAGACCCCGTATATATATATATATATATATATATATATATGTATATATATATATAGATATATATATCTATATATATATATATATATATATATATATATATATATATATATATATATATATATCTATATCTATATATATATATATATATATATATAGATATATATATATCTATATATATATATATATATATTCGAGAGAAAACAGAGTAGCTGGCGCAATCGCATGTGTCGCTACACACTCTGTTGTTTGCGCGGGCTCTCTCAAGGTCATCCATCTATCTGCTGGCAGGACCTGTTGACGACCAGCGGGATATTGCTTATCCTACGCGTTGTTGTTGTTGCTGCTGCTGCTTCTGGTTATTATTCTTTCTGCTGCTGCTGTTGATGTTGTTTTTTGCTTATGCTAGTAATTTTGCAGCGTGTTGCAGTGTTATTGCATACGTTATTTAAATTATTGTTGTCGTTGTTGTTGTTGTTGTTGTTACCGCTGGTGCTGTTACCGTTGCTGAGTTCGTTTCCGTTGTTGTTAATGTTGTTGTTGTTGCTGTTGTTGTTGCTGATCTATCGGCCAGGACGACGCTTGCCAGTCCACCCTGGAATTGCGTAGCCAATCGGCCAAAGCACGATTTTGCTGAGACGTCGCTGAATGTTAAAGTTTCTGTTGGAATTTCTTTTTTGTTGCTCTGTTCAACTTGTCAGGTATGACGTTGTTGTTCCTGTTGTTGTTATGGTTTACTCGTTTGTTAAATAGTACGATTTATACTACTATGTGAATATGTGTCACCATTCGATCAGCTACGCGGCTGTCCCAGCCGTCCACACAGACCGGCCGCCTTAACGCATATATATATATATATATATATGCCCTAACGCATATATATATATATATATATATATATATGCCCTAACGCATATATATATACATATATATATATATGACTAGGTGAGAGGTGGGATTGGCGTCATAGCAGAGAGGAGAGGGAGAGCGTAGTCTTCTGAGTTAAACGGCGCGCTTGCACCCCACTGGTGCCTCGATCACAGATATACCATTGCCACCACTTCGACCTTTTTTATAAAGACATTTTTAAGGGGTTGTTTTTAATTGTAGACCATTCTCTGCAATCGTATAATAATGTACACCATTCTCTACGGGCTTAGAGTCGTTGTGCGACATATCCTCAATGCACCGAAGGCCGGACACATATTGAGACATTTAGGGTTTTCCCAACTGCATTCCTTGTTGTGACAGTAGCATGGCCGCTGCTTCTCTCAGCGGTATATGGTTTATCACCTATTTTCTCAATGAGCATCCCTCAGAGAGTAGGTTCGATTAACACGCCCACACGATGAAACCGGCGGTAACACTTCAATAACCATTGATTTGTTCTACTACAGCAACTACTAATAGCAGTTTAAACCATCGGTTAAATCGAACTAATAGAAACCAGTCCGCCGTTCCCATTATGGCAGAATTACCCGTGGAGCCGCAACAAGTTGCTGTTCTACAACTCTCGCTATATGAGTCGACTATGCGATATGTGCATACGATACATATAGTCAAAGTCGAGTATTTGCGTTGTTCCACTTTCCATTATCCGTCTCTACTCTCCATTTCAATTGTATGGCGGCCCGCTCTGTCGTGCCTGCTGGTCTATCGGGTTAAGCCTCGGATTACGCTACGATATGATTCGATCGTCCGCGTTCTGCACACACGCACGCGTCACCTTCTATAAATAACGAGTTAAGGTATTCCATTGCTACTTGCATATAAACATATACATTTATGAGTGTATATATATATATATATATATATATATATATATTGTGTTACTGTGCTATGCAAAAACTCGAAAAACAGCACACGAAAGACCTTTGTAAGTCCTGTTTAAAAAGCTTACGTATATAGACATATTAATAGATGCATGTACACGTCGTTTCTTTTGCGCTTCTCAAATATGTATTTAGATGTTCATTGGGTATATATATATATATATATATATAGTGCTTTGTCTATGCTTCGCATGTTTGTTTTTGAGGGCTAACGAATTTATGCAACTCCAAAGCACGTCGCTCTAAATAAAACAACCTAAATGCATTGTACTACATCCACAACAAAAGGAATAGAAGAAGACGTCTAAGCGCATCCTTTTTCAGAACACCAGGAAGCGGGCAATATCCAGTGGAATCGTTGATACTATGGGTGTACAATTGACCTATAATATATTTTATGTTCGCACGTTGCTCATGCTTGAATAGCATGTGTGATTGACCGCATGCACGTCTTACTTTATAATAAAACATCTCGACATTGTGTTGCATAAGTGTTTTGGAGACAGATTAAATAGTGTATGTACATCAAGATCTATATGTATATCAAAATCTAATTCTGGAGTCACGGTTACGCCGAGATCTCGGATTGAGTTTACAATAGGTATAATTTTCCCGTCAAATGCGTAGGTTCTCGCAATTTGATACAAATATATTCATATTATTAGTTTTATTCATTCAAATTCATTTTATGTTTCTTCGATAATAATAATAATACTATCATGGCCGAACGTGAAAACGTAAAACACAAGTCACGTTTCACTAGTAAAATCGCTTCACAAACGCTGACATATATATATATATATATATATATATAAAATTGGTATAATTTATTTACACTATATATAAAAATATATATATAGTGACGACGACATTTTACCTCTGCCAGGGACAGAGGCCTTGCTTGAGGCGCTTTCTCTTTAGATTCGACTTAAAAATTCGATTATGCGTACAACTATTGCAAATATAATGTCTTTGACATTAAATCTGCAATAGTTGTACGTAGCCAAAGATGAAGGAAAAGTGGGCCATGCCTTTCTCGGCTATGCCAAAAAGTGGAATACTATAACAAATATAGCCTAATCAATTCCTGTGATGAATAAAGAGTGTTGAAATACTAGAAGCTGTTTACTGTCTAGGTGTACATGAACTAGAATCACAGCCGAACTTGCCGGCTAATATTGCTGGACGTTGCGAATCTGTGTTAGTTCACAGAATTGGCGCCAATAAATTATTGTTGCTGTCGTTGTTGTCGCCGCCGCCGCGGCTGTTGTTGTTGTTGCTAGTGGTAGTTGTAGTGTGTACGGTGAGCTATTGTTGCAATGGTATTGACGAAGTCGGAGAGGCGGGAGCGCCGAAGGCGTTCGCCGCGAACTGGGTGAACGGTGATAACGAACGTGTGCGTGCGATGGCGATGGCGAGCGCACGTCATGGCCTAGCCACGTTGCGGTCTTCGTACCTGTTGCTGTGGTTGTTGTTGTTGCCGTCGTTGCTGTTTGTGCTGCTGCTGTTGTTGTTGTTGTTTCTATTTGTGCTGTCGATATTGTTGTCGTTGCCAGTTGTGTTGTTGTTGTTGCTATTTGTGCTGTTGTTGTTGTTGCTATTTGTGCTGTTGTTGTTGCTGTTTGTGCTGTTGTTGTTGTTGTTGCTATTGCTATTTGTGCTGTTGTTGTTGTTGTTGTTGCTATTTGTGCTGTTGTTGTTGATGTTGCTATTTGTGCTGCTCATGTTATTGTTGCTCTTGCTATTTGTGCTGCTGTTGTTGTTGTTGTTGTTGCGGCAGCCATAATTGCTGCAGCCCAAGTAGACGTTATGGTTGCAGTAGAAATAGAAGTAGTTATAGTAGTAGTAGTAGTAGTAGTAGAAGATAATACTACTACCACCATCTGCAGTAGTAGACCATGGCGGACCAATATGGCCGAGTCTGAAGGGTGGCCCGTTGCAGAAAGAACGAGTTACAGATCAAGCAACCAACCGGCCGGCCGACCACCACAACAACAACGAGCGACGACGATAAACACGGTGTGGTGGTGCTGGGGGTGAGGATGATGACGATGACGACGATGATGATGATGATCATGAAGACGCGATCCAGCAAAATCCCTGCAGTCACCTCGTGGCCGATGTCTTTTCGTGCCCGACGGCGGCTTCTTCTTCTGAGGGAAGCACTCGCTGCATACAGCTAGCATGGTGATAACTAGCACTGCCGCTGCCTCTTATGCGATTACTATTACTACTACTACTACGATCTTGATTGGCCTTCACCTAGAGACGCCGGGTCGGGGGCTCGGTTGGGGAGACGAGGCGCTACGATGAAATTCGCTGATCCCCACAGGGTCCCTCGCCGGAAAAGTGTGTCGCCGCGTACTTGCCATGCCCTCAATCGATCGGAAGCAAGAATTGACGCTCACGGCGACAGTTCTCTGACAAGTCATATTTACTACACCACTTTTGTCACAATTTCTATGACTGCTGCACTATTAACCTATATATATATATATATATATATATATATATATATATATATATATATATATATATATATATATATATATATATATATATATAGAAAATATTGTGATCATATATTAATTAATATACAATACGTACGTCACACTCGGCAGTGCTCGCCTTCTCGCTCGCCTATACACATATACATAAATACTGCTACAAATCAAATGTAATTTGAACTGTATAACAATAGTATGTAATAATAAAGTTGTAAAATTGGTACTACCATTAATGCTACAACTAACTAGGACAGAGTTCGTTTACTAGAGGCAATGTATATGTGGCCATCTAAAGCGATTGTTAAGATTGTCAGGACTTGCAGAGTGTGATCCAAATGATCAAGTTATTTAGAGAAACAAAAACAACGTCTACTGCAACTACAACTACCACCATCTATACGTCGTTTCACTGCAACATTGCGTCAGGCCAACTAGAATCAAAGTGCACGACAGAAACAGCAACTGCGCGATGAAATCCATGCAGAGTAGTCTTTTCTATGCGGCAGTGTCGTGAGGACAAGGGTGGCATATATCTACGACTGAGTAGAACCGCCGACGATGTCCCGCTTAATGTGGCAACTTCTGCATCGGTCTAGACACCTGTATCTGCGCATCTGTAAGTGCGTAGACATAACCGAGTTTTTTGCCGCAACGGCGTATACGATTAGAGACAGGTCGAGTGTTGTCGACGATGCATTTTTAGTTTTGCGTCGTTCAAAGATTTACAAAGACAGGTAGATTTACAAACGCGGCCATTTCTGTGACCATTCGTTGTTGTTGGCCTTGTTACATATGCCCTCAAATTAACTTCTAATTCAACTATTATTTTGTTATTGATTTCTGTCTACATCCATTTAACGATGTACAGTAAATATTGCCGCAAGTATACTTAGTCTGCTATCTATAAGGTGATTTCAAATGAGACGGTACGGAATGACGTAACAACCAAACCGGTTGAAATTCATATATGGCAGAAATTCTGAAAAATCCTTCGGCTTAAGACTCAGTGGGCTGGTTGTGCTCGAGCCTCTGGTAATTACTTTTGAATAAGAACTTCAATTACACCCACAGTGTTAGTCGTATCCCGTGGGACCACGATTGCGATGTTAGTTCCTATCATTGGGTCAACCTCCGATTTCTTCGGTACTGAATCCAAAGGCGCCAGTAATGCTCTGTAAGCAGACTCGCAGCATCGTTGCAGAAAAGTAAGCAGCAGTAACACCAATAAAAATAACTGCATCAGCGATTTAGCTCAAGAAAGCTGACTCATAATGGAGGTATCTAAGTAAGAATGTCAAGTAGTGTGAGGCTAAAGGAAAATGGATAATCGAAAAAATAGGACTACTCTGTACTGTAACTATGTATGAGCATCCCAACTATTCGAAACTCTCAAATGTCGGCTATCCATTCCACTGTCAGAGGTCCTGAAGGTACCAGGACCTTCATGGCTACCTGTCCACCTATCTCTAAAGCCTGTTTGCAGATGGTTGTGCATGCTGCATACGACATACTACACGAACGCCTTCAACCGAAGCACTGCGCTCGGTGACACCGCGCGCTTTTTGCCTCTCAAGTCTTAGAATTTCGCCGGGCCTTTGCTGCAAGTCCATCTTTTCGATATGATGCGGCTCGTTGAGTCGAGTCTACATTATAGATCTACCTGGCTGTCTGTGACAGCTCTAGCTCTGTCCGGCTGTGAGTGGTCTGGTCTGGGTCGCTTCGAGCACCAACTCGAACATCAAACTTTCCGCTGTTCTATGGTCAGTAGTTCTAACGACTCGTCTCTCTCTCTCTCTCTGTCATATTGTACTTTGTCGAATTCATATACGCCTGTCTTGCAGCGTCTGTGGTTATCGTTTTACCCCCCTCACACTCAGTCATCGCAGCGCGGTAGTCACTGTAACAGTGTGCAAGATGAAGTTGCTGATGATGTGAGCCGTTCATAAACAACAATTTTCCTTATGTCTATTACATCTAGCTACAGTGAGCGAGTACTATTTTGGCGCCAAGTAGTTACGACGTCAAAGTATATTATGCTTGTCGTCGTTGTTGTTGTTGATGATGTTGTTGTTGTTGTTGTTGATGATGATGATGATATTGATATTGTTGTTGTTTTCGTTGTTGTGTGCGCTGCTTGCTGTCGCTCTTATAGTCATTGTTGCCATTTGTATCCTAGTTGCTGGTGAGATATTGTGTTGTTGCTATTGTTGTTGTTTAGATATGTGTTGTTTTTGTTGTTGCGATATTGTGTTGTTGTTGTTGTTGTTGTTGTCGTTGTTGCTGCTGTTAAGATGGTTGTTGTTGGCGTAGTTACCACCGTCCTCCTCGTGGCCGCCACTTATTTGTTAACGTTGCTGTTGTTGATGTATGGTCGCAGCAGCAGCACATCATCATCACAATCATCATCATCATCAACATCATCATCGTCATCACCGCCGCCACTGGTAGCGGGTTTTGTCGTTCCAGACGCACACACACGGCCGCGTGCGGCGGGGCTCTCACTCACCAAGGTTAACGACAACTAAACGCGCTTGATGAAACGACGCTTCATGATGACGAACACAACCACGACCATGCCGATGACGAAGCCGATGAAGAAGAAGAAGTGAGAGGTAGGAGAAGACGGCGGCGGCGGCGACAGAACTTTGGAAGCCTTCAACCACTTCTAGTTTGCCCGCCAACCAGCGAGACGCCAACGAATCACCTAGCCGCAATGTGCCGCCCGCCAAACAACAACGACTTCGGACTAGTAGTAGTCAATGGAACGATCGTTCGTCAATCCATCGTTCCAGCCAGCTTGCTAGATCTGTTGTTGTTGCTACTATTGTGACGTATGTTGTTGTTGTTGCGGTTGTTGTTATTGTTGTTGTTGTTGCGGTTGTTGTTGCTGCAGTGCTTTTGTTGTTGTTGTTGCGGTTATTGTTGTTGCGGTCGTTGTTGTTGCGGTTATTGTTGTTGCGGTCGTTGTTGTTGCTGTTATTGTTGTTGCGGTCGTTGTTGTTGCGGTCGTTGTTGTTGCGGTTATTGTTGTTGCGGTCGTTGTTGTTGCGGTTGTTGTTGTTGCGGTGGTTTTTAACGATACTACTGCCGCTGCTGCTGTTGCTACTATTGTGACGTATGCCGCTGCTGTCTGTACGCTGACGACTCGCCTGTCCTCGGCCCGCTAGTCTAGTGTAGTCCGTCTTCGCGTAGGCCAGCTCCCATCAAACGCGCGGGGCGGGCTAGTCTTCCCTCCCTCCCGTCTGTCTCCCCGCCCCCGTTCGCGCCACACTTTCCCCTTCTGCCTCGGCTGACGTGTATGATGAAGCTCGCCGGATCTCGGACTGCCGCCGACGTATACCGCCAGACCGCGTGAGGACCGCGCGATTTAACTTTATTGTGTCGTTGTCGTCGTCGTCGCCGCCGTCGTTGTCGTCGATCATTGCCTGGTCGTCCGTCTGCATTTCTGCCTGTTTGCCTATCGGCCTAATTGGTTGTCGTCTGTATCTTCGTCTGCCTGATATATATGGGTGTCTGAGCGTCTGTCTGTCCGTCAGCCGTTCTGTCTATCTGTTTATTTGTCCGTCCGGCTCCGGGATGTCTTCAGCGGGTGGCCGCCGCCGCGCGAATGGTCGGGCTTGCGCGCGCGTGAATCAAATCTCTCATTGGTCGCCGTCGTTATTTCTACTACTAACTTTGTTGTTGTTGTTGTTGTTGTTGTTGCTGCGGCTGCTGCTGCTGTTGTTGTTGTTTCTGCTATTGTTGTTGTTGTTGCTGCCGTTGTTATTGTTGTTGATGCTGCTGTTGTTGTTGTTCTTGTTGATGTTATTGTTGTTGCTGCTGCTGTTGTTGTTGTTGTTGTTTCTGCTGTTGTTATTGTTGTTGCTGATGCTGCTGTTGTTGTTGTTGCTGTTGATGTTGACTGCTGCTGTCATGATTGTTAACGTTGTCGTCTCTCCTCGCCTTTTTCGCTTAGCGGTTCCAGGCTTGATCTCGCTGTCGGCGTACAGACAGACAGAAAGAGCGCCAACTAAACAACACCGACGGCAACATCAATAGCACCAACAGCAACAAAAACAACGTCGGCGATATTCCGTTCCAGTCAAGACTCTCCCTCTTCTCGCTGTCTCGTGCCGCTGGTTCAGCCGCGCGCGGGCACGTTAGTCACAAGGTCGCCAGGATGCAAACATCAACAACATTGCAACAAGCCAGCCAATAGAATAAACGGCTATAAATCAACAAAATACGTTCAGTGTAACGCGCTTTCTAAACACATTTTGTAAACACAATATTCGTATTATTATTGTTATTATCGTTGTAGTAGTAGTAGTAGTAGTAGTAGTAATTTGTAAGTTGTTATAAGTATCGAGAATAGCCCCTTCGTCTCGGGCTCACTTTGAACTATCTCGACAGACATTTTCAACGTCATAAACAGCATCTGCTAGTTTACTATGAGCAGAACCTGAAGACTGCATTGCTGATTCACATCAAATAAATCTAAACAAATACTGGGATGCGATAGCCAGCTGCATTGCAGACTTTCGGTTAGAAATGAAAAGGTCTTTTCGAGAAAAATGGCGATTTGAGCTTGAAAATCTCTCCCATATGGGTAAGACCTAAGTTGTCTGTTTTGGTCAATTAATTTAATAGTAGTATGCTTTGAATTCAAGCAAGAGCACTTTTCTCATCAAAATGCGCGCAATGGGGGTGTTTCTTGAGACTTTCTGGACGTGGCCCAGTCCTGCGTCATTTCCTGGAGCTAAGTAAATTGAGACTCATGAGACATGAAACTTTGTGACAGACGATTAAAATGAATATTGCGCGTATTTAAAGAGATATATCTCTGTGATACGAAATAATTTTCCACAATGTTGAATACCACCGAACAATGCAAAACGAAATGAAAGGAAACAACTATCATTCTTTCAGTCGTTTGTTAGCATAGCCAAATAGGAATCCTGCATCCTTAGTATTGAGCGTAAATTTAACCGACGTACAGAAGGCGATGCGAGTAATAGAGTGTTCGTGCGTTTGAAAAAATCGGTCTAGTGATAAATGCAACCACAACAGGACTCGCAGGTTCAGATGCGGAGGCTCAATGGAACGGAAGTGACACACTTCCTTACTATTAAATGTCTGGGCTTAACTTCACATGAGACTCTCAGATGACATGAGACACTAAGATGACATGATCACGTAGATGATCTTACGCCTTAATGCTATGCGGCAGTTGCATCCATTCGTCGTCTAAGAGAACTAGGAGTGCCTGCTGAGGGCCTTTGTATGGTCCAATTCTTTGTTATAGTATTTCTATTTGAGGGATTCTTAATAGCGGTATAACTCATAGGACGGAAGTCATTCAGAATGATGCCCTCAGGGAAGTTTTTACCTTTAGTCCCAGCAATTCGGTTTGTAAGTGTTTTCATGACTCCAGGCTTTTGCCACTCAAATATATATACATGGTCAAAATTGCCTTACTTGCGTTTAAGATGTATAGGGAAATTAGTCCGTTTTTTTTTGTTGTTTGTAACTATAATATTGAGGTGTGCGCAATGCTTCATCTAATTTTTAAGAGCTTGGGTGCGTCTATTACCGTAGGTCTTCTACATGGAGACTACAAATGCTTTTCGACACCTGCATAGTGTTTGGAAATGAGGCTAAAAAGCTAGGCATCTGTAGTACCACTACCAAGATCACAACTTAGCCTCCTTCTTGCACAGTTCTGAAGATGTTTCAGACTAGAAAACACACACACACTATATATATATATATATATATATATATATATATATATATATATATATATATATATATTTATATATATATATATATATATATATATATATATATATATATATATATATATTTATATATATATATATATATATATATGTGCAAGTACTCGCCAGAGTAACTTGCCACTGAACGAATTTGACGCCGCCTCATATTTATTTTTAAACATTATGGTGAGTATAGCTGAAACTGCAACGCGATATGCAGAGCAAGGCGTTGTACAACGTTTCTGCTGGCTACGAGGTGCGTCGGTCCTTATTATATATGTATCTACATACATGCATACAGTCGTCGCCTGATGGGCGGGCTGAAGTGAATATTGGATGAGCTCGCGCCTGCCGAGCGGGAATTACTGGTTAGAATAATTAAAACGCTTAATAGGTTATTAATTAGTTTGGCGACTCTTGTCGTACCAGAGCAATGCGCTCTTGCAAGACGAGAGTAAACACGCCACTATGCAGCAAAAACCCCACCTCCGTAATTTTGCACACCTCTATACGGATGTCTGTGCAGTAAAGAGATATTCATGTTCATGCATACTAGTAGTAGTAGTAATATATCTTGCTGTAGCACTCCGTTCGTTTTTACGTTTTTAGTCACACCCCTCAGTGGGCGATTCTCGGTGATCTTATGATCTCATTAATCGAACACTCTTTCTATTTTTCTTTAAAAAAAAAATATATATATATATATATATTTATTTTTACATACACAAGTTTGCGACATTGCGACATATATATACATACATTTTTACATATTGATTTATTCATCGTTTGAGATGTATATCTAAATACTCATATTACCCTTTTATATCAGGGATATATATATATATATATATATATATAAGGGCTGCACAACTTGTATCGTACTGCTGTGGTATCAAATAAGTACATGAAACATCTTCTAATAATAAACATTTCTTGGTGTACTATTTTCACGACGAAACCAAACCTGGTTTAATTAAGAACACCTAGTGATAGTTAGCTTGATGCTGGCCGTTTGAGACTTTGAGGAATTTCTGACGTTAACGGTAAGATACGGTCGGCTGGCTGATCGCTGGCCTGCCGACGCTGGCTTCGTGGGCGAGGCAACCTGTACGCTCTGCCCCTCCCGCCCTAATAGATCTAGTTAAGAGACGAATAAGGTGCATGTCTTGTCTTCGGGAGGGAGGCGTGGACCGAAACGGTCGTTAGCGCCGGTTCGGACTCCGATACGTTGCCCCCCGACGAACGAAGAGAGCAAGCCTAGCGATACGACCTCTCTTGTGTTCGTCTCCTGATTCACTGTGAGGTCCGCATACATGACCTCCCAAGTCGTCAAGTTCCCTTAGAGACGACCCCTCCTCGGTCGTTATCGAATATCAGCATCAGCAGCAGCAGCAGCAGCAACAACATCAACCACAACAACGACATTATCATCATCAGTGTCTACACCGATGGCGGGTACGTATGATAACTAGATGTCTACCCCAAGGCTTCATCATATTGCTGTTAGAGGCACACTTTGGTGTGCGCACGTGCATATATGCCTCCAAGTGAGTTTTTGTTTCCTCTATTGTTTAACTACCCCGAAACCTCCCGAAAAACGGATGGATTTTTTTCCACGTGAATTATCTCAGTTCCTCATTCGGGAGTATGATTATTAAGCAGAACTCATATTAAATAAGCTTAATGATTTGAGCAACAACAACAACAATAGTAATTTGATTTATGTCTATTTCTCTCAATTTGAGTTCAAAGGTTTTTTAATGCTTTATCTTATTTACGCTCCGTAGCGTAAGTAGTGAAACGATTTTCTATTCAGTGCTGTGCATTCCACTGCATGGTACTTGGTACACCTTTGCATGCAGAATCGGCAAGTGCACATACTTCTCGTGAAGGACTGCGTGTAAAAATACTAGGTAGTGATAACGATGTACTATGTACCTGGTGTATACGTAATACACCAGGTACATAGTGCACGTAAATAATATGACTAATATTTTTACTAAGAATAATCATCATCATGAGAGAAAAAGCTCATCATTTTTTAATTATCGCGCGCTTATCGTCATTCCTTTGAGTGAGAACAAATTATTTTTTTTACTATTATTGGAATATTGTTTAAACGTCACTTCTCTACCTGCACGATGATTAACAAATTGGCCTAAAAACTGTAGTCTAAAGGACACATTTACACTTACATCTGACGTTAATGAAATGTGTTATAGGTGAAAGCCCTATAAATTGTTTGAATATGGCTAGACATACTTCATGCAATTCATTAATTAAAAACAAAAACCAAGAGCAAAACCAGAAGAGCTCTATTCAGACCGTGATAGTTATGTGTCTAATCAAATTTAGTTCCGTCTATCCGCGCGACACAACTATTTCGCGTAACATGCCGGTTTTATATTTTTTTATTTTCCGTGATCTAAGATTATGTTTCAATGAGCAACCTTACGTGAAATATTTATCCATGGATGGATCGCTTGACATGTAGATCTAAATACACATGTCCATCTTCTGTATCAGGGAAGCAGCGGACATGTTGCGCTATCTAGGAAGTTCTTGAGGCAGCATGGCGGCTGACTCTCAGCTATATGATTTACTGCGTAATCTCAATGAGAATCGCTCAAAGAAAAGTTCGATCAACAACGGAGATCGAACCAATGTCATCTCGGTAGATGACAACGATGATTAGTGTTGTCTAGATCCGTAGACCACGTCGCCACATATAGCTGCTACAATACGTTGCATATAGCGTTATATTATAAAAATGAAAAAAAATGATTGACTACAAAACAAAAAGTTTAAAATGGCAATTGTACCGATGCGTTTAAAAAGTATGTGTAGAAAACATAACCGTCAACACAAAGAAAAAAAAATTAACGGGACGGCAATATAGACTACCCTGTTAGAATTAAAGTAACATATTTGTACGATTCTTCTGAATAATATAAATTGCGCATTGCAATTGGCGATTGACTGGCCTGTGTCGGGCTTTTGAAACCGGTTGCTATGTATCTATTTAACACATTCAGGTATTTTATGCAATTATCAGATTGCATTTATATAGCGACTGAGGAGGAAAACGGAAAACATTGAACAGCTGCAATATAACACGGTCATTTGTGCTGCAGTAAATTTCATGCTTGACCCCTAACCGAGCTTTTTTAACGAACAATTCCCTCTCTCTCTTTTAATATATATATATATATATATATACATATACATATATCAAACACTAGAAGAAACACAATCGAACAAATAGAACATTTGCGCGTTTGCAGCTGTTGTTGTCGTGTTGTTCTTGTCGGACAAACATTGCACTAGACTGAACAAACGTTTTGAACACTAGAGACACCACATTCTCACATTGGTGTGCTGTTTTAAAAAGCGTCGGTCGATAACGGTGGGCCTAATGTCGTCCCTCATTGCCTTCGGCAACCAAAAGACAACCAACCATGAATTCAGCCGCCATCTGCGCTAAATCCTCTAGAGGAAGGCGCTTCTCGACAGCCTGTTGTCATGCACTCACTGCACTACGTATAGGCGATCATGCTGGCTCTAAACAGCAGGCGTTGAGTTGTCTGATTAAACCAGCACACAACCGGCAGCTGACTGGGGCATGACTGAGGCAAACGGGTGGTGTTTCGGGTGTTTCTCTGATCGTTTATCGCCAACTCGAATCTTCGTGTGACGAAAGATTGTTCTTTTTGTCGGCCTGAAGTCGTGATGGGGGTGCCCGCACAGGCAGAAGCAGACGAATGAACGAGTCAGTAGAAAGGTCATCGTTGACGCTTTATTAGTGCTGACATGCATGCCCTTCGTCTGCTGTCGACGTTCAGCCTTGCGCGAGCGCGGAAGTCGGCTGAAGCAGCCACGTTTGCATTGTCAGCTATCAGCGGGCCGGCTTTTCAGACAGCGATGTCGTCCGGTTAGGCGGCATCGACGATAGCAACAACAAGTACTTCTACTACTACGACGATTACTATGCCTACAACAACAACGATAACAATCAGTACCTCTACTAGAGCAATAACAAAACATCAACAACTTCGACATCACGAGCCCTCTTTTCTCCAGCAGCGCGATGCAGAACTGGCGGCGTCAATTGCCAGCTTTGTATTGTATAATGCGCTTCAATGCTGTTTTTATCGTTATCTTTGTGGTTGATGTGGTGGATGTACTACAACAACAACATCAGCAATAACAACAAGAAAAGAAGAAGGAAATAAGAAAGAAGAAGCAGACGAACAAGACGAGGAAAAACAGCAACGACGACGACGACGACGACAACAACAACAACAACAACAACAACAACAACGACGACGACGACGACGACGACGACGACGACGACGACGACGACGACGACGACGACAATAATAATAATAATAACAACAACAACAACAACAACAACAACAACAACAACAACAACAACAACAACAACAACAACAACAACAACAACAACAACAACAACAACAACAACAACAACAACAACAACAACAACAACAACAACAACAACAACAACAACAACAACAACAACAACAACAACAACAACAACAACAACAACACAACAACAACAAAAATACTGTCAGAAGTAACGAGCAGCTAGACGAGTACCCTTCGCGAAGGGTAGGTGCGAGACGCAAGCCAAGCACAATACGTGTACACCTATAAACACACAACAACAACAACTATAACGCAGACCCCTACACAGAGATACCTCTGCGTCTAGCTGCATCAGCTTCTAACTACCCCCGCTTAGCCATCGCTGCCGATTGGCGCCGCCGACGTGACACACTATCAGGCATTCAGATCTGTGGCGGTCGGGCCGAACATATCAGATCGCACCCCATCGCATATTCATCGCTCATCGTCCTAATGCGGGACGAGCATGCGAGGAATACGGATAGAGCGGCAGGATGGGAGAGAGGATGGAGGGGGGGGGGGTATGAGAGATAGAGAGAGAGCAAGCAATAAAGTTGAGGAAAATAAAAATAAATTGAATGAGAGAGAGGCGCAAATGGGGGGGGGGGGGTAAAGCAATGCGAGATGAAGACTCAATGAAGTCGAAGGCGTTTGAATGAAGAGCAAACAAGCGAGCAAGGAAGACAGAGAGGCATAGAGAAACAAAAAACGAGCGATTTGAGGGCGCAAAATGCACTCTCCGTATCTCTCAGTCTTTACTGAAGACCCTCCCTGGCGATGACGCTCAGAAGTTGACTAACTTCTCTATAGGCTTTAGCGCTTATTTGATTGTAATAATCAACAGGTAGCTTTCCTGTCCTAGAGGTCATCGTTTCCTTCCGTGATCGTCGTCGTTGTCGTTATCGACAGCACAGTCATAGTACCTCATCATCCTAACCGCCGTCCTGCTCAGCAAGCTGACCGGCCTCGTGGCGAGCCAGGGCTGCCAAGACGCATAGGTAGTACAATTTCTGTACTTGGTACCTGTCTTTTGCACCATCTGTATTGGAATAGCTGTGTTGTTCTAGTACTAATAGCCGTAGTTGTAGTAGTAATTGTCGAGCCCGGTGGCGTGGTGGCTTAAGTCTGCGCCTCGCAACCGGAGGAGACACATAGGTGGGCGGGTTCGAGCCCAACCGTTGCACATTTGTATTTATGGGGGTCCGTCTATGAAGCAATGTGAAAGACAGTTCCGTGGACGTTAAATTTTGGCTGGGGGTCAGCCCGAAAACTTTACTTTCTTAGTAGTAGTAGTAATTTTTGTAGTGGTGAGTATAGCAGGACTATTCCGACCTTTACCCACGTCGCCAAGTACCAGCACAAGTTGGTTTCAAGTCGAGTTTTTTCTAGTGATGCGAGCCTTGCTGTCGGGCATCCTTTCGGGGCTGACTCTCAGCCAAGATATAACGTCCATGGGACTGCTTATCGCATTGCTTCATAGACGGACCCCCATAAATACAAATGTGCAACGGTGGGGTTCGAACCCGCGCACCTATGTGTCTCCTCCGGTTGCGAGGCGCAGATGCATGCCACCACGCCACCGGACTCAACGGCTACCTCAACTCAAAACCGGTTCTGTGGGCTGAGCTGAGCCAGCGCTCAGCCTACCAGGTCGTACTGTAGTGTGCTCTGCTGGCGGCCGCATACTTCACTTCTCTGTCTGAACTGCTGTGCTACGCTCGACTGATGACACTGTGGTGTGGCGGGTGGCGCACGACCACAGTGTCAGCATCAGGTGAGAAGTAGCGAGACTAGACTAGAGTGGATACGGCACGACGCTCCAGACTACTTGTCTGGTTCTTGCCTAACGTAGCCTAACCTGCTTCTAGCTGGTGGCCTAGCCTACTCCTAATCTATAGTTTAACCTGTTCCTAGCCTGTGGCCTAACTTTGCCTCAGCCTGTGGCCCTATTTTATCGTTGCCTGTGGCCTAATCGGCTTCTAGTCTGTGGCCTAGCCTGCTCGTAGTCTGTGGCCTAACCTGTTTGTAGCCTGTGGCCCTATTTTATCGTAGCCTGTGGCCTAACCTGCTCGTAGTCTGTGGCCTAACCTGCTCGTAGCCTGTGGCCTAACCTGCTCGTAGTCTGTGGCCTATTCTGCTCGTAGCCTGTGGCCTACCCTGCTTGTAGCCTGAGACCTAACTTGATCCTAGCCTGTGGCCTAACCTGCTTCTAGCCTGTGGCCTAACCTGTGGACATCTTCTCAATGAAGTTCGGACAGACATTTTACGTTAATGACTCTACGACTTCGCTCGATATTAGCATTATTATGGTCACCTCTCCCATCACTATTAGGCCAGCAGTTACTAGACTATCAGCATCAGCATTATCATCTTAACACCATCATCATCATCATCTTCAGCATCATCATCGCCGCCATTCGACGGCACCGCCACTGCATTACAAGATTTTAATGCTTCGGTGGGAAGAGCCTGCATGAGGCATCATTGTTGCGTAATAACGCATTGAATCAACTCGAAGCCTGGCAAAACAGCGCTCGCAAGTCCGTGATGGGGCGGTTTTTTGCCTGGGGCTTCGACTCGTCTCTTCAACACTACCAGTACTAAAGTACGCATAGCAGAGCATGCGATAAAGCAACCAGCCTTCTACCCGGATCGCCGGCCGTCGAATGTATGATGACACTGTTGCGGAAGCTATTTTGAATTCCTCATCTCGTTCGAAAATGTTGGCTCTTTTTCTCACAGAAAGAAAGGCTATCGGCCTCTTTTGTTTGTCAACAGCGACGCAGAACAGCCTAGTCTGGCTGTTGTGTAGCCAGTCTTTTTACTTTCAGAACCTACGTATATGCCGGACGCGCGAGGATCGCAATACTGTCCCACGAACTCTTGGTCCAGCCTCTTGAGATTTACAAAGGTGTAACTAATTACTAAGAAATACTGGTTTTCAGGTAAAAATACACATAACAAATATTTACAGCGCATAGCTCTTATATAAGGAGATGTTTCCGCTTGAATTATCATATATATATATATATATATATATATATATTATATAAATTCCGAGACTGCCATGCAGCAGGCAGAGCTCAAAATATGATCTTACCTATATAAACACATAAACACACTTCTCGAAGCCAACAAAACACGAGCAAATCGTGTTTGAGTACGCACTTAAACAAACTGCAATCGTAAAACGTACACGCGCACATTTCTAAGAGTTTAAATTTTGAAGACTGCTTTTTTGTATGCGTTTATCATCAGCCCGCACAATGGCAGTACACAAGTCGTACAGCTTTGGGTTCGCACAGCGCTCATTATTGCAGAGCTCTCCGAACGAAAATTGATTGGTTGTTGACGAATTTATCAGTCACAAAGAAAACTGCCTTGATTGATCCATGTCCCGTGTGTGTCCGATTGGTCGATGTGCAGCTTGCGTAATGTCCAGAGCAGAGAGAGGTATCTCCGGCCGGATCGGAGCGGAGCGAGTGCGAGCAATTCACATCGCTCGCATCGCCAATCGAAGTCTGCTCACCGGTCACCGAGACTGGCTAACTTGCAAGCGGGCTGCGAAATATCGCCTACTATATACAACGCACGCGCTCTTCGAGTAGTTCTTCTTTATTCAATTCATTTTTGTACCCGATAGATAATGGTCACCGAGCAATGCCGTACCGACCGCATTTGCATAAGTAAACGCGATGATGATGCTTCGCACATGTTTACACAGACACGCCTGAGCACACATCTATATACACACCGAAATATGTCTTTATATATTTATACAGGTCGGTGGCGAATTCAGAGCAAAATCGCGTCGAGCAATGCATGGTTGCCGTAGAATTAGCCGCTGCGGATGCCGCGGGACCTAAGCACAGGCCTGGGGCGTCGACTCTCTTCTCCTTTGTGGCAAGTTGCAAGCGAGACAATATGGCAACTGAACAAAAATACACAACCTTAATACTGTGTTTTGCGACCCATTATTATTATTGTTATTTTAGCCACCAGTACTGCTACTACTACTACTACTGTAGCAGCAGCTGCAAACACTGCCACCGCAAATTCTTTTAACTGCAGTAATTTTAGGAGTATTATTCGACAATGACGATCCGGCAACTAAAATTCTGCCACTAAAACCGCGGCCCGTCAACGAACCGACCACCAAGAACAACAATTACGACAACAACAACAACAGCAGCAATAATGTAAATAATAGGCGACACAGCCTGATCCAAACCAGGCTTCGCGGTGCTTCGTGCTTCAGAGGGCCATCTTCGCGGCAGCCACGCGGTATTGTTCAAGCACACCAGTATATGAAGTGTTCTACTTTCTCTGATCCTCTCTTCCCCATCCCCGCTTCACCCGCTCCAGCCGTTCGCTCTCGACTCATCGGTTTCATCGCTTCCACTCTGCCGCTGAAATCTACCCTGAGAATTTCAAAATCTAGACGGAGGGTTTCGAAATGCCCGAAATGCTCCTTTCCTATGCGATCTCATACTAGCAGAGCGTCATTGCGTCACTGTTTATCTTGTTGCCCTGCGTCAAAGTGCAGCATTGCTAGTCACCTGCTTCCTACGACCCCATGCATTTATTTACTACATATATATATATATATATATATATATATATATATATTTGTATTGGCTTTCAACGTCAGCAAATTTTATTATCTTTGCTCATCTACATTTGTATACGATGGCGAATCATCCCGTCCCGCCCCTGGGAGACAGACCGCGTTGGGAAACTTCAATCGGTAGACATTGCAATGATCAGTAATTCTCTGCTCGCCGATTGTCTCTCATCTGCAATTCCTGCTGTTATTTTGAAACGCCAAGTGCTTTAAATCTGAGGTCTGATTTACCTCGCCTCATCGCGGGCTGCTACGACCCGATCGTTGTTTCAATAGAGTCAAACCGTCCGGACTAGTTTTCGACAATCTCTCAGCCGGCAACTCTCTCGGCGGGATACTGTTTGAGCTGCGAACGCCATGCTCAGGTGGAGCAGGTCTACGGTAGTGCTTTGCTAAGCACGGGCCGTGTTTGCCGGTAACTGATATCAGCGCAGCGGGCACCTCCAGTAAGGTGGCAGCGAATAGAGGGGTCGAACGAGCAGTACAGCAGCCGGGTACAGATGATACGGATCTATAGCACAGCCCCTATGGTCTAGCATAGGTTGTTGGAGTAGGCCGGGCAAAGGCATAGCACGAGTAACGAACTACTTAACACTCAATTTGCAAAAGCTTACATTTTGGGACAAGCCATGCTTATTGCGCATGCAGGTAACGTATCGTCATCGACATACAGAAAAAAAAGTTTGTATACAATATATATCTGTATATAAATATAAATGAGGTATATATTTAGGAATAGTATTGAATATAACAATTGTGTCCTCCAAAGCGTATACACCAAATCAGAAGAAAATAGGAAGAAATGCAAATCAGATATTGTCTACGTTTGGTCGTGCCCAATTCAGCCGGTTTCCAGGCACAATGGCGGCGTTACCCTATTGAATGTCAAACGACAGTCTCTGGTACAGTTATTTCTTTAGCTTCAGTGTCCCCTATCGAACGGTTACCCGCCGTAGTTCCAGCTAGATTTAGCATTTCCGACCACAGGTAACAACCCATCATCTATGCCGGATCCGATCTATGACCATCATCATCATCATACGTACGTTTGTCATCATGTATTTGTGGAAGTGAGGGCAGATACACCGCCACTTGCAGCCCAACTAACCTACAACGGAGCTAATTAGTAACTACTTACAGACAAGTTATTGCGATGGTGATAGCAAGCAATTACGTGTATATATATATATATATATATATATATATATATATATATATATATATATATATATGTTTGGGTGCAAGACTTAAAAAAAAAGGCTTACTTTTTAGTAACTGTTCTCGTAGCCCGCTAAGGCTACCATTAAAACATCAATGTCAACGCCATTGGGCACGCCACTTCGGAAGTTTTGCCAGGCTTGGTGCTTCCTGACAACACTCTAGTGGCGGCAATCGGATTACACTCGGAAATCCCTTAGGGCCCTCTCTGCTTTGTTTGATTTTGTTTGGGTGTCAAGGACCTATCATTATAAAAAAAAATTAAAAAAGTTATTGTTAGTTCTAGACCATCCTCCGTCCCCTACCGGCTTGGAACTCACCGTGAGGTATTACTCCGAGGGCCGGACATGTTGGGATATCTAGGGCTTTCCTAAAAGTCCTTATGGCAGCATGACCGCTGACTCTCAGTGGCATAGTTTATCATCTATTCTCAATGAGCATCGCTCAAATAAAATTCGATCAACAACATGTATTGAACCGGCGATACCCCGGTAGACACACCATAACTAACGCACTAATCCCCTACACTGCCACAAATGTTTCCATGATTCATGATCCACTGCTATATATATATATATATATATATATATATATATACATACGTAATTGCTTGCTATCATCATCGCTATAACTTGTCAGTAGCTAGTTACTAATTAGCTCCGTTGTAGGTTAGTTAGTTGGGCCGCAATTGGCGGTGTATCCGGCCTGCACTCACTCCCACGAGAACATGAGGACAAAGGTACGTCATAGATCGGATCCGGCATAGATGATACGTTGTTACCTGTGGTCGGCAATGTTGATAGGCTTCTACGCACATCCATCCATGCCTCTCTCCCAGCCCCCGATTGTTGTCGTTCTTCGGTCAGTCATCTAACCGAGTTAGGCGACGTCAGGACTAGGAGGGAAACAGCCAGGAATCGCCAGTCGGAGGAGAGGAACGCCAATGGGCTGGGCGGTGGGTTGTTGTTACGGTGTACGGGGTGTAAATTTCAATTTCCGAGATCCGCCTCGACAATTCAACCACCCTCTACGTCGACCATCCTCCTATACGCCTGCCACCCACAAACGTCGACGCACAGGCGGCAGGCAAGATTCGGAACGGAACGTCTTCGCGATGCTGCGGTCTGACGCCTTCGGCAGGCTTTGAGCAGAGCCGGCCGGACGCGTTTAACTTAAAAGCTACCGCAGCAAAAAGCTACCGAATACTACTACGACTACTACTACTTACTACGTCTTCGTCCACTATACGATGCCCGATACGATGCTGAATGAAGTCACGCTATGCTCATGACTTCCTAGTGGTGTTGTGGTTGTAGTTGTTGTTGTTGATGCTGCTGTTGTTGTTTGTTTTTTCACTGGTGTTGTTGGTGTTGATGTTGTTGCTGTTGTTTATGTTAATGTTGTTATTGTCGTCATCGTTCCGCCGCTAACGCCGTCATCCCTGTCGATTACGTCGCCGATTATGCAGCAGCGGAGCCACAGAGCGTCCAACGAGCCGAAAGAAAGGGATACACCTAGACACGACATACACAGGACAACCAACCCTAGCTGATAATGACTTCGCTTGGCTTGGTCAGCCGACACACGATCTAGCTCGGCGATGAACTCGATGCGGAAGCGAGTTGCCGCCTCTCGATCCAGCGAGATGTCCGTTGAAGCCAAGGTTAGCCGTCGGGAATCTGTTTCGTTTTTATCGTTGTCGTCGTCATCGTCGCCTTCGACGCCGTTCACACGACGTAGTCTCAACGCGTCAGACAGCAGATGAGCAGAGTCGGCGGAAGAGCAGGAGGAAAATCGTACACGCACGTATGTCTACGAATGCACGTATATATATATATATATATATATATATATATATATATATATATATATATATATATATATATATATATATATATGTATATACTCGTAAATGCATACACACAAATCAACCAAAGTCGTCGGAAGTCACCACTACCACCACCATCAACGCTACTGGCGAACGCTAGAAGAGCATCGACTGTCTGCAAGAACAGCAGACGGGCAGCAGACTAGAACAATGGCCGTCCCTGGCCCTACGGCTGGAGTAATGGGCGGGTGGATGAGTCGGTGATTGGCAGATAGATGAATGCGCGAAACGGCGCCTTTCGTTTCGGCGACGACGCCTGCAGTCTTGGGGGGGGGTCGTACACCAGTGGCAACGCCGGTGTAGTAAGCGCGGGCGTCCCACGGTGGGTGGCGCCCACTTCAGTAAAGTGACTCAGGCACCACTAGTTTGTTCTGCGCCAGCGTTTTACGTTTTTCCTGTCAAAACGTTTAAAGTCACCGACGTGGACCCATCGGAGGTGACGAGGTCCACGAACGATGTGAACGCAGCAAACCGTGCCCGAGTTCTCGTTTCCGCCATTGCTTTTTCTTTATATCAATAATAATTTATATTTATATCAATATCAATTTGTATTTCTTTATATCAATATTTTTGCTTCGTAAAAACATTGATCTTGATATAAGCACTTCGCTTTTGCCTCTGTTTTCCCGTGAAATATTCTATTAAGGGATAGGGTAGGGACGTATATATGAAAAATGAAACTCCATAAAACAAAACTCTCTTAACTCAAATTGCAATTTATCCTTTGCATGCTGTGTATTCTTCCGCAGAGGTTATTGGATTCGCGTTAGCACTAAACCCGTTAATTAGGTCAAAATGTGCTTTCACAGAGGAACTGTGAAGTCGTTCGTAAAAAAAGGTAGGCACGTGTTTATCGTCTAGTGCATTAAAACGAACAACCTACAAAACCGTGCGACTACGAATGGTCTACTGGAGGTAACGTGGTAATGTCGCGTTGGAGATCAGCCTGTGTCGTGGTAGTAATATCGCAGTGCGCCTATTGTCATAATGCGTGAAATTATGCACGCACTCTACTTCTGTGAAACAAATGCTCACTAGCAATTGTATCGCACTGTCGAATCATTTTGCGATTTAACGCTACCCCGTCAGTTGCCCGCCCAATTACTTGCCCCACCCGCTCCTAGAAATCGGAACTCTCATGAAGACTGAATGCATACCCATAAACATACGCACATAAGTACATAGCCAGATTTTGCGGTCCTGCGTTAAGTGGCACACTATTGCATGAAATGAAAAAGAGTTGTGTATGCCAAGCATTGCAAAGCAATATTTTTTTGCGGCACAGGTGTTGCCTTAGATTTGGAAGATCATACGAGACCTGTCTTCATAGACTGGATCGTGCTGAAATCATATTGAAACGAAGATGGACTACTAAGTGCTATATATGTATATATATATATATATATGCCAACAAGCAGCCTCTTGTTAGGATAATGCGGGCTGTCGGACCTGGTCGTCATATATATATATATATATATATATGTCATTACATATGCATCGACGAGAGACAGTAGCCTAGAACTGCCCCCATATTTAAGGAGCAAACGAAGGAGACAGTTCGACGGCTGTACGCAAGAAGATTTTATGAGAAGGCCACCATAACTAACACAAGTCGAGCTTTTGTTGTTGTTGTTGTTCGCGAGTTGTCGTTCAAGCTAAAAGAGCAACCGTCGAGACTATTAACTCTGCCGAAACGAAACAGAAAAATCAGCGGCTACAGGTCGCGACTGCCATCCGCGCGTCGGCCTTTTGAGGCCGATATGCCGTTAGTAGGAATGCAGGCTACGTGCGTCAACTTGGGGATTAACCTAGTTTTCAGCAATCAACGAAAACGTGAGAGGTCGCCAGGCTACGCAGACAACATTAACAACAACCGAAACAACAACGACAACCGCAGTAGCAGCAACCCCAACGGTAATACCAGCAGCAGCAACAACAACAACAAACAACAACAACAACCACAACAACAATGATCATGTTGGTGGTAACCGTACATGAGAACATCATGAAGTAGCTCCTCCCGGTGGTCGGTTTTCTTGGGACAGTTCTCTCAAGTAAGTTGTCGTCGTTTTTGTTGTTGTTGTTGTTGTTGTTGTTGCTGTTGTTGTACTTCACTTGATGGCACCTGAACTCAGCTTCTTAGCGGGAGGCATTCTTCACTGCGTTTTTAGCTCATACGTACACGGACGAAGATCACCCCACATCGTTGACATAGCTCGTGTTGACTCCGTTTTTTACGTGTTCACTTATGAGACAGCGACTGCCAGATAGAGATACGGGAGGGAAATAAAGAAAAGAGGACGGCAAACGAGAAAGAAGGTCCTGAATGGGGGAACACCAGGGAAAGGGATCGATTGGTCGATTGGGATCGATCAAATAATGCCGCCTGAATGGCTATAGATGCTAGTAAATGCTAGGTAACTCTACTGCCAGGCGGGGTAGCACATATCACTTGTTAGAGTTAAGGCAAGGGGAACGAGGACAAAATCTTGCTGGGCGGGCCGTCGAACCGCCTTGACCCACACTTGTCGAGGCAATTGTATAGAAGTTTGTATAGACTTGTGTGAGTTCAAATACGGCCCCGCCCGACGACCAGGTGGCCCTGTTCGTGGTTCGCTGGGAGGTGTTTGCCCGCACCCGACAACGCGGTCACAACGCTAATCTGACGTCCAGCCAACACGTCTGCATTGTGTACAGCCGGCTAGAGACTTCGCGCCGACCGCCACCGACTAAAAAAAAGCTCTGACAATTAGTACAATCTGAATAAATGAAAGACAGAGACTAAATAATCGACAATTCGATGTGTAACACTGTACGTTTTCTTCTAATTGGAGATAGGAGATTACGTATTAAATCTACAGTATTACTAACATGAAGATCTAGGCAAAATTAAACTGTCCAAGGGTGACAACGATATTGACTCACGTAGTACGGCGCTTATAATAATAATTATTATTATTATTATTGCATCACCTTTCGGTATTGTTATCGTTTTCGAGATTTATGGCAACTATAATGATTGCGTTGATACCTAGACATTGAAGGCTATGCAAAGAGTTGGCGAAACGACGCGTCAAAAGAAAAAGTACCTCAACATGCTGAAAAGTATGCAAAAGCTATTTTTTGAAACTCTGCCGTAAGTTTGCCATTCGTCCAGGGCGACATATAGACCAATTTCTTTGATCATTTAGCACAATAAGATGTTATGAAACTATGTTGAATACAGCGTGCCAATGTGGTTTATCGCTTGTTTTTAAAGTCCGATCTGATTACTTTTTAAATCATTTAGCGAACAGTGTCAAGAAAATCGCGCATAACAAAGGGCAATATATGAGCAATATATTGGCATGACGTGTGACGAAATAGCCTGCCACTATGTACCAATGCTCAGCCCGTCGCACATAGCCGCAAAATACGTGTTTATTCGGTATCTAAACATATCGCCCTTTAGTGAAACGACCCTGTTCTATCTTCACAATAAGAGCAGCTGCAATATTATAAAAATGCATTCGATAGAATGAAAGTTGTTAGCTTTTTTTGACCAAATCGTTAGTAACAGGAGGTCAGCAATTATAGCATACAAAGAGGAAGGTCTACTTTATAAAGATACTTATACAAATACAGCCTATTACAACATATATACAACAACAAAACGAACAACGACAACAACAACGACAAGGAACAAACGTCCCGGAACGTCAAAAACAACAACTAAACGCAATAGCAACATCATTGACAACAACAACTCCAATAACACGTCGTTGCGTGCCCTTAATTGTGGGGCTACCGAGGTAGTTCGGCAATATGACTCACCTAGTTTAAAGCTGCATGAGTCGGCGTTCGGGACTGAGTCATTGAGACACTCAATGACATGCTGCGGCATCGCTGCCATCGAACTCGAGCAGAAGAAACGATGAAAAGGCAAAAGAGCGAGCAAAGGTTAAGATGATAAGCATCGTTATGCTTAGTCATAGCCGCAAATGCCAACCGTGTACAGTGGCTATATGTCGATATATATATATATATATATATATATATATATATTGAACAGAATCTCACTGGAATGTTTAGATGTGTTTTTGAAATACCCCCCACGCCTCTGAGAAGTTTGGTATGTTTACAAAACACATATCTACGTGAGCGCAAAATAGAATCTTCGCAAGCTCACGCCCAGCCTCCCCAGAAAGCGCCAAAGAGACAAACCTATTGGTGCAAGATTTACTCTCTGTTTGGTGATATAGGCATGCCATCGTCAAACAGGAATTTCTCTCTAGTGGCCAAGCGACATACACGGGTGTCTACTGTAATTAGCTCGACCGAGTTTTTGCCGCCTTCAAAAGAAAGAGACACAGCCTCGTGAACAGAAAGAACGTTATCTTCCACTGAGACAAAGCGAGGCCGCATATGAACTTACCCAGCCTCAGCAAGATAGCAATATACATTAAGGCTAACCATCGAACATAGATTTCTCTGTGCGCATATACAATAGGTCATGAGTAAGATATTCAGCGCCATACTGTTACAATCGTCGCTTGTGGCTCCTTCCGGCTTTCTTGGTAACGCGTTCACGTGCGCCAATGGAGCTAGCAGAACTTCCAACAACCAAACGTTTTTGACATTTTGAATGTCGCTTTTGCTGCTAGTAACAGTTTGGACCGCTGTGATCAGTGGTATGGCTGCTGTAGTTGTTGTCGTCGGGTAAACAGTTTGTAAAGGAAAATATGTATAGTAGAAATTCGAATATAAAGCAACCTTTGCCGCGGTCGCCATCACAAGCGGATGAAGGCGAACGAGAGCTTCTTCTCATCTTCCCAATAATCAATCTACACTGTAGATCGGTTGCAGAACGGTCGGACTATAGTCCGACTGTACTGCAAACAGGTGGCAAGACGACATAACAGATGCCTCCTTGTGCCCCACAGAGGAATAGCGCCTTGCTAGCGCAGTTTACAAGACACGGCAGTTGTTAATCCTTTCTCGTGAAGGAATTTGTTGCTGTTAATTCTAGTACAGCCTTCTACACAAAATCACACAAAGTTAGAAGGCCCTTTTCGCTTTATCAAGAAACAGAAACCGAAGTAATATATCCCGCAAAATGTAATCAGTTTTCTACACCGTAGTCCCTATGGTCGAGTGATACCTAAAGTATTCTATCTCGGAATTCTATCAGCGTTCAAAAGAGTCAAACTCATGAGTTACGAATTTGGCAACCCACTTGATACTGGGCAAACTGACATAAATACATTCTTTTGCTTTTTCTGTACATGGCGAACTTGAGTAAGGATCTATGAGGTGTAAAACCTCTACGAGCACTCTGTGATGATAACTTTACAAGAACCGCCACGACTGAGAAGCATTTCTAATTCGAATAAAACATGAAACCAGGCTGTTGACTCATCTGAGCAAGATTAGAATCATGAGATTAAGCAGAGAATGCTCGTGCGCGCTTAAAAAACAACAATGTAACAATTGAAGACTGACGACTAGAAATAATTGACGAATTCATGGCGACAGAGCGATTTAACAGATTGTAGTAACGTGATTGGCCGTTTTGCAAAGGCAAAACCTAGGCGGAAGCGGTATCTATAACCTGCATACGTGCAGAACGGTGCTAGGTACGGTGTGGGACCTCAGAATGTAAACAGCGGTGGAATCGTTTAGATCAATCATTAAAGTACCGACCGTAACCTTCTACTTGAAAACCTCCTAGTAGTCCCCCTGAGTGCCGTGCCTCACAGTACTCAACCTCAAAGTATGCGGACCTGGTAGCGATTTGAAACAGAACTGGTGCGGAAGAGAAAATTAATGTTTAATTTTCAAACGTCTGTAATACGATAGTTTGTACTAGCTCGACACCCCTTTCCGACACACATTGGTCACATGACTGGGGGCAGCATGACTCAAAAAGACTTTTGCCGAACAGCGATGCTTGAACAAGTCGGACTATTGCAGCGCTGATGTAATACAGGATTGTTACAGACATCATAATATATCCTTTTGGGTGCTTGTAGAAATCCTGCGGGCGACAATCTGTCCAATATTTTACCTTCAATAATGCGAGAGAGCAATTCCATTGTCCCGATTTTAGTAGACCGTATTAATGAAACGACGCTCAGTACGGGCTATTAAAGCAGCTATTGGCTAGTAAAGCTAAAAATAAATTTATAACACAAACAGGGGGAACGAAAAACATTTTTATGTCGACAAACACACTGGCGACTCCGCTTTCTCGATCATTTACATAACATGCATATACACGCATGACCCGAATTTTCATCGAGTAAATCGACAGCTTGCGTTTTTTTAAGTTTCTAGATGTTTTCGGTTTTAACCTAATCTCCGTATATATATTTCATTCAGGGCATATCAGGGCACTATGATAGTGGCGACCTGATCTGCTAGTTAGGCGCAATACTTTTCTGGTTCCTAGTATGTTCCACCGCAGGTTTTATCTCGGGTGTGGGCATCTATTTTTTGTGTTCGAACATGTTTGAAGTGTAGATTTAACGCATTATAAAAAGATAACACACTTCGGTGGCGCACATGGGTTTTGAGATTTGTCATCCCTCGCAGTCACAAAGATTTGTTGTTCAGAAAAGTCCCACAATAAAAGACAACATTTACAAACAAAGCCGAAAAGGTTCTACCAAAGGGAAATACATTAGTGAAACTACTCGGCGCGGAACAACTCGAAGTGGAAACTATATACGCTAAATCCGAAAATTGCCTTCTCGTACCCTCTAAAGAAGTTGCTTAAGATGCAGTTCTGAAAATCGCGCAAACCGGGAAGAGTGCGACCGTGGATGGTTGAAAAGAGTTCAATTTAATGTAATATATGTATATATATATATATATATATATATATATATATATATATATATATATATATATATATATATATATATTATATATATATATATATATATATATTAAGTAGAGAGAGAGCATTATGACGCGTTCGCTTCTCGCCATTTCTGTGAAGAGTAGAGCTTCGTTAGCTCGAGACCTTTTAATATTTCGCGAGATCGCTGGACGGCATACCGACGTGTGTACTGTAGCCTCGAAGAGACAGCCACGAAAATAACGATTGCTGTCCGTGGCCAAGGCGCGGCAACAACAGCCCAACAACAATAGCGACACAACTACAACAGTAACAGCAGCAGCAGCAGCGATAAAGGCTGAGCCAGCAGTTGTAAACAGTTCTCCGCGCAGTGGCTGCGTGTGGAGTGACGCGCGCTCAGCGCCATCTTCCTCGCATCACTAGCGTGGACTGCGCGATCGCCTGTTGCGCTTTGCCACCGCTAGCCAGCGCGCTTCCACCATAGAAGTGTTTTCTTTCTCTCCCTACCGGTTCGCCTTAACCATTCTGCGTATAGTTCGTGTTCTACGTGTGCTCGTGTTCATATCGTTGAGTTCCGGTCGCGGCTGGCCGGTCGTGGACTTGCCCGGGCCCGTTCAACCATGCCGGCATATCGACGCATCATCACGCATCCTCCGCTTCTCCCCAGCGTTCTGGCGCCAAAATCTTTTTCCACGTTAGTGGATGGACATGATGACGGTGGTGGCAATGGTGGTGGTGGTGGTGGTGGCGTTGTCATGGGGTTGTACTGCATGTCGTTGCCGTTGGGCAACAACAATAGCAACAAAGACGACAACAACAACAATAACAATGATAACAACAGATATAGACAGATATGGGAGCGAGTCATGTCTCTAGTTTTGTCTGGGCAAACAGGGGCGACAATGACCGACTCCGACCCTTCAGCGATTGACATCTCGTGCGATGTTGCTGTTTCTGCTTTTTGTATTGTTGTAGTTGTTGTTGTTGTAGTTGTTGTTGCTGTTGTTGTTATTTCTGCTTTTCTTGTTTCTGTTTTCATCGTCGTTCTCGACGTCTATGATAAAGATAAGACGTGGCTGTTACGAATGATACTCTTGTTGTTGTTGTTGTTGTTGTTGTTGTAGTTGTTGTTGTGTTGTTGTTGTGTTGTTGTTAGGTTGTTATCGTCATCTCTGATGATAAGATGGAGGAGTTGTCGTAGCTCCTGCTATGTCTAATTATATGATTGCTCCTGGTGATGATGATCATCATGTTATTGTTAGCAATTTTTATCACTTTTATTGTTGTTCTTGTCAGGTGTTGTTGTTGTTGTTGCTGTTGTCCTTGTTTGCAAGCAAGTTTACTGTAGCCACGGTACTCTGGATGCAGTTCTGCTGTTACTGTTGTTGTTGTTGTTGTTGTTGTTGTTGTTGTGGTGCTTATCTGATGGCGGGTTTCTCTCACGTTCCATCGCACGCGTCCATCCATATACAGATCTCGAAATATCAATTCCTTCTGCTTCTTTGTTCTTCTTTAGCAGGTGTTGTTGTAGAGCGTTCTTCATCACCTGTTTCTTACTGTCTCGTCGCCTTGTTTTTTTTTTTATCTAATCATGTTTATTTCACTCAACTAGAGTATATACAATATGGTACATGTTAATATCAAACCTCATCATTTGTGGTCCGGTTGGTCCGTCTCTTCCCGTTTATTTTGTTGTCTCATCGGAGTTTGTTCAGGCAAAGAATGGAAATAACACGAAAGTAAGGTTTTGGCTTGGCGGGGACGGGACCACGCGCATCTCGTGGCGTGATAATAATAACAATAATGATCATCATGTTTACAGACCGTCGTGGGTGTCGTAACACGAATACATCTTCTTCTTTTGATTCTTCTTCTTTTACATCTGACCTTCACACGCCTGTAAGTACCGTTGTTGTCACCTCGAAGGCGAAGGTTGAAAGCATGTCGCTATATAACGGCATGAGCCACGAGCCGATTGGCGTTCAACATCAGCATCTCTTTCTAATGAAAAAAGCCAACCGGTATAGAAATTTCAAGGGCAATACATACATACGCACTTTCCCTCTGCATTCTCAGTAGCTAGACAGCTAGGTAGACAGTTGTTTAGCTGTTATCTAATTCATCTAGCGCTTCTTCGTAGACCTGCTTGTCGAGGTATATTGTGGGATATAGATGGACCGCAGGATCTCTTCGTGTAAAGTCAATGGCTTTTGTTGTTGTTGTCGTTGGTGTTGTCCATCTAAGTCCGCGAAAGTCGGAGGCAGTCCAGAAAGTGGGGCGTTGTTTGCGGGGGTATGTCTGCGGGGCAGACATACGAGTTGGGGTGGCGAGTACGGTGTCTCGTCGCCGTTGTCACTATGATCGCCGTTTTGCATGCCGTTATCGTGCGTCATCTATAGCGTGCCCTAAAGGCAGACTCGATTTTGCTGACGACGCCCTCGGATGTCAGTCATCTTTTATCGTGGACACAAACACGCTCAGTCGTGGAAGGTTCGCGCTCACTCTTACCTACCTACTACGTTCACTCACCTAAACAGTGGTGAACAGACATGAGTTTAGCGGGGGCGACTGTCGCAACAACAACAACAACAACAATAACGACGATGATACAGCAGCAGCACAACAACAGCTTCAAAACCACAACAGCGGCAGCAACGGAAATAACAACAACAAGTAACAACAACAAAAACGCTGACGACGACAACAAGAATAACAACAGTCCTTTACCCGTCGTCGGCGGCTTGATCCTCAAAAATACCATGAATACCTCCACCGCCGGGAATGCTGTAGTTGTTACGTTGTTGTTGTTGTTGTTGCTGCTGCAATTGTTGTTATTGTTGTCTGGGATATTAGCTGTAGTTGTTGTTTTTGTGGTTGTTGTTGTTGTTGATGTTGGCTGTTGTTGTTGTTTTTGTGGTTGTTGTTGTTGATGTTGGCTGTTGTTGGTGTTAGGTGCTGACTGTTGTTGTTGTTGTTGTTGTTGTTGTTGTTGTTGTTGTTTTTGTGGTTGTTGTTATCGTTGTTGTTGTATTTGTGGTTGTGGCTGTTGCGGTCGTTATCGTCTTGGTTTTCGACGTTGGCGACGATTTTCATCGGTGTTTCGTTTCTCGTATTCACGTTTCGGGAGGGGGGGGGGGGGAGAGGGAGGGAGGACACTGGCGGCGTCGCCCTTTGGCGACGAGTTCTTTTCTCTTCGCTTGCTGTCGCCAGACGCCCCCGCGACTGCCGCGATGGTGATTCGTGGTGGCCGTGGCTGGTTGGACGTACCTACATACCTACCTACCAGCAGGAGGAGGAGGAGGAGGCGGACGGACAGCAATGCTAGCAGCCCGTTAGCTGGCCCGTGCCGGCGCGCGTACACGCGTGCCTACCTGTCCGCGCACTGGCAGCGACACGGTAGGCAAACGGGGGGGGGGGAAAGGGGGTTGGGGTGCCGAGAAAAACGAGACGAACTGACAAAGAAGACAACGAACGATGATGATACGTACGCCGTCGTCGAAGTCATTCGTACGCGTCGTGGGCGATGTAGCACGAGCAGAGAGACTAGATGAGTATGCGTAGATCATCATGCAGATAAAGACGCAGGAACAGGCAGAACAAGAAGCAATGGCGAAGAGAGAGAGGAATAGGTATGCACACACACACACACATATATATATATATATATATATATATATATATATATACATATATATATATATATATATATATTTTCTCCTCGTAGTTAACGAGAGAGAGAGAGAGAGAGAGAGATGGAGAGAGAGAGAGAGAGAGAAGAGTTGGAGACAAAGAAACACTAGACAAAGTGACCAGTCCCATGAAGTCGTCGTCCCCTCCCCCCCTACGTATGCCTCGTGTGCAACTATGCACGTTGGGCCATACCGTCGTATTGCTGCTCCTGCTGTTTCTGCTGAAACAGACACGGACGATTTTGGAATGCTGCTACGTCAATCCAACTCGAGCGCGGTAACGGCGGGCGACGGTGCCGAGGATGACCGAGGTCACAGAGGCAACAGCGGAGGTCACGCAGCTGCTGCTGTTGCTGCTGCTGCTTCTGTTGATGGCGAATATGACGATGATGATGATGACCACTTGACATCATCGGTGAGCGGCGTGGACGCCGCGCCGAATGGCGTGGGCCAGCAAAGGCCGGCAAGGCTAGCCGAGCTCGGCCTGCAGTCTGTTTGCCCCGCTGCACATGCTTGAATCGGCCCCATCCTGCCGGCTGTGGCCAATCGTTCCACAGGTGGACAACGGGGAAACACACACACACAAGCACGCATATATGCCCCGTTTGCACTCTATACAATGATGACACCCTTTAGAGCGTCGATCGAATCAATCTTTTTGTGCGTAGACGCTTAATTCCTTATTTTAGTTTTTTTTTTAGATTTTCCGTAAGGCTAAAGTCCGTGTACGTTTTTTTTTTTCATTCCATGGCTAATTTTTAATCCACTCCGGCATTTACCTTGTCCAAATTGGAAACCATGCAAACCAATTTAAGAGTGGCCGGTCTGGGTCTCGAAGCCAGTCCTCCCGAATGCAAGGCAAAGGCTTTGCCACTAAGCCATCTTGCTCGGTAAATGGCTGCTCCATTGCTACTTGTCAATCATCGTTACGTCGGAGGGAGCTTCGAGCGTGTTCGAATGCGAGTGGTTTCTGCATAGCGTGTCCTTCTCTAGAGAGTGCTCTGCGCAGAGAGTGTTTAGAGAGTCCGTCAATCAGCCCCCCCCCCCCCCCGCCCGCCCTCCCGTTATTAGGTCGGTCCTTAGATCCAAGTGAGCCGTGAGTGTTTCCCTAACTGGCGCCGGCCGCCATGAAACAACGCCAACCACAGCGGCCGCAACGGCCAACCTTGAGCGCATCGCAATTATTACGGGGCGCTGACCGATACCGTCAGCTTCTCTCCGTTCGTCATACAAAACACTCTCCGCATCCCCAAAATGTTTTGTCCTCCGTCCACCGAGCCAACGAGTGGTAGTGTTAGTAATGCTACGTTCTACATCCGTCTACCGTTAACTGGTTAGCTCCCGCCCGTTAATAAGCCTGTCGTTCTCGAGAGCTTTCTATCTTTACAGCGTAAGGTATCGCAACACGTTTCCGTGAAGGCATGCTTGCAGTGCTTCCTCGAACTAAACGTGTAATATCTTACTAAAAGATCGGCAAATCGTTTCTGAAAAAAAAAAAAATATATATATATATATATATATATATATATATAAATTATTGTCATGTCATCTTACTGGCATGCATTTGCAAGCAATCTATGATAATATGTTCTATGAAATTTTAGATCGATCACGCGAAATGTTTTTATTGATAATAGAAGAAAAAATGTATTACCTTTTTTCAACATACATTCCTGGACGGTTTTTTCACGGTGAGCATACGGTCTCTGAATGGGTCGGTAGAAACCTTCGGCCTGAGAAATGTTTGGGACCAAAACAGACAAAATGTGTGGCATAGAGAGCACAACATTTTAATTTGGGTTTTATTTTTAGCTTAATAGTCTGCATGAAACATTTCAGATAAATAAAATGGTGCCGTAAACTTAATCAAGATCTATTGCTAGCTATTACATTCGTCTACCGGTAGATAGCATTTGGCAATCATAGAATCCAGATTACAAGCCAGATTTACCAATTTCACTAGTGACATGTATACAATTACGATCAAAAAGGAGGTCGATATTCCGCAGACGTGTATACGCAATAATCTACGGTATTCAACTCATTGTTTGCCGCCTACCCTATATTTTAAACGGGCTGCGGCCGTTACTGCGTACGTTACAATATGATATGGTTTGCACTCAGAATATGAAAAAAAAACAACTTATAGACAACAGTTGTTGACGACATTCCTGATAGCGTAAAAAACACATGCAGCCCATATCACGATTCAGGTTAAACACAATGGAAGGACCACCTGATTCTGACTGACTCATACAGGTATTTGCGTAGTTAGGCGGCAATAAGATCAATTAGGTATTTTTAACAAGTGTATACCGAAAATAAAATCCACCTAGGGAGAAGCCTAGCTGATTGACGTATTAATTGCTATGTATCCAAAATGTATGTAAAATATAATGTCAGTTTTCTGGCAAAACGTGAGACTAAGGCGTAAGCTTTAATTTGCTAGAGAGCTCGATACCAAAATGGAAACACAAATAAAGGGAAACAGCAACAGCCGGTCTGAACCGACTGTTGATTGGCGGAAGACAACCCCCGCGAATGCTCATAGCAATCAAGCCACTAATATGCCTCACAGCCATGTGTTCGCCGCACATATTTAAGATCATGCAAGTCATGAAGACTGAAATGCTCACGCGACGAACGGCCAACTGCTTCCTTTCGCTTTCCTGCCTTTCCTATGCACGAATCCCACCCCACCGTTCCCCCTCAACTTCGCACATCTATTTGTGGGTTGTTTGCTTATTTGTTGTCCGCTACCTGTGTGTCTGTCGTGTGTCCAACCGAGGGGTTGGAGGACTGAAGCGTATCACCCCTGAAGTGAGTCCGTCCTCGTTTCGTCGTTGGCTTGTGAGGTGGGATTTTCTCTGATCGCATCTATCGCTCCTTATTATTTTCTATTGCTTCCTTTGATTCTTTCAGGCTTTACATAGCAAACAAGGCTACTAACTTTTTCGCGTTTTACGCAAAAATAACGCAAAATTACCTAAGTTCCACTGTAATGGCGGGCGATGACGATTGACGAAGGCCCGCGTATTAATTCGTCAATACATTCATTATTTCTGATGGGTGTTGTCGTTCTCGTCGCGATATATGTTATAGCATGCAGGGGATAACTAGAAAGGAGGTAAAAGAAGAAGTAAAGAAAGGAGAGAAAAAAGGAGAAGAGCAGAAGCAACCATAACAACAATAATAGTAATAATAGCAACGACAACAACAGCAATAACTTTGGCCGA
Organism: Dermanyssus gallinae; assembly: GCA_003439945.1. Lineage (NCBI taxonomy): Eukaryota > Metazoa > Arthropoda > Arachnida > Mesostigmata > Dermanyssidae > Dermanyssus > Dermanyssus gallinae. The sequence goes on along the minus strand of QVRM01003504.1, from coordinate 41,028 downwards.
TGGACGTGATGCGTGGCCGTAGACGCGGTGTTGCCACAGCTGTTGCGGGTGGTCACTCTTCGTAGTAACTCTTGTTTGTGGTGCGGAAGTTGTTCCGCGGCGAGAGCGTCATTGATGAGGAGAGTGGCAACGACAACAACAACAGCAAGAACAACAACAACAACGACAATAACATCAACAACAACAACGACAATAACATCAACGACAATAACATCAACAACAACAGCGACAACAACGACAACAACAACGGCGACAACAGCGACAACAACAACACCAATAACAACAACGGCAACAACAACGACGACGACAACGACGGCTTCCGTTCCTCCTGCTGTTGCGGGCTGGCGCCGTGACTACTGCAAAACGACCACGTTTGAGTCGGCGTCGCTTCTGCGCGCTTCTTGAAGGAGTTGAGCTCACTTTCATTTCGCCTCGGTTGAGAAGAAGAAGAAAAAGCAGAAAAGGCAGCAAAAAAAAAACACGAGACGCCGCTTAGCCTGGTCGCGCGGCGACTCGTGGTGGTTAAGTGGTGGAGCCGAAGTAGATTACGACGGAAGAAAGCAACCGACTCTCGGCGGGCACGGTTGGCAGAAAAATCTCGTTCCGTGCGGCGGACGTCGTGCGCTCGTCTGTTCGTTCGCCCGCGCTGCCAGATCGCGGATGGTGGCGAAGAAGACCGCCGCCGACGACAGAAGAAGAACGCCGAGAACCACCGCGCCGACCAGAGAAAAAGAACGAGATATATATATATATATATATATATATATACATGTATATATATAGGGGGATGATGTGTATGTTCGAGAGACAAAGGGAGAGAGAGAGCTAGAGAGAGAGAGAGAGAGAGAGAAGCTGCGCGGGTAGTGTACGTCGACGGCAGCGGCGCGCGCAGGAAGCAGTAGTAGTAGTAATGGTAGGGGTAGTCATAGTTATCGTTGTTGTTGTTGTTGTTGCTGTTACTGTTATCGTTGTTGCGGCTTTCATTGTTGTTGTTGTTGTTGTCATCATTGCTCCTGTAGGAAATCTGGTGAGCGTTGCTCTCTGTGTTTTTGTTCGTTGACTCGCTTGTTAGCCGTTAGTGCTGGCTTCCCGATATCGGTGTGTTGGTCGGCCAGTGTACGACCGACAGACAGCCTGCATCCCGCTCGAATTGTTGCCGTTGTTGTTGTTGTTGCCGTTGTTGTTGTTCTTATTGTTGTTGTTGTTGCTGGTGTTGTTGTGTTGTTGTTGTTGTTGTTGTTGTTGCTGCTGTTTTTGCTGTTGTTGTTGTTTTTATTGTTGCTGCTGCTGCTATTGTTGCTGTTGCTGTTGTTGTTGCGGTTGTTGTTGCTGTTGTTGTTGTGTTTGTTATTGTTGTTGCTGTTGTCGCTGTTGTTGTTGTTGTTGTTGTTGCTGCTGCTGCTGTTGATGATGGTAGTGGCGTAGGTGTTATTGTTGTTGTTATTGTTGGTAGTGGCGTAGGTGTTATTGTTGTCGTTGTTGTTGCTGCTGCTGCCGCTGCTGCCGTTGACGCCACCAACGCCGCCACCGCCTACGCCGCAAGCAACAACAACCTATCGGGCGTCCAGGTAAGCGGCGGACCTAACGACGCCATATGGAAGCCGGTCGGTGATCGGTGTCGTTGTTGTTTCGTCCCTTTTCCTTCTTCCCCCTTCACCCCCGCAAACTTCCTCCCCCCCCCGCCAACTTCCTCCCCCCCCCGCCAACTTCCTCCCCCCCCGGCACTTCCTCCCCCCCCCCCGCCAACTTCCTCCCCCCCCCGGCAACTTCCTCCCCCCCGCCCTCCCCCCTCCGTGTGAGAAGTGTAGCTCGCTCGTGGCATTACTCAGCTAGTTTTGTTATATATATATTTATATATATGCATATATATGTATATATATGCATATATATATATATATATATATATATATGCATATATATGCATATATATATATATATATATCCGCTGCAGACAACACGAAGTAATGCAATACGAGGCTATCCGCCTCTTTTGGTATTCAGTTTATTCGTGCCTATTAGGCCCATGAAAGATACTGACGAAGGACACGAGTGGAGACGGGCGGGGGAGAAGAAGCCGTGCTCGTGGCAGCCGCAGCAGCGGCAAAAGAGGCTGGATGGATACGATGATCCTGAAGGTGATGTGTCAGGTTTGGCGTCGTCGACGGCGACCGTGATAAAGCAACTAAAGAAATTGAGCAAGAAGAAAGAACAACTAGGCGAACAAGCAGGCCAGACGTAGCTTGATTCGAAGCTGCTTTGTTTATCCGGTGGAAGTTTTCGGCTGTCCGACGACAAGCATGCGTGGCTCGCGTGGCGCGGCTTACCGGACGCTTGACGCCGGTTGGTTCGCCGTTGGGCTCGGCAGATCAGAGCTCTCTTCTCTCTATCTCTACCTCTCTCTCTCTCTCACATGCGATTGCCCTATGTAGGTGGCGGGGGTGAAAGTGGAGCGGTTTTGTTCTGCTCGCTTATGATTTCCTCTCGCTGCTTGATGGCGACGGCGACGGTGGAACGATGCGCCGATGATGATGATGATGGTGGTAGTGGAAAATAGTTCGATCCACCGGTCAATGAGCGATTTGGGGGGAGCTTAGGCACTCCGGAGTCCGCCGAGCCATCCAGACAGTCAAGCGCCGGCCGGCATCTACCGCATCTGGAACTAGGTCCAGCAGCCCAGCGAGATGGTCAGCAGGGGGCAGTTGGCAGCATTTGAAGTGGCTCGGCCACGTTGATCGATATCGAGGTGAACTCCGCGCTGATGAATCCGAGCAAGCCAAACCGGACTGGAGGTGGAAAAAGAAGTCGATAAGAGGCAGAAGCAGAGGAGTCTGCACGACGGACCATGCATGCGTTCCATACGATTGGGTCGTTTGTGGTCGCGCTCGCTATTTCGTGTTGGTGGTCCACCGAGTGAACGTTTGAGATCGAACAAAGCTCGTGTTGACCTGCCGTAGCCGTTGGTAGCCAGTAGTTCTGATTCTTGTTGTTTACGTATTGTCTGATTGTGTCGGCGGAGAGCTAGCTCACTTACGCAAGTTCATCATCCAAGGCGCATAGGCAAACACCCAACGCTCAAATATTGTGTGTGTGTGTGTATATATTTATATATTTTGTTTTTAGTGTGTATATTTTTTTACTGGTAAAGGTTTTATTTATACATTATACACAACATAATTTAATACGTAATTAGGTCAGAGCCGGCAAACCACTGCCTGAGGGTAGCGAGTCTAGTACCGCTGCCGCATTTCGACGTTGCACATTATATATATATAGATATATAAATATATATAGTAATTTCCTTTGGTATTTCCCCCAGCAGCATAAGCAGAAGCTTAACTGCCATAAAAAGATCTAGCTCATCCTAGGCAACAATAGCAAACGAGACAATAAACTCTGATTAGAACTAGTGTTTTCATAACGTGCGTTTTTAACGCGCACTATGCACGTTAATACACGTGTAGTGCAAACATAGTTGACAGTGTTTTCTTAATTTTGCGGACAACGGAGTCACATAAACAATTTAGACCTAATCATTTTACATATAATATGCGTTTAATTGAGCATACGACGGAGGTTCGGATGACAGAGTTCGGTCAGAATATCAACGTCCCTGTCCTTGATGAATGTCTCTTACAATCGGCGGTTTTTTCTCCATACGAAGACAGCGACTTTTACGTATGAATAATAATAATTCTTCTCCAAAATGCTAACTTCGCAATGTTATATAAATAAACAAAAACATATAGCGTATAATAATAATAATAATAATAATAATAATAATAATAATAATAATAATAATAATAATAATAATAATAATAATAATAATAATAATAATAATCATCATCATAATCATAATAATCGAATTTGTTTACCCTCCACACCCTTACCACACACCGTATGTAGCTTAGAAAATACGCCGACATCTTAATTTCTACAGCATGGCTGTCATCTACCGTCGGCGATTGATACAAATCTATAAACGATTCGCAATAAAGATGTTTTTCTATTTTTCATTTAAATAATAATAATAATTCTTATCATCATAATCGTCGTCGTCGTCGTTAGACTGCTACCATCAGTGTTATCCCCATCAATAAGCAGACTGCAGCGGCTGCCATAGTAGTAGCAGCAGCAGCAGCAGCAAAAACGAGATCAGAAGTCTCGATTACAACGCGAACTGCCCTAACCTGGAGTTCTTGTTGGCTGTGCGCTAGACGCGTGATCGCTGTGTACGGCTGGGTCAGAAGCTGCAGCTTCTGGCGGGCTTCCGTCGTCTGTCTGCTCATCCGTCTCGTGTCGGTGCGGCAGGGACGCGTCCGCGGCAGCGGAGATCGCGCCGCCACTCCCAACCCCCCCAGGGGCGTTGGGGGTCTGGGGAATGGGGCACACGACCCCCGCAACCAGGGCGGCACGACGAGCAAATATCTACACGAACATGACCGTTCGACCGACCACTGACGCGCCATATTAGCCACACACAGCGAGCGAGTTGACACTTTGACCGCTCAATTTCATCCTTGAACCCCTGACGTAGATGATGATATCCTTTCATTGACGACAATTGTGACGACTTTGTTCCGATGACAACTGCAACAACAACAGCAGCAGCAATAGCCACAACAACAACAGCAGCAGCAACAACAACAACAACAACAACGACAACTACAATAGGTCTAACCCGCGTCGACGCACCATCGAACACGACTCGATTCTCGTAGTAGTCGTAAGTCTGGGTTGTGGTAGCAGTGGCATCAGAAATAGAACTTTAGTGTCTAGTCCGTGGTAGCGTCCTCGTTTCACGCTTAAGTTGTTATAGTTCACAAAGGCAACAGCGAAAGCAGCATCAACGGCAGCAACGAAAGCGAAGGTCGAAAATTATGCAGCAAAAAGGCAATGTTTTTTGTCCGTTGCCACATCCAGCCTCATGTTGTCTATCGCCTTGTGAGCATCATTACTATGACTACGAGCTTCTTCGTTGAAGTTGTCGCGCTCATTGACGCTGTGGGCATAGTCGGCACCAGCAACAAAATCGCCAACATCATACCCATCATGGTGGAGCTGGTCAAGCTAGACCTTCATGGGATTGATTTTCATCTTGATCGTTGAAAGACCGGTTAGCCAGCGCCGAACGCTCAGGCGTTTTGTCCTGCGTATTCTTGTCGTCGCTGTGTTCATGTTTAGCGCTTGCTGGTTTACCCATTCACCCATGTCTCTGTCGCCACATTCTACTGAAATCCAGCCTCTACTAGCAACAGCAACAACAACAACAGCAGCAACAGCAACTACAACAATAACCCAGTCTTCAGCAACTCGCCCACCCAACTGTGCCCAGCAACAGTGATAGTAACAGCAGCGACAAAGATAATAGCAAAACAAAACAATAACAACAACACAAAACAATAATAATAATAATAACAACAACAACAACAACAACAACAACAACAACAACAACAACAACAACAACGACGACAACAACAACAACAGCAACAACAAGCCAACCACCCACAGCAGGCAGGCGATGCCGGACAGTCAGCGCACGCGACTAAAAATTTGCCGCCGCCGCGCCGAGTTTTGGCGGGACTTGGTCCAACAAGTACGAACTCAGGCGTACCACATGGTCACCCTTCCAGTGCCCGGGCCTGCTCGAGCAACCACCCCCGCGATCCAATCCCCTGTTTAGCGAAAACGAGCTCACCCCGACATCGCCCCCGCCCCGTCCCCCCGTGGCGGCTCTGCTGCTCCGCACACGACAACCGCCACCACCTCCACACCGGGCGGCGTCCACCTGAAGTCGCTCTGCCATTCGTTTGCGGCGGCGGCGGCGGCAGCGGGGGCGCCTTTCGACGGCTGTCGCCTTTACTGGCGCCAACGATGCTGGTTCACTTTGCTTCACTTGTGTCAGTGACGACAAGAAAAACACAGATAGAGAGAGAGAGAGAGAGCGCGGGGGGGAGAGAGAGCGACGTCTTCCTTGCTTCCTACTGAACTGCCGTTGTCGCTTGTCTGGCCACACGTATCGTCCACCTACTACAATCGCCATGCTAACTGCATGCACGAAACCATCATTGGCTGGACAGTTTCACAAACATATAGCTGCTTGCTGAAATAGATAAAAAAAATTAGATATTGCATGCGCACATGTTTTTCTTATGTGGTTGATTTGAGTGTGTTTCATTGATTACACGAGTACGATGACCATGAGGCTTCATTTTTTCCTGAAGCTTATGCGTATGTACGGTTTTACACCGATATATCCAAGCAACATCGATAAGGGATGAATATATTGTGTGTAAACACACGTACTTCACCTGTTTCGACCTATAATATACCTCAATACGACAGGGCTGTGATTCATAATTAGTCTTTTTCAGAAGGCTTATTTTCTGCTAACCCCAAAACAAAATAAATTAAAAAGTCGTTTTTTACTCATTGCAAACATCCAGTGTCTGATGACACGTTTTTGTTCTCATAATCATAAAATAATTTACAATGTGCATTATATATATATATATATATATATATATATATATATATATATATATATATATATATATATATATATATATATATATATATATATATATATATATATATATATATATATATTAGAATGGAACTTCAAAAGCCATTTGTAGCACTCAATTGGCGACTAGTTGCCCTGCAAAGCAGTGCACTATTGAAATGCACTCGATATTTTAGACTTCGTATTTTTGCTTATATGGCCATATCGACTATCTTGTCACCGTTGCACCACCTTGCTCCTAACGGCTCCACGGTCCGTTATCTCTTCCCCACACGGGTCAGGCCACCACGTTCCAAAATATAACTAAAGGCTTTTAGTTTGGGCCTGACGGCTCTTTTCGAATGTGCGGCGACATCATACGTTCTCCATGGGATTGGCGCTCTTTCTCATGACATTGCCTCTGCAAAGTCATTTTTAGCCCTCGGGAATTTAGTGCGCAAGTACGTTTTCCCAGTTGACTCACTCACTGACTATTTCGTAACCTGTACAATGTCAAGCAGTGACAGGATGGAGACGAGATACGAAACGGGAAATTCTGTCCTTTCAGCAATGGCACAGCTATGGCTCTGCTGCTGCATTTGCTATTTTGGAGAGTTCTACTTGCTGTCGCTGGCTGTAACACAACTGTATTTTGCCCATAGCAAGCTAACGCGATACGAGGAACTAGTAGGGGCAGCTGCCATAGGGGCTGAACTACTGCCCAAAAGGCGAAAGCAGAAAAGCAGCTTCCGCCACAGCAGTGTCACCATCACCCCATTAAAACTAGCACTTCGGAACAAAACATGAAGTGAACATTTCTTGATAAGAGAAGCATGTCGAATAGAAAGTAGCATGCAGTAGATTCGAAACGACGATCATATCGATCCTAGGAGGCCGCCTCCGCCGCGGCGGCTGCTCAGCCTCACTGTTTCGTGACATCTTCTGCGGAATGGAACTTCCGCCTCTTGTTAGTAGTTTATCGTTGTCTTCGAGGGTCTTCCCAGGGGTCAGTCGCGGCGTGACTTGCGTGGATCATGCTGGGTGAATATCGGCTCCTGACCAGCAACAACGCTGGTAGTGTTAATGCTGCAGTCTATCAGTCGAAGTTAGCCTTGGGCCTGCCAGTCATCGTCGAGAGATCCACACATCGAAAGCCAGTTATCAAGAGGTTTATCCATCGTGGCAGTTCCTTGATAGAAAATCATGCACCGAACCGGCAATTCAAATGCTAAAAGTTTATCAATCGAATTAATTAATCGAGACATCCATCCGCCCAGACAGTTATCAAGAGGTTCATCCAACGGAGCAGGTCCTGAAGAGACTTATGCTTCGAATCAGCGGTTAGAAGGCCCATTGATACGAAGGTCATTTAAGTAAGCTTTTTATCAAGAGGTCAGATCATAGACTCATCTACAGCTCTATACGAATATTGATCTATTTAGCGGCCCAAATGGACGCTTGTCGAAGTTCTCAAATTTTCTGCGGATTAGTGAATGTTTTCCGGAGTAATCGAGACGGAGACTGATGGAGGTGGCAGTCCCTATGCCGGGAGAGTCAATATGATAATGCCTTTTTCTTACGGTGGAGTGAACAGTCACAGTCGATGCGAGTATCAACCTTGTACAGTCACCCGAGCTACTGGACAGGATTTAACTGAAGTAGTAACACGATGCTTGTCAAAGCTTTCAAGTCTGACGCCGGTGCTAAATTGTTCCAACGCCAGCTTTCACCCGTGCTGCCGATACCTGGTGCAAACTCAGGATTCAGGGCTTCAGGGTCGGGTATTAAAAAAGCTCCAAGTAGCTTACCTTCTGCCTTCTGTACCAAGCCGTGTACTCCGAGCTGTGTGTTAGTTTAGAGTACACGATCTGCCGTACGACCGTTAACGGGTCACAAGACAAGTCCGTAGCTGTGGAAAGTGGCACCCGTATAGTTTACTTTTGAAAAATACGAGATTGGCTAGACTAGCATCATCGCTGTGTGCGGTTTGACCGAATCCATATTCAATGTAGACGTTGGGTGCATATCGGCCATATCAATACAATATTTCTCACCTGTCGACTACTCTTACAGGTGCAAGTCGTTCGGCGCTAAAGAGAAGAACGAAACATCGCCGCGTTTGAAGTGTCGGTTGGCCGACCACTAAGATGGACGATGGCTTGTAAGCAGCAAAGCTACGCCCTACATATAATTGCTACAAACAGTGCGAGACAGGCAGGTAAAATGTCACAAGATTCGCACGCCGCGTGCAACCATCTCTTAAAACATGTAGCACCCAACAAAACGCAGTCATTCATGCAACGATGGAAACAGACGATGAAATTCGCGTAAACAAACGGCCGAGGGCACGTATCCCCACTCGTAAACACTGTGGTGCATCTGAACTAAGGACATTTCTAAGGAGGGCGTTTTCTAGACAGAACATGTTGAGATATCTTAGGTCGCACACCGTTACTGTGGCAGCACGGCGGCTAAATCTCAACGGTATGGTTTATCATCTACTGTCAATGAGCATCGCTCAAAGCAAATACCAAGATTGAATCGGCCACCCCCCGATAGAAGATAAACCTTAAATAAAAAAGAGTAAACCTAAACCAGCGCACTAGCCCCCTAAACTACGCCGTCACACAGTGGGGCATCTAGTGACATCAAACCGCCCCCCCCCCCCACCGGAAGAAGAGCGTAAGCAGTCAAATGATGACATGAGTGGTGACTGACGACTTAAGGATCGACTCAGTGATGACAGCAAGAAAAACAACAATGCGGAAGGAGAACAGAAGAAGAAAAAGAAGAATACAGGGCAGAAACGTGGACGTGTACATACGCGAGTAGAAGGCGAGAGAGGGGTGGTGTCCAGGCGTGGGCAGCCTGTCCGCGCCGAGCTTGCGGCCAACATTCGCAGAAAAGCCTTTGGACAACAAAGCAGAAAAGGAGAAATGCAAAAAGAAAAATCAGGTTGCGCACCAGAGAACGCACCAGAGCCTCCTGTACACAAGAGGAAGAGTGAGGAGAAAAGGGAGCACAGAAGTACCCTCACTCAAGATTCCACAGTAGCTAAAATACCTCTCAGCCGATCGCCATAGTGACCTGTGGCCCGATCGGACCGGAGTCTATAAAATTTATTAAGAAACTGGGCTGGAAAGTCATCGCTGCAACTCAGGACTTCCGCGCTAGCGAATACCTGTTACAGCGCATATCGATCGAGGTTCAGCGCCGCAACGCTGCGGCTGTGGAAGGGTCTCTTCCGTCAATCGTAGTCCTTTCGGAGATCCCGTAGAAAGTGTGTTTATTTCCCACAATCGTTTGCTAATGACGATACAAATGCAATTGAATTAGAAAAAAACGGATGTATATATTTATATATATATATATATATATATATATATATATATATATATATATATATATATATATATATGTAAATTTACCGGTTGGCTTTAATGAAAAAAACAAATGCCTCTTATTGGGCGCGTGCATCATCAAAAATAGAACATTTCTTTTCCAGCACTCGTTGGGTAACTGAATATATTACGTATAATTGATCATGCGTGCGCGTGACAACAATCGCAAATTTTTCCGGCTTAGCCAAAAGAAATTAACTCCGCGTGAGCCTGTATCTCATAATCTTGCCTCCGATCGACTGATGTTGCTATCTATACTTTACTCGCGTACATATAACGTATGGCTTACACGTTAGGAATGGATGTCCCGTAGATCATGTGGCTTCTTTTGTGGAGTGAGAAAACGTATGACTCTTCAGATCACAAATTTACAAAATGTTATACTGAGCCTGGATCTTACCGGAAAATAATTTAAGCAGCTACATCTATACGTGGCTAATTGCTGTACTTCTAACCTATGTCTTCAACGTATCTATTATGCTCAGCGTTTTTCCAGTAACACTAAACCAGCAGACCGAAGCAATTGCACTCTATAGAGGCAAGGAACAACAAAACAGTATTGGCATCCGTCATTCCATTGCGGCAGCGAAGCTTATCGCCACGCTATTCGAGCGGTAGGTAAGACTGCAGCTGACTAAACATGTTGCTGAATTTATGCTGCTAGCACACTGCCAGTACGGATTCTCAGGAAGGGTCGCTCAACCGCTCTAAGCGACGTCACTGAGTTTATTTGCCACGGGGTCGACGGCGGCAATGCCGTTTCTGGAATATTTCTCGAAATGTCCAAGGCATTTGATCTTTAAATGACAGTACATGTTTGTGGTTACTACCCAGACTTGGGGTTGACAAAGTGTCCTGTAAATCGTGTTCATCCTACCTATATGGCAGAAGTATTTGGCCCCGAATTGGCAATGTTTGTTCGAATGCTACACCGACAGTTGCAGAGATAAAAATTATTCTTACATTTATCATATAGTGTCTTTTTACAGATGAGACATACCGTTCTAGTTAAAATGTCCATGAATTTCCATCCAAACAGCGGCCATGGCGTGAGCTAACTGTGTGCTGCACAAGATCTTTGTCGAACTTTTTTCTCCGACTAGCTGCTCTGGATTTAAATATAACGAACCAAGATATATTTAAATATTGTCTATCTGGCGTCCGTGCAGCCGCCAGAGAAATTAAATTAAGCGGCACATTACTTCCCTTAGTGACGCCTACCACCGTTCTTGGGCTTCCACTCCAACAGGATTTAATAGTCCACAGGTTAGTTGCTAACCAGTATTACCAAAAGCGTGGCAGAAGCCCTCGGGGCAACGGCAGCAATCAACTCAGTCACTCGTCATATCATCAGCAAAGTCCGCGTATTGCAACGGACTCAGCAAATAAGGTCAATGCTACATAGGGAAGCTGTTGAGGGGAATGTGCCCCTTGTATGCCCTGTAATTTGCCTAAATAATAATAATAATAGTAGTAGAAGTAATAGTATTAATAATAATAATAATAATTATCAAGTAGTGTCTTTTTACAGATTAGACATCTGTTCTAGTTAAAATGTCCATGAATTTCCATCAAAACAGCAGCCATGGCGCGAGCTAACTGTGTGCTGCACAAGATCTCTGTCGAACTTTTTCTTTCCGACTAGCTGCTCTGGATTTAAATAAAACGAAACAAAATATATTTAAATATTGTCTATCTGGCGTTAGAGAGGGTCAATTCTTGAGGCAAGCGTTGTCCTTGGCCGTTTGCAGAGGAAACGCGGCATCTATTTTAGGTGCCATGGAGTGAACTAATTATTTAAAAAACTTTGCAAGAATACGTTCAGACCTCTCATTTGTAACATCGTTTAACATGTAAATAATAATAATAATAATAATAATAATAATAATAATAATAATTATTATTATTATTGCGGTTAGGCTTACTGCTGTCATGTCTTGTTGCTGTGTTTGGTGTCTAGCCGTTAATGTCTATGCCATTGTCATCCGTGATGTGCTGTTGTTGTTCTCGTCCCGTTTTTGTTGTTGTGTTTGTTGTTGTTGCTGTTGTTGCTGTCGTTGGAGGAGCTGCCTACGCGTGCATGTTGCTGCCGTGTTTATTCATTGCTTCTTCAACCATTTTGGCTTTGGGCTGCCGGTCGTCGTTCACGACCTTTACTACCTACCACCTACTAGCGACTAGAGGCGCACGCGGCCTGACGCTGCCTGGCCTGATCGTCCCGATCCGCTTGACCGCGCGCGCCGACGCTGAGCCGGGACGCCCACACCTATCCTATTCTTGGGAGGGCCGGGATGGTCCATCATAGGGGAGCGCCACCATCAAGCTCATCATCATCATCATGGTGGTGGCTGTTGTTGTTGTTGTCGTTGTCATCAGCCTCATCACCATCACCATTGTCATTATAATCATCACCGCCCGCTGGTGCCGCCGCCGCTGGCGTCACCACCACCACCACCACCTTCACCATTGTCATTGTGCACACCGAATCGATTAGAGGAGATGGACGCAATCGCCACGAGCCAACATGCCCATAGATGATGCACATATACCGACCCATACAATCAGACATACTCACACACACACACACGGCGCGTGTGATTATCGGTTGTTGTTGTCGTCGTTGTCGTCGTTGTTGTTGTTGTTGTTGTTGCTGCTGTTGTTGTTGGTGGTAGTGGTGCTGCTGTTGTTGCTGCTGATGTTGTTGTTGTTGCTGCTGATGTTGTTGTTGTTGCTGCTGCTGCTGCTGCTGTCGCTGCCAACGCTGTGTTTAATAGATAGTTTGTGGTCGCTGTTGTCAATGTGAGCAAATATAGTAGGAGGAGTAGAACCTAACAGTATTCTGTATATATATATATATATATATATATATATATGCGACAGCTAAACGTCTTCCAATGGTGTCTCTCAATGAGTACAATTCTTGGAATGCATTCTTGCACGTGCCGTTAGACACATTCTTATTACCTATGTATTTAATGTAGGCGCCATTTGCATGAGTTACCGCTTGAGTTCGAAACCTTACCCGCTTACAGGCATCTTGCAAAACCTGCCTATCAAAATTTGCCATTTTCAACGGAACTGAAGTATTACACTAGGTTATGGCGTTATCCGCGACTGTACTACAGCCTGCAGAACACGCAAGTAAACATATTTATGCTTAGCAAAAGATAAGATACATTTGTAATCTAACGAACTTGTGCACGGCCTGCTCGTGGCATAACTCAAGGAATTAGGTCCAGGCTTGGGTTAGTCCACCTAACCAGATATATATATATATATCTCACAACCCGCTGTGCAGCAATAATGACGTTACTATCGATGTTGTTGTTGTTGTTATTGCTGCTACTGCTACTGCTGCTGCTGGTGTTGTCAAAGAAGTTTCGCCAGGTTCGATGTTGCCATAATGCTACCGTCGTGCTGTTAAGCCACGCGCCAGAGCGAGAGATAGAGAAAGAGAAAGAAAAAGAAAGAGAGAGCTGGATGCGTTGAAGTGAACGACGAAGGACAGCCGATATTCGATGATGGGACTTCAATGAGGAGGTGCCGCCGCCAACAACAACGGCAACAACAACAATAACGACAACAGTATATTAAATCGTTATGTTGTGGTGGAGAAGTCGCCTTTCTTTCTATTGCTACACCAATATATATATATATATATATATATATATATATATATATATATATATATATATAGTTATATATATATATATATATATATATATATATATATATATATATATATATATTTATATATATATATAAATATTTATATATATATATATATATATATATTTATTTATATATATATATATACATTCGACACTCGAAACGATCAACTGTTGTTGTCGTTAGCGTTGTTGTTCTGCCGTAGCTGCGGCCGGCGCGGCGGTTATACTTAGCCAGACTACTCCGGACTCGACACTCTTCTCCCGTCATTGGACGCCATTCTATAGACTGATAGATAGATAGATACCTGTCTCTCTCTTCCTCTCTCTCTCACTCTGGCGAGCGCGCGCGGTCTCTCGTATTCGTACTTTCATGCATGTACGTACACATGTATGTAAGCATACATGGATCCCTCCCTACCTGGCTGGCTATTGCTCTCTCCGCGTGTCGGCGCGCTCTTTTCGCTACTGCGCGATGTGGCTGACGCTTGCGACGGCGGCAGCAGCGGCAGCGACTACAACAACAGCAGCAACAACAACAACAAAGAGAGAGAAAGATCGTTTAACTCGTCAAGCCACGAAACCATAAACGCTCGGCCACGCCTCAGTGAATACCTGTACGCGCCTCACAGTCGCCGACACACGTATGCACGCATATATATATATATATATATATATATAAATATATATATATATATATGGGGCCACCAGAAGGAGACAGAAGCAAGCCAAGCTATGTGTCATCCGTCGTAGATACGACCTCACCTTCACCACCACCACCGGTAGGGTAAGTAACCATCTCGCGCAGTTAACGCCGCTTACGTACCTATTGACTGCTACAACTGCATAGACAGATAGACACCTCCGACAGATAGTCGAGGCGAGATCACGTAGAGACTCTGCTGCGCGGCGGCAGTGGCCAATAGGCCACATATACACACGGTCGCTCCATAGTTCACTTCCACGTCTACTATAATATAAATAGTGCCGATATAGTAAACACTTAAAACTTAGGTAGAATGTGCGGCCGTTATCTTACCGCACTTCGTCAGTATGGTTAAGTTCTGCTACCCTAAATAAATACCTGAATACATATCTATATATAATACATATATATCATAATTTATATATATATATATATATATAGATAGATATATATTATAATATATATATATATATATATATATTATATATATGTATAAACAGAAAACACCTTCATTACCGTCGCATGTCTACGTCGCATAACAGTGACATAAATCCGCACACATTGTCGTATAGGGGAGGATTCCGACTAATATGGTTTTCAGTGACCTTAATATTGTGTGTATGTGTCTGGGTGTGTGATTTTTATATTTAAATGTGATTTTTGAATTTAAATTTAACCATTTAAATGTCTAGTCACATCAGACGGTATCTGCCGAAAACCAACGGAAATTACCTTCAGAGGCTATTTCTCGGCAGACTTCGATACAAAAACAAGCTTATCAAATTCCTTTAAAACATAGCCAAAAATGCGGTTCCCGATCGCGAATTTTCGGAAGGTTTGTCCTCGGAAAAAATTAGTAAGTAAACTTTTCGGTGTTAACGTTAATAACACATTGACAGTAGGACAATACTGTAAGCAAAAACGGTTCAATTCATGTTAGCCTGACCACGACCTCCAAGGAGTTCCTGACTATACCCCAAAGGAGTTCCCGGCTACACTGGACTAGAGTATATATATATATATATATATATATGCACACCTATTCCTGGTGCACATTTGTGGCGTCATGTCATATATCGTATTCTCTGTTTTAAATAAAGGCGTTTCATACATGTTTATGCACGTACACAAAACGAGAATCATGTATATAATTGCTCGTTATATGTCTCCCTTTTTTTCTACTGCGACACTAAACACCGTTGTGTGTAGTCGCTGATTCGTTTTTCTTTCTGACGTTATTCCGTGTTTGTTTTTCGTTTCAGCACAGGCTTTATTTGTTCAATAACGCGTCCTTTCAGTCATCTAATCAGGAAGACTTGGCTGATGTTGTTGTTGTCAGTCTGTTGCAGAAGATTCTAGCCAACACATTGCTAACCCGTAACAGTGAAAATGGAGCAAGAGGCGTTTCAGTTTTCGACGTTGTCGATCGGAGTACAGCGGAGCAATGCCATAGCGATTTCAGGAGCAGCAAAGCCCAAATGGTTTCAGTCAGAACTAGTAGTCGCCGTAGAACGTATGATATGTGTGCAATTTCAACTAAAGGTTAGCGCAAATGGTATGCGGTATAAAGCAAACAAACGTTCACTGTTAACCATCCTAAACGATATCATAAACTTTACATGCAATATTTATTTAGTCACGCGCTCTGCAATCGCCTAACTAGTCGTCCTGTCTTAAGAGAGACTCGTTCGAGCTAGACCACATTGAATGTGATTCGTAATGAAACTTTGGCCACGTTTCCGAACTACGGTTGGGTTTCTAAAACGCGTCAGCAATACGAATTGTAGATAAACAGTCCATAATGACGTACTTGAAACTATAAATATACAGGGATATATATTTATAGAATTTGTATAATTACAAAAAAATTTAATTTCTGATGGAAGGATACACAAACCAACTATATATATATATATTTATATATATATATATATATATATATATATATATATATATATATATATATATATATATATATATATATACAGATGTAAAGAATTTCTCTACAAACTTTCCATGGAGGGGTACAGCATGGAACCGTATAGACAAATCTGTGCCCTTTGATCGCCGAATGAACGCCATCAAACGATCTGGCTATCAGTTCTCTATCGTCAAAAACGTAGTTACGTGTGACGATTTTTCTACAATTTGAGCAATGTACGTGATTCGTGTCACATGCTATCAAGTTATGTTTACTCTGTATCCTGTATATATATATAAAAAAAAAAATATATATATATATATATATATATAATATATATATATATATATATAAAAAAAATATATATATATATATAGTTGAACTGATGAGCGACCGCTGGCGTACGTGACAATGCTGCTGCCGATGTAGGCGTAGTTGTAGGAAAATGATATTGTCCCGGGCGTTGTCGTTGTTGTTTCGACCGTATTCCAAATGGTTACCACTACTGGCATCATCACCATCAACAGCAGCAGCAGCAGCAGCAGCATGAAACATTTCCGTGAATACTAGCAGCTGGCGCCGACGTGCTAGCGAAGTAGTACTACTGGCAGTACGAGTAGAAGCCATACCAGTGCTAGTAATAGTTAGCGCAGCTCTGTAGTAATAGTTAATGTAGAAGGAAAATATAAAAAGAAATAGAAGCTGTATCAGCGGCGACGGTGACAGCAGGCTCCGCAGCAACAGCAACAGCAGCAGTAGGATCATTGAACGAGGACGTTGGCGGTGACATTTCCGGATGACGGAGGATGGCGGCGGATTCGACAGTCAGTTGTGATTTCTTGGTTAACTCTGCTGTTCCTGCTATTGTTGTTGTTGTTGTTGCTGTGGCTGTCATTGTTGCTCTTATTGTGTTCGCGTTAGTGGAGAGAGAGAGAGAGGTAGTTTCGATTAGTTTGCTCTCGTTGTTGCTGTTGTTGTTGCTGCAATACAACGACTGCTTTTGTTGCGACAGCGACACAGATAGACATACAAACAGCCACATAGACATCCATATAGATAGATAGAGAGATAGATAGAGAGACACTGTGGTGTAGCTACGAAGACGAACCTGATGACAGGCGGGCGGCACAGTGGCCAACGTGGGTTGACGTGGTTAAAGGTCTCGAGACGAGACAAGTGCGACGTTTCACTTAACCAGTCAGCTTGTCGTTTGTCCCCTTTGCCTGACTCACTTGCTGGATGGACAGATGCACACTATCGCACACATATGCTCTCTAGATATATATATATATATATATATATATATATATATATATATATATAATATATATATATATATATATATATATATATATATATATATATATATATGTACATATATATATATATATATACATATATATATATACATGCATACATACAAATGTGTCTATAGAACGTATGTCTGTGCATGTGTGTGTGTCAGCAAGTGAATCAGTTAAAGGGGACACCATTGCTGGCCCACAGATGCACAGACACAAATATGTATATATATACATATATATATATATACCATACCACTTGCTGCATATCCGTACATGTAGTATCCAGTTGTCAGTTGTTGATTTATTCTTAGTCTGTCCGCCTATGTGGCTGCCTCTGTCGCCACATCTGCCTGCTAGTTTACTTGTGCACCGGTGCCTCTCTTCGTTTCTCTGTCTGTCTCCAATTCTAACAGGATCCTTCCTGTTGGACATGCTCTATGTACTAGACGGTTGGTTAGCAAAACGAGTGTCAGACGAATTTAAGAAGACGACTCAACTGACTATCGCAGACATCAATAGTAGCAACAGCAGCAGCAACAGTAGTATAGTAACTAATAGCAGAATTGCAATCACCGATCGCGTCAGTGATCGCGTTGCTAACAGCTAGAGCCTCGCTGAACACGACAATGCAACAGCGTGTCGTATGCACGAGTGAGTGAGTGAGCGAAAGCAGAATTTGCCGTTAATTCGCTGCTCCGTTTGACAGCTCTACTTGGCGCACGGTAACATCGGAAATTGGCGAACGCCCGATTAATTCGTTTGCCCCACCGTCATCCGTCTTGTTCTTGTTAATTGGCATTGATTTTTGTATAGTCAACTTTGGACATAAGTACCAGAGTCAACGATCAAGCGAGTGTGCGAGCGTAAGTACATACGCGTAATAAATCTGCGTCTAAATCTGCAATTTAGTAAAGATAAATTGCCCTGATATATGTATCGTAATAATAATAATAATAATAATGATAATAATAATGAATATCATCATATATTGGTTTATGTAAAGGTATATGTTTTATTAGACCGATGTATTGCGCCGGGATCGACACTGCTTGATCACCATAGTTCATTCGTATTATTTCCACCATCCATTTGAGAACATATTATTTCGTTTTTGACATAAAATTTGATGCAGATTCGTGGCTCCTCTATTTTCGACCCCTTAAGAATCGCCGAAACTTGGCCCTATCACTTATTTGAACTAATGAGTGGCGCTTCTAAGCAAAACAAATATATATATATATATATATATATATATATATATATATATATATATATATATATATATATATATATATATATATATATATATATATAAAAGCACGTTCTCTCACCACGTAGGTACCTGGCTTGCGCCCTGTCTTCCTGCGTCGAGTTATCCTCCATCGGGTTAAGACTGTCGCATGGTTAGGTCGGCAACGTTGGAAAGCGAACCGAGACGGGGTGGATTTATTATCGGCGGAAACCACTCAGTGGTTTTCCGACAGAGTCCAACCTCCGTCCCACGAGATATCGAAGTCTATCGCCGAGCCCAATCGGCCGTGGTCTATTCGAAGCCATCGCGTCGACATAGTTATCCATGCCGTTCTCATTGTTGCATGCCCGCCATCACACCGAACACAGTAGTGAGCACAGGTTCTGCTGAACGGTAGATACGAAACGACTTGGCGCTGTTGAAGACATTTGCTGTTGAAGATATGATGATGATGATGGCGGAGCTCCTTTCCCGCTTCTCTTCGTTTGTTCGTCTCCTCTTCCTATTAACCATTACTACTGGAATTGATATTTCCTTGTTTCTCTACTAACGATTGACGACCACTTCCTTCAAATGGCAAATGCTCTTTTATTGATGTTGTTGTTGTGGCTGCTGCTGCCTAAAGTGCTACCGTTGATTTTGTTGTTGCCTATGTTGTTGTTGTTATTGCTATCGTTAGTGTCATTATCCCGTAATGATTTCATGCATCACCGATCGTATTTCGTTTGACTTGATCGCTTCTTTTCGCTGTCACAGTAACCACAGACGCCTCTATTGCAAACCATAATTGTAAATTAAAAGGCTCTGATCCCTGACGTTAAGGCGTGGATTAACCGGCCCGGCGGCGAGTTGACACACCACGTGACTCAAGTGCTCACAGGGCATGGCAACTTCGAGAGTTACCTTTTTAGAATAGGAAAAGCAGATACGCCACTCTGCCATCACTGTGAAGGAACAACGGAGGACACGCCGGAACACACAATATTGCTGTGCCCGGCGTGGGCTCCATTACGCAAAGACATAACCACAGCAAGTGACGGCAGTCTTAAGAAGCTGGCACACCTTCTTATGTACTCACGTGATGACTGGAATCTTATAGCTTGAACAATCGATCGTATTATGCACGCCAAAGAAGAGAAGAATCGTTTTTACTTGACAAGGCCCCGTGAGGCACTCCAGGGCAGCTAAGATAAGGACGCTACTATTCACCCCCCCCCCCCCCTCAATTGTTTGAAGTATTGCTTACGCAGTTCCAAGTTGAGTGTGGGGATGGGGACATGACTGGTTTTTAGTGGGTTGGAGCCCCACACTACCGGCCCACATTTGCAGTGAGCTTTCCTGCCGTGGTGTCCGTGTGTGCAAACCGCATTTCCCAGTTAGTCCCTCAAAAAAATAAATAATTGTGTTAATCATTAATTACAAATTTATAATCAGCGCGTTTTTCGATAGCTTTAACGGATAGCTCTTTCGTACAGCGGGGGCATCACTGTCCCACACTCAGTGTGGCGAGATTTGCTTTTGCTTACTCCCTCTCTCTCTCTTTCTGTTGTTTAATAATTAATGGATTTACTTTAACTGTCGAGCCCGGTGGCGTGGTGCATTCCGCCTGCGCCTCGCGACCGGAGAAGACGTAGGTGCCATAGGTGCCCGGGTTCGAGCCCCACCGTTGCACATTTGTATTTATGGGGGCCCGTCTATGAAGCATTGCAAAAAGCAGTCCCGTGGACGTTAAATCTTGGCTGAGGTTCAGGCAAAAAAACGATTTACTTTAACTATAACGAGCAAACTTTGCGTCGCATTATTGCCCTTTAACTGGAATAGGTGTTGTCGTTGTCGGCATCGCTACTACAACTATGGATTCGATCACACTGCATTTGGGCTAGTTCCCGGTGTTTATATTAAGGGCGGATTAGGTCATCAGCAGCAGCAGCAACAACAACAACAAAAGCGACAACAGCAGCAGCAACATCCACAACGACAACAATTACGACGACGACAACAACAAGAACAACAACGACTATTCTCACAACAATAACAACGTCAACAACACCAATATTTATAGCCTTACTGTTTTCGGCTGAATTCGGGTGTCAGAAACCCCACATGCATGTACCACATGCAGGTTCACGTGTCTGTTATGACATCTGTTCCGCTCCCACCGCCAAATCAAGACTGTAACTGTTACTATTGCATTAGAAGGACTTACTTTAATATTTTATTTTTGTATCATTGTTTATAATCACTGTAACCTAATTTGGGCCGATCATCGAGCAAGGATTGCCTCGAACTGGGTGGCGTGTTACGCCAACGGAACTCAACCCACGCCGTCAATATTTTGGCCGCCGGGTGCTGCAGAGTTGGGGACGGCAATCTGTGCATTTTAGCCCGCCGACGGATACTGTTGCTACTACCATTGCTTCGAGTAATACGTGCCACTACCACTAATACTGCTACTGCTACGATTTATACTACCGCAATGATACTTTGATTAGATTTACTCCATTCAAAGGCAACTCGGATTAAAATCTGTAAATCTTAGCTATGAACGCCAACTTCGAACTGGGTCACCGTCGTCGCATGATCGGAATTTAACCCGCTGGGGCGGTTTCGCCCACTCTGCTCTGCCGGTGACGGCTGTAACTGGCACAACAACAACGATAACAACCATTACAGTAGCAGCAACAACAAAAACACCACCACCACCTACAACAACAACAGTAGCAGCAGCAGCAGCAGCAACAACAACAACAACAACAACAGTAGCAGCAGCAACAACAACAACAGTAGCAGCAGCAACAACAACAACAGTAGCAGCAGCAACAACAACAACAACAACAGTAGCAGCAGCAACAACAACAACAACAACAGCGACAACAACAACAACAACTGTATGACTGTCGCCGGTGCTGCTGCTGTTGCAGCTAAATCAGAGATAAACATTGATCAACATATCGTCGTCGATCACGACTCAACAATCCGGACCATTCGCTGCTTGTGCAGCTGTTTGTCGCTGTCGTCGTTGTCATCACCGTCGCCTGCTTATTTTAAGCACGTTTAGCGTTAGCTGTCTGATTGCCGATCTGTCTATATGTCTGTCGGTCTGTTCGTTTGTTTATTTGTCTGTCCGTTTGCTTTGTTTAGTTGCTTGCCCGTTTGTTTATTTGTCTGTCTGTCATTTGCCACAGCTGTAGTAGCAAAAGCAGCAGCAGCAGCAGCAGCAACAACAACAATAACAACACGCACAGTTGTATGTCTGACCGTCGATCCTCGTTCTGTCTGAACGTTAGCCTGTTTGTATGACCGTCAATTTGTCTGTCTGTTTATTGGTCGTATTATCGCCTGCCAAAGTTGTAGTAGCAAATGTTCCCAGTCGTAGCCGACCAACCAAGCCAGCCGTACAAGGTAAGCCGTACTGAGCCCAGCCGTGCTTATACTTCTTTTTCTAGTAATTAGTAGCGTTACTACTACGAAGACGATGATGACGAAAGCCACGACGACGACGACGACGACTATTTCGAATTCGACTTCCATTCCAGCAGACTGGGGGCGCTGATTGATGATGACGCGCGATGGGTCTTTACCGCTGCTGCTGCTTCTTCTTTGACAGCTTCGGAGAACGCCGGCATGCACCGCCGGCCTAAAGTTCGTCATCATGGACCTATCAATATTCCATCCATTAATCAATCAATCAGTTTGTTGATTGATGCTGAGTTGTATTGCTGATGTTTGTTGTGATCGTTTCGTTGGTTGCTTTCGCGTTGTCGTCGTCGTCGTCGCCATCATCATCGTCGAGGCCGTGCCGCTCAGCGCTGCTATGTTCACGATCATTGGTATGGGCGTACATACGTAGAAGCAGCATTAATCATGGTACTACTAGTATCAATAATAGTAGTAGTAGTAGTAGTAGTCGTCTCTAAAGGGTAGAGATTATTAATTAGGTTGACAGCAACGGCAGTCAGCAGATCTCACCTCTCTTAACTACTACTACTACTACTACTAGATAGTAGTAGTAATAGTAGTAGTAGTCAGTAGTTAAGACTTTTAACTACTACTATAACTACTACTACCACAACTACTTAACCAACTAGCTCATCTAGACAGACTTTTTCAAGCTCTCGCAAACTGTCAAGCTCTCTAGAAACAACACGCAGCCAACAACAGCACGCTGCCAGGAACTGGCGAGCTCTCCAACTACTACAACAACAACAACAATAACAACAACAACAACAGCAGCAACTATATCTAGCTTAGGAGCTCGTCCGTCAGGGAGACATGCGGCCAGTTCCCGACCAAGCTACCCAGTCAGTCAGTCCAGTCAGGCTGCCATCCAGCCAACCAATAGCGCACTATATGCGACCATTGTGGAGATGGTGGTGTTGCTTGGTGCCGGCGGCGACGACGACAACGACGATGACGGACTCACAAACGGACAGACAGATAGACAGACAGACGGAGCAGAGCGTAGCGGAGCTACTGTGCTGTCCTCTATCCGCCAGTGCGGCAACTGGCGGGAGGGTGTCGGTTTGGCGCCGAAATACTGCCAGCCGATTGGCCAGCCGCCGGAGACTACCCTCGCCCGGCCGCTATAAAAGCCCACGTAGGAGAAGGCGGTGCCGCACATGCGTTGTAACCGTTCGTCGGTCGGTCGGTCAGTCGAGCTCGCTGCTGGTTCAGTCGTCCGCTCGTTGTGGGTTCGGTCGTTGGTTCGTTCGTTGGGGACTACGACGTTAACGATAAGAGCAGCAGCAGCAGCTTCAGCGGTTGTGCTTGCTGGTCGCCGCCGCTCGTTGTGTTTTGGATGTGAGTAGCGCCGGCGTTGATGGTATAAAGCGTCGACATCATCAACGACAGAGCCCGACTGCTCCACCAACCTCCTCCTTTCTCTCTCTCTCTCTCTCGGTTGCTCGCGTCGTTCTTTCCCCAATATCACCGTTCGCCGCTGACGCTGCAGCAGCCGTTCTAGTAGCGAGTGGGTCGTTGGGTGATTGAAGCATGCTGGACTAGTTCTCGTAGCAGTAGTCGCAATAGCAGTAGAAGTATACAACAACGAGAAGAAGAAGGAGAGGAAAAGAAAGAAGAAGAAGGAGAGGAAAAGGAAGAAGTAGATCGTTGTTGGTCTCGTGGTGTTTCGTTCTTTCGTGGCTGCAGTTATAGTAGTGGTGGTGGTGGAGTGCGATTGTTGTTGTTGTCGCTGTCGTTGTTATCTGTTGTCCCAACGACGACGACGACGACAACAGCATAGTCATAGGCAGTGACTACCCACCAGTCTGGCAGCAACAGGAGGAGGAGAAGGAGAAGTAAAGAATCGTCTCTCTCTCTCCAAGCTAAAGCAGCCGCAGCCGCAGCAGCAGAAACAGCAACAGCAGGACCAGTGGGTCTACGCCAGCCTCATCGTCATATCATCACAGCTCCACAGCTCCACAGCTCACACAGCCTCGAGCGACGACGCTGACGACGCTGACGACGCCGACGACGAGTTGAGTCAGTCGACGCGAGTGTCGCGCGCTGCCATTTCTACGCTGCCGCTGTGTGTTTGTCTGGCTGCCTGCCTGCCTCTTTCCCTGCGTCGGCCGTTGTTGTTCCCTTGCTCCTGCTCCTGCTACCGCAGCAACCAGCCGCCCAGCCCAGCCAACCCACGATCTATCCATTCGTGGGTCGTCTTTGGTCGATCGCTGTGTTGTGCCGCTGATTTGCTGACTCGTTGTGCTCATTCTCATTCTCCCCATCGCCGTTGTCGTCGTCGTCATCGACATCGTCATCAGGGCGGTAGTGGTGGTGGTAGTGGCTGAGCTGCTGTTTATACTGCTGTGTGGACCCTACTACTGATATTTGCTCCTTCCCATCACAACGACGTCAACTACAACAACAACAACCACAGCACCAGCGCCAGCAGCTTCAACGCTACGAGCGCTGATAGAACATCATCTACGATACAACTACGACAACGACACGAGCTGCGGCAACAGCAACGATCGGCGGGAGCCCAGCAGCCATAACAAGAAAAACAGCAGCCATTTTGGATACGACTGATTGTGGTGGTGGTGGTGGTGGAGGTAGTGGTGAAGGTGAAGGTGGTGGCGCAAGAACGTGTTGTTGTTGCTGTTGTTGTAGATTCTGCTGTTGCTATTGTTGTTGTGGTGGTCGTGGTGGAAGACAATCTGTTAGTTAATGAGCACTAAAGCAACAGCAACAACAACAGCAGACCAATTGACACAAAGTAGAACAATTACCACAACCCGTTGGACAACACCGTCGGACGCAGCGGGGCAATAAGGCCAGGCCACATCGATCGTACGAAATCGAGCGACGAATTGCATCAAGCAAACCGTGTAGTTGTTGTTGTCAGTTTTCGTCACGACAAACAATACATGATTACAACAGAAGAACACCTATCGCTAGCATACTGTGCGTGTATTATTCCTTCGGTTGTTCGATGCGGAACAGTGTGGTTCGTCGGTATCTTCAGTAGTACCAACATCGGACAGTCAATCCCGTACCTGTGTGCGAGTTCGACAAGCGTTGCGTGAGCTTCCAGCGCTCGTCCTCCGTCCGAGCCCGTCCGAGACGTAGATCCGTAGATCTCTCTGTCTCTCTACTATGCCCACAATCGTACCGCGTCCGATGACGATCCGAATGAGTCGCGAACGCTCCGGCAGTCTGCCGTCGCCGCGGCTGCTCACCACACGGCGGTCTTCGGGGGTGGCGCGATGCCTTTTCGGCTCGCCCGACCCCAAAGACGCGATGGAGTTCGCCCGCGACGAGATCCACAAGGAGCAGAAGCGGCTTGTCGAAAAGTACAACTTCGACTTCGAGACCGACACGCCGCTGCCGGGCAACTTCGTCTACGAGCCCATCGACGACGTGCCCGCGTGCCTTCAGGAGGCGTCGAGTTCGCCGTCCAAGAAGGCGCCGACTCGCGAGGACGTCGCCCAGCGTAAGATCACCGGTAAGTTGCGCGCGAGATTACGAGATCACGAGATCGATGCAGTCGCTACAGCCACAGTCGCCAGCAGAGAGCAACGTTATTAGCGTTGTTGTGGTCGTTTGTTTTTATTTGACCCCCGTATCGGTATCGATAGTGTTGTTCTGCGTCCATTAAAAGATGGAAGTGAAGTCCATCCGCTTACTATTGCCGCTCTTCTATTAGCAGACGTCCGGTGTTTACCATACTGTGCCCGCCTGACAAAGTTTTACGCAACTATTTTTAAAGACATACCGCGCGGATATAGGTCGGCGATACACTTTTGAGCGGTATACATACGTATACTATATAAGGCATGCATATATATATGTATATATATATATATATATATATATATATATATATATACATATACATGCTATCCAAATACATGCTGATACACAGACACATACACGTATGCATATGCAATGATGGTCTGTCTGTCACCCCAGCTAGCGAACTCGCCATCTCGCTCGCGTTGTAGTTCAACTAGCGGCTGTTCGCAGCAAGTTCGACAGCTCTCGTGCCAGCCACGACGGTAAACCACCTCGTACCGGAGGATTGGGCCCTTCTTGCGCTTTCGGAAGGGACAGAAAGAAGGGATCGTGGTGGGGTCGCCACCCCAGTTGGCAGTTGGGAAAACACACGCACGCACACACACATATTATATTATATATATTATACTCGGCGGCTGTCGAACGCCGCGCTTTAGATGCTCCCTCGTTGTTCGTCGTGCATCGTGATCGAGCAGCGCGTCGTGAATCGTCCGAGACTTCGTCGGCACCCCTGGCGGTTCCGCTCTCGCGCTCCACGCGACGACATGGGCTCGGCGACTCAGGCAGGCGTCGAGCGCGCTCATGCAGCCCCATCCATTCGCATGGCACACAACAGCGCGACACAACTATGCGGCGACACCACCATCAGACTCTTCCTACAGCGATGTACCGTTCGTAGATCCCGGCTAAGATGCGTTGGTAGTGCTTTACTCGGAGTGCTCGGAGCATACTTTGCCAGGGTAGGGGGGGGGGGGGTAAGGCCGGTGGGAGGGTTTGTAAGGACGGTCATAGCAAAATCACAATAAATACATAACCATAACATTAAATACATAACCATAACCATACATACATAACCATCACAATGAATACATAACCATCACAATAAATATATCAATATCAGCGCACAAATACACAACACATAACACACCAAGGTTATGTTGCGTGTACGGGCGAACGTTGTTTTTTTTCTATTATCATCTGAGCCATTACACAGCCACTGAGGAACTGACCTCAGCTGGATCAAGACGACGAGGAGGAGCACTTGATTAAATCGTTTCAATATTTTTCTTCTTCTTGTTCTGGATTGCAGATTTCATGAGCGTAACGAAGCCGTCGAAGCAGATCGTGCGCAAGCGGCGAACCGAAGACGATAACAGTGTGCGCGATGAGATTCACCACCCGATCGCGACCAAATCTCCTCGTATCGAAAGCAGTATTGCTTGAGACGTCGTCGTGTCTTGCGTCGTCCGAAGGCGGGAAGCATAACAACAACAACACCAACCAAGCAGCTGCAGCGGCAGCAGCGGCGCTGTTGGCAGCAACAACAGCAGCAATAATGGCAACAACAACAACAGCAACAACAACAACAACAACGGCAACAATTAGTCGATGACGGCACAGACGACGACAACGACGACGACAACAACAACGGCGCCAACGTTTTATCCCAGTGTAGACGATACTGTCACAAATACTATATTAGACTGGAGAACGGTCTAGCTAGCTACGGATCCCCGACCAAACTTTTGTCAAGTCGGGTTCAACGTGGCCAGATTCTCCTTGGTCTCGCGTCCGGTCAGTTGTTACGCGTGTTACGCGTACGAAAACAAACTTCGTGACGATTTATTTTTGTTATTGCTGTTGTTGAGTCGTCCCGTGCAGTGTTCTTAACTGTTGTTGTTGTTCACGTCGTTGTCGTCGTCGTCGTCCTTCATCTTCTACTCCTCATCATCATCGAGCTTGTCGTCATCGTTGTAGTCGCTGTTCGTTGTCGCGAATCTGTGTTGACTGAATAGCATGGCAATGTCGGGAAATCCCTTGCTGACGCGTAAGTCGGCCGCCTTCGTAGAGCTGTCAAAACTGCAGTTCTACTGCTGTTGCTGTGGCGGCGGCGGCTGCTGGTGGTGGTGGTGGTGTTGTTGTTGTTGCCGCGATCTCGGGGGCATCTACCCCGATACCACCCGATCTCTTCTAGTCACCTACCTGGTTCACCCCATGCCCCCATGCCCCCATCCCCCTCCCCCCTACCCACTCAGTTCCGTTACTGTCGCGCAATTGGAGCCCGGGGCACTTGGACCGACAGCCCAGTTACGTAAATCGGACGTTGAACGATGCTGCTTTAACGGCAGACGAATTCGGACTTCTCGACGACCTCAAGGATGACCAGAACTACAGGACAACTTTGGAAGTCGGAATCGTCGGAATCGCACCAACAGCCAGTCAGCCAGCGCATCAACAGCGGCTGTCTTTAACACGGTGTGACGGATATCGTAGTCACTACGGGTCTGATGACTATCGCAGTTGTGCTTCATCCCTCATGCTGCTTGCTGGTCGTTCCTGCATGTCGTGGATGCACCCTGGTCCCTGGTGGCCGCGGTCGTCGCCGGTGATCGTCGCCGGTGATCGTCCCCGGTACTGGGCCCTGCCGAGATCCCGCCCGGGCTCAAGCTTGTACATTGTTATCGTGTATAGAGAAACAAACAAATGATTATATATATATATATATATATATATATATATATATATATATATATGAACATAACAATGAAACCAACCCAGATACACACAGCATTCTGTGTGGCTGTATGTATGTGTAGATGTGCGTGCATATGTTTTTATGAGTGTTTTGTATCTGTGTATTTGTGAGTGTGTGTGTGTATGTATGTGTAAAAGCGAAAGAAAAAGATCGCGCGAGGGAAAGGAAGAAGCATCACAAAAAATAACGCGATTAATACGAATACACACGAACATAGCGGCACACCGATGTGTCCCTTGCGCCGTTCATAGTCACAATGTAAAATCAATGCTACTAGCATAATAATCCTAATATATATATTTATAACACTTCGTCCGTCGGCGTGTCGGTGCCCTCACCTGGCAGGTGGACTTCATCACACCTCATCATCTATGATGATGGACTTCATTCGTTGCTGTTGTTGTCGTTGTCGTCGTCGTACCAGCTTCGATGTACATACATACATATCTGACCATTGCTGGCACGAAAACAACCTCAACATCAGTTGCATTTATTACTACAACTACAGCGATTTGATAACACAGGCTTCAATCTGAAATTTAAACATTTTGAAAGTGTTGGGACATGAAAACACAGAGATGAACTTAGAGCGCGCCAAGCCGGTATAGGAAAGAAAACAGGGTAACATTCGTTAAATGTAAAGATTGCGTCGTTGCTTTATAATCGGTGTTTTAGCGATACTACCTGTACGTGATCTCGCAGTGATTTGCAGTGTCTAGCAGCCACAGTTACTGTGCTAATATGGCTCTTCTGTTCGACGAATGTAATTGAAACCCGTATTGTGCTACTACTACTACTACTACACTATAGTATTGTGAGTAAATCGCGTTTGATTATTTATACTTACGTTGCTGTCGTTGGTGGAGCAGTTCGAATCTATAATCTGACGGACGAAGTTTGTCAAAATAAAACAATGCCACTACAATCGTACATATTCCGACACACATTGATTGTTATCCTTTGTGCCTCTTTCAATATGCGCCGTATACTTCGCTAGTATAGTAATAATTCTAGTACTTTGTCTTTCCTTTCAATGCTTCTTCTCATTGACTTATTTGTTATTGATTGTTTGTTGTTACTGTTGTTGTTGGTGTTGGTGTTGTTGTTTGTGGTGATACTGGCGGTTGGTGATGATCGGTAGCATTAAGTGCTGTCGTCGTTGCTTTATTTCTTATTTACTTACCTAAACCTCAACCAGATCCGTTTATTTATAAAACGAAAAATCGCTTCGAATGAGTATGATGCGTCGCGCTCAAACCGAACTCACACTCCTCGGGTCAGGGTTGCCGGCCATCTATCTCCATCACTTTATCCCGTCGTCTTGTTGTTCTTGTTATAGCCTCTGTCATTATTACTGTTGATGTTGTTGTTGTTGCTGCTGTTGTCGTTGCTATTGTTGTTGTCGTTCAAATTGTTGTTGTTGTTATTGTTGCTGTCGCTTTAATTGTTGTTGTTATTGTTGCTGTCGTTTAAATTGTTGTAGTTGTCGTTTTCGTTTAAATTGTTGTTGTTGTCGTTTAAATTGTTGTTGCTGTCGTTGTTATTGTTGCTGTTGCTGCTGTTGTTTTGTTTTGTTGTTGCTGCTGTTGTTGTGTTGTTGTTTTTGTCGAAACTTTCATCTATTGTTGGCAACCTCGTTGTAGCAGCCATTCACGGTCGTCGTAGCCAACAAGCAACGCTGCCGTTGTAGTTGTTGTTGCTGCTGCTGCTGGTGCTGGTGGCGCTGTGGTTGCCTCCCTCCCTCCGTGTGTCCCTGCCTCTGTTGCTGCTATCGGCACTTGTTTACCGCTTCTTGGCCGTCGTGTGGGAAGAAGGGAAGGGGACGCGTGGAAGCAGGCAAGCAAGCAAGGAAGGAAGGAAGGAAACGATCAAGCGAACGAACGAGCGAGCGCGCTAGCAAGCATGGAACGAGGGAGGAAAGAAACGAAGGAAGGTTGAGTGGAGTAGCGTTGACTTAAGCGGCAGCCGACCGTTGGCTGGTCGGCTAGGGCTGGCTAAGGCTGGCTGGCAGGCTGTTTTCATTAGTTGTTGTTTGGTGCCTTCTTTCTTTGCCCCCCTCCGCCACTCTCATGCCGACAGCCGCCCGGCCTCAGCAACAGCAGCAGCATAAGCAATCGGAGCGAACCGCACGGAAAGGCGATTGCTCCCCGCCGTCGCTCGTGATAGTGATTGATAGAGAGATAAATGGATAGATATATGGGCGAATGAATGGATAGAAAGATGGATGGATGGATGAAATTGATGTAGGATAGATAGATAGTTCGAGGCCAAAGTCGTCGTCTCCGTCGTTGTCGTCGTTGACGTAGACGTCGCTGTCAGTCATCATCTCGCTACTGCTGCAGCAGCAGCAGTTGCTGTTGCCACACTCGAACTAGCCGACCTGCCTGCCGGCCTGCCTACGGCGTTGCCCACTGGAGCAGGAGCAACAGCACCGACATTCCCTGCTTGTCAGGCCGGCGGAAATACTCCTCTCGCTCTCTTAATATTTATATATATATATATATCAATTCTTGTTTCTCTCTAGCCATATCTCTCTTTCTTCTTTCTCCCTCCCTATCTGCTGAGGTTGGCGTTCGTCGCCCCTTCTTGCCCCTCTTCTCTGACTTTTCTTTCTGTGGATCGTTTCACAGGCAACTATATATATATATATACGTTTCTTCTTCTTCCTCTTTTGCCCTCTCTGTATATATATATATAGTTCTGTTGCTTTCTGTTCCTCCGTCTGCCACCCTTGATTTCGCTCTTGTAGGTGGTAGTCTCCCGTGTTGACGACGCTGCTGCGGCAGCGGTACGCCAGCCGCGTACAGTACCAGAAAGGAGAGCAATTCCGGAAAGCGGTGATGACCGCGCAGCCGGGCCAGGCACTTCCGTCTGCTGACGCTAGCCTCAGCTTCACGTCACGTTCACGATCGGCATCATCAACATCATCAGTGTCACCATCATCATCATAATCAGAGTCCAACTTCACTATCATCATCATCATCACCAGTCCAGATGCATCGTAACCCCCAAATCTTCATCCCGACCGGTAAATCAGCGGGCGAGCGGGCAGCGGGCCGACCGCTAACTCGTCTGTCAAGTCGCAGCATTTAGCAGCAGCAGCAGCATCTTATTAACGACGCTTAACGACGTCATTGCCATAGCCTTGGCTGCGGCTGCTGCTGCTGCTGCTGTTTTGGTGGCCGGCGTTTCGCCTCGATCGACATTATCAGCACAGCATAGCACTCATGGCATTATTGCCAGCATCAGACTGCCCCACCGCCGCCACCATCCGACCTCGTCAGATCGACGGTGCCGATCGACAGACAGGAGCTCCAGTAGTAGCAGCGGCAGCAGTAGCAACAATAGTACGAAAACAACAACAACAACAACAACAACAAAACAGCAACAACATGGTCATCATCATCGTGGTCGTCGTCGTCGTATGGTATCATGTTGTCAAGACAGACACACATAGAGACAGAGAAAAAGAAAGAGAGGGAGAGGTAGGGACACATTGAGAGGGAGAGTGCGAGTCAGAGACATAGATAAATCAATCGAACGAGCAGCATAAAAGACAAAAGGAGAGCGACAGATATAGGCTGAGCGGAGCCGTTAAAGCAAAAAAGATTATATATATATATATATATATATATATATATATATACATATGTGTGTTTGGAGGAAAGGAGATAAACAAAGAAAACGTCATTGCGGGTGCGTATGTATCGTATATGGATTAGTGAGTGGATGGATGAATGAATGAATGGCAGGAGAGCAGGAAGGCGGTTTCTAGTTACTTTTGGCCAGCGGGTGTCCAGACAGCAAAAGAGAGAAAGACGACGACGACGACGATGAGTATGTATATGGCTACGGAGTAGTTGGCTCACAGTCGTCACCTAGGCAAGCAAGCAAGCAAGCTGCGTTGGCTAGGTTTGGCAGGCATAGTTCTAGGTAGTGGCGTCGCTAGTACTACCATAGCTAGGCCGCCTAGGTAGGTGGTAGCTAGGTCGATAGTTGCCCAGGTAGCATTCGGCCAGCCGGCAAGGGCAAACTGCTGGAGCCGCTGCCAGGAGTTTGAGGAGGAGGAGGAGAAGGAATAGGAGATGGCGGACCGGACAGGGGCAGCATCCATCATCCGCAGCAAGCGCCTCCTAGATAGCGGCGCCGCCACCGTCGACACACGGCTCGGTCGGTTCGTCGTTTGGTCTTGGCAACGAGAGGATAGCGATGATGACGACGACAATGACAACAATAATATATATATATATATATATATATATATATATATATATATATATATATATACAAACAAATATATAAACATCATATACCACAACAACAACAACAACAACAACAGTAGCACCAACAACTACATCAACGACAGCAACAATGATAACAACAGGAACAACGATAACAACAACAACAAGAGCAGCAACAACCAGACAATTATAGACATAGACAGTTGATGTCGAGATGGAAAGGCAACAAAGAACGGCAGACGAAGGCCGAGGGAGACAGTGATTAAGATCAGTGCCACAATGAGAACGAGAAAGAGGTCACGGCGCTCAATACAATCGTTGTCACATTTATTATTATTATTATTGTTGTTGTTGTTGTTGTTGTTGTTGTTGTTGTTGTTGTTATTATTATTATTACTTGTGTACTATGAATAATAACAATGCGTATTATTTTTTTACGTACTTAACTAATTAAACCCTGTTCAAATGGTAAGTTAAGACCTGATGAGGCCATCCTCCTGTCTTTATAGTCATGCGACTACAAAAGCCTTGTCTGGGGTGTAACTCTGTCTTATGCACGACGCCGTCATCATCACCCCTTCGTCACTTACGGTTCGGTCGAGTGCGGAGGGGTCGCAAAACATACGGGTTTAGAGAAGTAAAGAGAGTATATCGAGCTTTCAAGGACACTGCTGCTACCTCGTGCCTGTTGCTTTGAAGACACCGGCTTCGACAAATGTCGATACCGCAAAGTTTTTGAGGGATATCGCTAAATAGTGCACGGAAGATATTAGGGCCGAGCGATGCGAAGCGATGTTTTTAAGGCAAATGTTCTCATTGGCTGCCGATATGATCGATAGCAGTGAAAACATTCATTCATCACAATTATTATAACTAAGAATCATCAACATCATCACCATCATCGTCATCATTATCATTCTTCGGAGAAATCACACAACGTACAAACACTTGATACAGAGCTATCACTTGACAAGTCAGCTAAGAAATATACACAATACGCTAATGATCCACCCACGCTAATGGTTAATGAAGCCGGCGAGAGAGAGAGAGGGGGAGGGATTGGGTGAGAACCACAAGTTAAGACAGAACAAAAGGAAAATGGCGGCATTAAGTTATTGCTGATGAAGTCTTTATTATTATTATTATTATTATTATTATTATTATAGTAGCAGTGGTCGCCATCGTAGTAGTATTAGGATAAGTAAGAGTAGGTAAATAAAGGCAATCGATAATACGACCACTGTCGAGTGCAGTAACTAAGTAAAAAAAAAGAATAAATTTTATATTTGGTTTGCGTTGGTTTAAAGCGCTTTTCCTGCCTAGGTGAAAAAATGCTTAAATAGGATGAAGTTTTGTGCCACCCGCGCAGGCGCGCGTCCTTGCTTGCCATGTAACACTTGACACAGTAATACCTTATGACTATCTTATATATATATATATATATATATATATATATGAGAAAAAGCCTCTTCATTTTCTGTGGATATGCGTCGTATGTATCGGCTGACACGAGCGGACGTCTACACCAGGCCCTGTTAAAGGGGTCTGTTGAACAAAATAGCAAATGTTTATTGACGATTAGCTGCCCCATCGTCGTTGTTCTTGTTGTGGCTCTCGTTACCAACGGAAATAAATAGTGCTGTTTAGAAGCGGCCTGCTGTTGGCAATCGGGATAAAGCTCGGGAGAGCTGGCAATACAAACACACCACATAGTCACATACACACACAAATAAGGACTGGTGGGGGATAAAATAGAACGAGAGAGAGAGAGAGAGAAAAAATTAAGGATGGGGGAGATTGTTCTGCGTCCGTTACTAGGCTGGCGATGTCTGACGTTCGAGAAACACAAATACATAGGTGGACAGACAGATACATTGATAGATCGATAGATAAATACCCCATGATCTATGTGCGGTTGTGTCGCGGTGGTAGCTCTCGTAGTAGTTGTTGTTGTTGCTGCAGCAGCAGCCAATGTGCATAACAAGTAAGTGAGCAAGTATGACCAGCGGGGGAGCGGCCACAGATCCCCCCACGGGGCCTAAAAGCGACTGTATCAGCAGCGCTGTTACAATGTCGTTGGACGATGCTCCGGCCGCCCGTCACGCTTATCTTCTACTAGCGCTACCACGGGAACGACGACAACAACAACAACAACAATAGGAACAACAACAACGACAACAATAAGAACAAGAACAACAACGACAACAACAACAACGAACAAGAACAACAACGACAACAGTAAGAACAAGAACAACAACGACAACAGTAAGAACAAGAACAACAACGACAACAACAACAACAACAACAACAACAACGAACAAGAACAACAACGACAACACAAACTGCCGTAACTGTCCTCATCATCCTCATAATGGTCATGATTAGTGGAGCCGCTGCCGCCAGGGCGCGGGGACCTTAAACCAACGCGGCCTGCAAGACCGGCCTGCCACAAGACTAGGCCTGCATATATAGAGCGACCATAGGTACACATTAGAGCTAAGTGGGGGTGCTTCTGGCTTGGCCGCGGCAGCCTGGATCGGGGGTTACGGGGAGGCAGGTAGAGAGAGAGAGAGAGCGTGCGCGAGAGATGGAGGGGGGAAAGCGAAGACACATGGGGCCCCCTCGGTCGAGCCTGTACCGAACGCCTCCGCCCGCAGAGGATCTAAACTGTAAGGAACATCGTGCGTTCATATTCCTAGCGCTGCTCATCTCCCCCTGGCGCCGGGAGCCGGGGAACAGATTGCTGTCGATATTGTCGATCACGAGGAGAAGATAGGCGTCTTCGTTTGGCTGATCTACCACCACCACGGCCACCAGCACTTCGAGCTTCTCTATCTGCACTGTGCTGTGCTCTGCTCGCATCGGCTTTGCATGCTGCAAAGTTATGCAAAATTGCGCGCCCGTGTACGGTTTTTTCATGTCATGGCTAATTTTAAATGCATTCCGGCATTTACCTTGTCTAAATTGGAAACCATGCAAACCAATTTAAGAGTGGCCGGTCTGGGTCTCGAACCCAGTCCTCCCGAATGCAAGACAAAGGCTTTGCCACTAAGCCATCTTGCTCGGTGCATATATATATATATATATATATATATAGACAAAACGAGTAGAAGAGATGGTCAGCGACTTTGACTAGAAGGTTTGATATTAATCCCATTTCGACGCACAGTTACTTTGGGGCGATTTATTTAATAGAACTAAATTAAAATCAATTGAAAAATATATATATATATATATTATATATATATATATATATATATATATATATATTATATATATATATATATATATATATTATCTATATCTATCTCTCTTCTCTATCTCTCTCTATCTATCTCTATCTCTCTCTCTATCTATATATCTCTCTCTCTATACGTGATCATTGATAAGCGTTGTCCAGCCCGGCACCGATTTGGGCTTGACGAATTTCTAGATGAGTGGACCATTGGGCATAACCAAACGAGCCAGCCTAGGAAAGGCGGCAGCTCCAATTTCCGGACTCCATCACGGGTAGGCATGCGGCAGTGTTCAAAGAATTGTCGCTGTCACGTTGGAGTGACTGCCCGCTTTCATCATAGGCGGCCATCGGCAGAAATTCGTCAATCTGCCTATTCAGTCGTAATCGTATTAGTAGTGGCTCTTCGGGTTTATGTTTTTCTTTGTCGATATATGACGTTGGCCCCGAACTCGTCTCCGAAACTTGATAGGATGACGCGTATACGCTTTCGAGCTCATTCGCCCGTTCGATCATCTTTCTGCATCATTCGTGCCGTCTTGGCAAAACCGCCAAACGAAACATATTCTATTCAGACAACGTTTGCAGATCCATGCACTGCTACCGTTTAAACCGCCTTCACGATTATTACTGCTTATATACATACGTATATATACATATTTTTGTGGAGTAGAGTGAATGCCTTTATGCATTACCGCGTCGGGCATGGAACTGAAGCCCGCCCGCATTACGTGGGACGGCTGAATCGTGTTCCGTCAAGTTTCATACCCACTAAACACACCTCCCACGTTAAGCTTCAAACTCCGTTAGCCTGGGTCTTCATGTAATAGTACTACAGACTAACAGAAGCTGTGGCGGGTGCCAATCGGATCAAACAGCCGTGGCCTCGGGTTTCCCACCTAATCAAACACGCATTGCCCATTAACCGATGTATAATAACCTAACGCGGTCCTCTGTAAGCACTATTGTCTTCTTGCTATCCAAGAGTCGTCGAAGCCGAGCTGTTCGAAGATTGGCCCTCTCTCTCTCTTTATTTAAGGACGTTGTCCGTTATAATTGTAGACACCGTTCATATGCCACTAGTGCGTCCGTCGCTGTAATAAAATATTGATAAAATCTGTTTCCAAATACAAAAAATGTTTAAAACTTCCTAATCGATCTTGTTTAATGTTACATTAACGATCTTAGACTGTTTTGCGAACACTCTATATAGATGGATGATGATCTTTATTCGCTTGGCATGTAAACCAATGGGCACATGTCACTCGTTTATATCATTGGCGCTTAGAGCGGCAGCATAAGCGGACACGCTGAGAAATCTAGGGCTACCCGAACAGTCTTTATAGCAGCATGGTCGCTGACTCTCGGCGGTATGGTCTATCATTTCGTTATACACATATATATATATATATATATATTAGGTTGATCCATAAGTCCGTTCAAAAAGTTGCATGCGCCGAACTGCGCAGGCCCGGGGGAGGATGAAAACTGTTGGGAGGGGATGTTTATAAGGCGGTAAGAGCAGACCTGCGTTGTAGTATACCTTGGAATTCGTTCGAATATCTAAAAAAAATATTTTCTGGGCTGGGTCGAATATCTAACTCACGCGAACTGTAACGCGCGAGATGGCAGACTTAAATGTGCATTTTTGTCATTTTATGCTGTTTTATTTCCGGAAAGGAAAAAATGCAACTCAAGTCGTAATTCAGACATGTAAAGTGTATGGCGGGGAGGCAGTAACAGATAGAACAGTTCAAAAGTGGTTTGTCCGATTTAGGAACGGCGACGTCAACGTTAACGACCGAGACCAGCCCGGACGGTAATTGACAGTGGACACGGCCGCATCCACTTCGGAAGTTAAGACGCCTTGATCATGAGCTTGTTTGAAAGTTGGGTACAGGTAGTTCAACAGGTTCTTAAACTGAGCTTTTTAGAATTCGAATTTTGGCGCGCTTTCACCGCTATTGGAAACGCCAACTTTTCGACTGCTAGCAGTCAAAATATTATGGTGATTGGCTGTATCAACGTATCGGCGTGATTTTGAAAAATGGAGAAAAAAAGAGTTTCGAGTGGTTATCAAGCATTTTTATTTCAAAGATTGGAATGCGACCAAGTGAAAACTGAGTTAGACGAGGTGTACGAGATGAGCGAGTGAACATTAGGGAGATAGCGGAGGCCTTGGAGATCCTTGGGTAGTGTGCATTTCATCCTGCACGACAACTTGAAGATGAAAAAGCTCAGAGCAAGATGGGTGCCGCATTTGCTCAACCAAGGCCAAGAAGACGCGCGTGTTTCCGCTTCACAGCGAAATTTGGCCAAGATGTCGAAAAATCCATCGGATTTTTGGCGCAGATTCGTGACCGTCGATAAAAGCTGGGTCCATCACTACACTCCCGAGACCCAAGAAGCATCTCGCCAATGGTGTGCACCTGGTGAAGGACCTCCGAAGAGGGTGCGGACAACGGCATCGGCCGGAAAGATGACCAACGTGGAATAATTCAGGTCGACTACCTTGGGGGCGGTAAAACGATCACGGGAGAATATTATGCAAGACTGTTGGACTGCCTGAAACAAGAACTCATCGTGAAACGGCCCGCTTTGCAGAAGAAGGTTGCCCTGTTTCACCAGGACAATGCTCCTGCACACAAGCCGCGGCAAGCGTCGGCAAAACTGGCCCAACTGAGGTTCTAACTTATTGAACAACCTTCCTATTCTCCAGACCTGGCCCCCTCTGATTATTTCCTCTTCGGACATTTGAAGAATAGTCTCGGTGGAAAGCGTTTTTCCAGCAATGAAGAGGTTAAGGCCGCTGTCAATGCCTATTTTCAGACTAAAGACGCGGAACTCTACTCAAGAGGTATAAATGCTCTGAAATCTCGGTGGGAAAAGTGTATTGGGCTTCTCGGGGAGTATATCGAATAAGAAAAAATTAAAAACAATATTTGGAAAACTCTTGGTTTTCATTTTAAGAACTTGTTGAACTACCTGTAGTTAAACAAAGTGGGCAATACAGCATTCAACAAAAGCTTTCTGTTGTAACGACATGTGTCTTCAAAAATGGGTGCAAATCCGAACGGACCTTTATGAAACCATATTGTGGCATCCAGACTTCACTCACGTCAATTTCGTCCAAATTCAACCAAATACAATTACGGATTATGCTGCGATAACGCTTGCTATTCACCGATAAGTGAAAAGTAGCGTCAAATGATTCATTTGGACCAGAGGCCGCTCCAGACTCACATATGCCCTATTCAGCGGCTCTTCGTGAATTTGGGTGATTTGACTCGTGACGGTTTTCGGTGGCCCAGATGCGAAAGGTTTGTTTATTCACACTTCCATTCAGATAGAAGTGGGCGCTAGGTCGGATCTCAAAGTACATCAGTTTGATGTGCGCGGAAGACCAGAGAGTTGTTGAATACTGGTCAATCAAGACACCGAACCGATGCTCCCAGACATTCTGCCACATTGTACGGGATATTTTCAGGAGCCGAACTCCATGACCTTCCACGGCTTGGTACATCACG
The DNA here is from genome assembly GCA_003439945.1 of Dermanyssus gallinae. NCBI lineage: Eukaryota > Metazoa > Arthropoda > Arachnida > Mesostigmata > Dermanyssidae > Dermanyssus > Dermanyssus gallinae. The sequence goes on along the minus strand of QVRM01003504.1, from coordinate 1,499 downwards.
TACTAAGTTTGTCCTGTGAAACTTTCGCACAAGTTTACCAATTCTGTTCTCACAAGGCCGGTTATGTCGACCGTAAATTGCGCTAAGAGCTCGCCAGCATACTCGTACAGAGTTTTCCTCTTTATGATTCGTTTTCTTAATCTTCTTCCGTTAAGAAACGTTTCATCTTTGATTCTTACGAAGTTTACGAAGATATATACATATATATATATATATATATATATATATATATATATATATATATATATATATATATATAGATATATATTATATACACATATATATGTGTAGAATGTTGTCACAGCGTGTGTTCGTATCGAATTGCTGTTTTGATCGCCCTATAATCTGCAAGTGTTTTAACTTGCTGTTGGGCGTGTATTGGGCGGCAAGTATATTGTCGGGTGTGTCCTGCTAGTTCCTCTATTGTTGTTGTCGTCGTCGTTGTTGTTGTTGCTGTTGTTGTTGTCGTTGTCGTTGTCGTTGTTGTTGTTATGGTTGTTGCTGGTGCTGCCGCCACCGCTGCCGCTGTTATGATTGTTGTTGTTACCGTTATTGTTATGGGTGTTGCGGTATCTATGGCTCTTGTGCGCGTCGCTGTTGTTGCTGTGATCGTTGTGGTTGTAAGGCGGCAGCAGCGTGTCACTTTTTAGCTGCTGCTGCTGCTGCTGCGGTTGCTTTAGAGAGCAGCGTTTGAGCTACGTCTGCCGTCGTAACCAGCGTCGTAATACGGTTGACATGACCGGTTGATCTCGATAAGCTCAAGCACGTCGTTTCGTGGACTACTCCTACTACTACGACTTCTTCTTCATCTTCCAGTGGTCGACCATGGTTAGTAAGCGCTCCGTAGTAGTAGTAGTAATAATCATAATCGAGGAACAGGAGGACATATACGAAAGGCGAACACGAGGAGATGGCGGAGATGGAGGAAGAAGACCAAGAATAACCAGAGCACGAAGAAGATTTAGAAGAGAGCGGAAAGTAGACGTACTTTCGTAGTCGTAGAAATAGTAGAACAGACACTAGTCGCACAAGTAATAGTGGAGGTTATAGTGATGATGGTGATGGTGGTGCTGGTAGGGCGTTATGCCTGGAGTAGCGGCATCTGCTGCGGCAATGGTGGTGATCGGCTGGTTTAGATCTCGTCGTACGCTCGGTTTATGGTTACCGCTGATATCGAGGCAGACGAGATGATGCGGTCACAGTTGTTGGCACGCACCGACCGCAATGACGGACGATGGAGTAGTAGCAGTAGTAGTAGTAGTAGTAGTACACATCGAAATAGAAGACGCACAACAAAACACTGTCGTTGTTGTTGCTGCCGCTACTGATGTTGTTGTTGCTGCTACTGGCGTTGTTGTTGTTGTTGCTATCGATGTTGTTACTGATGTTGTTGTTGTTGGTACTGATGCTGTTGTTGGTACTGTTGATCTTGCTACTACTGACGTTGTTGTTTTTACTGCTACGTTTTTTGTTGTTGTTGTTGTTGTTGTTGTTGTTGT
>QVRM01003503.1:0-15000 GCA_003439945.1 Dermanyssus gallinae | reverse complement strand
TCGTCCGTGAGGTCGCTCGTAGCTCGGATGGAGCAACTGAAAAGGAACCGAATCGTCGGCGTAGAACGCCATGTCTATAGGGATGTCTAACCAATCCATCCTTGGGCCGGGTACAGAGAGCCTGATCCCCACTTTCCTTAACAGCAGAATTAACTTCACGCGTTGCCAGAAAAGCTTCATAAGCAGAAAACTCAAACGGCACTTGATGGCAGTACACCGGGACACCGACTACTCGCGTCCCTTCTTACCCTCAGCCTCCCGCCAGCAACCCCGTCGATGACATCGACGGTGGTCATCTACGCGATAACCTAAGGTTAAGTCCACAGAGTCCATTCCTTGCGCCCGACCCTCGGTTGCCGATGCGCTCGCCGGCACGCTCTCTCTAGCGCACCGAAGCGCGTAGCTGGGCCAACCTATTGGTGTTTACACGCTGGTTTCAGAGCCCCACCCGAAGACGAAACAATCTTAGTTGGGTCACGTACCTCAAAGACATAATGGTGGGCCACCAGTCGGGTCGTGGGCCCCCGCCCAACGAGATCAGGGCAACGGAATCCGAACAGGTAAGATAATAAGGATAAGGCTAGCTCCACTTAAGCAACTAGACTGCTTGGAGACGAGAGCTAAAAGGCAAGATCGGAGGCGCCGCGAGAGCTTTGCTCATTTTAAAAATTCGGGCTACGCAGTCGATACGTTAATGAAAATGATTTTAGAGTTCTCCAGGGCACCGAACACCTTGGCCTGCTTCCGAGACCACCTGACGCCGAGCTGCCCGTCACTGACGTAGAATTGGTCCGCGAGATCGCCTGGACCTTTTTGACAGAAAACTTTCCGCAGACATAGATAAATGGCTTGCAGCCGCCTTATCTCAGAGGCTACTAATGCAGATATCGCCCCGTCTCCCGTGCGAACTAGCGGAAGTGCTTGATACTATCAGACGTGATGGGGGTTTGAGGCCGCCCGCCCTGTGGTCGTCTTATCGCAATAAGAAAGCCGGGAGGGTCGTTTTGCCTAATAATCAGTCTTCCGCTAAATGGCGGATAAAATTACTGTTGGACTCAGCTCTCATAAGCAAGGAGCCTGCGGCTCACCAGCTTGGCTTCAACATACCACGGCATCGAGGTCGCGGCCCATACTACGAGGGTCTTTATTACGAGTGCACCGGAGAACTTTGTCGTCGCCAAACTCGGTTTTAAAAACGCCTTCAATAAGGCTTGTCGAGACCACATACTGAAGACTGTATTAGTAGACTGGCCAGAGGACAAAGACGAGGCCCTTTTAGCCTAAAGATCGAGATCAGAATCCTTACTTGGTGATACAACGATATTTCTGTAGCGCTGCACAGCAAGGCGACCCCTATAAAATCCCCTCCCCCCTAGATCCCCCTTAAACTACTTTGATTGGCGCCTTTTCGCCTGTGCGAAAAGTTGTTTGCCACTGTTTTGCTTAGCCATTAACAGACTAATCAAATCTATTCCGCAGGCCTCCCCTGAACCGCAGGTACCTAGACACTGGCATCATCGGATAAAAGGCATCAATGGTACAGGCAGACTTTAAGATAATTATCGACCTCGGCCCGCTGAGCGAGATTGAGTTTAACGCCCAGAAGTATGAGCTCGTTTGCAGGAGCCAGCCTAACCTGCCTGCATTCAAGGTACTCCTTTCCGGGTGCGAGCGCGTCGAGGCAGCTGAAGTGACAATTCTTGAGTTTCCTGTAGAATCGGCCTCCACCCGTCCGGATTTCGTAGACAAGATTGAGTGTTTCCGATTCCGCCTGACTAGACTAAACCTCAATTTTTTTTATTCTTAGCTAAACCTGCTCAGCATCTCCTGTCCGCCTGAGGCCCTTACGGCTTTTCAGGATGCCAAAAAGCCTGCTGATTCGAGGACTACTTATCGATGAAAACAGGAATCTACAGTGGTTCTAAAAGGACCTTCAAGAAATGTCAACACCTGCCTTCTTACGCAATAACCACGGCGCACAAAGCTCGATTGCATGCCGTTATCCAGAATTAAGTGATTCTAAGCTATCCCCTTTTCAAAGTTTGGCACTTTACTTGATCACAAATGCTTTTAGTCTGCGCATCAATTCGAGTTTAAATGTAAGTCTTACCAAGAAACACTAATGTCTGTGCGGAGCGCCAATGAACCTCTTGAAGGGTCCACGGGTTCTTCTGCAGAAGGACCTTCAGAACAGTTTTAATGCCGTGCAGCCGAAGGCCCTCCAGAAGAGATTGGCAAACAAATCAGACTTGTAACAGAGGAAAAAAACTCTCGACTACCTGTTTTAACGGCTACCCCTAGCGATCCAACGCGCTAATAAGGCCATATCAAGAACGAGCTCGACTGGTAGCACCCCTCACAATGCCTTGTATAGTAAATTAAACATAATTGTTCGAACCTGCGCATATACAAGCTTCTTTTAGAAACAATTGTGTTGATTTAAAAACTTTTTCGAGCTGACCCTCAGCCAACATTTATTAGGTAAGTCAACAAGTTCGTCGGCTTTCTGGGACCACATTTTTGAAATTCCCGCGCTCTGCAGCAGGGCCGCCTGAGAGTGCGGCTGGGTGTTTACATTCAGGAGCAGACCCGTGGCGGCGCGACGGTATACCGGTTCCAACCTTACCGTTTCGTTTGCGGAATTGGCAGCTGTTTGCAATGGAGGACAAAACTACGCATTTTCGACACATTATGTTGTTCTCCCACCATGAAGGCATAAGTGCAGCGCAAACAACCCGGAGGATATGTGCAGTCTACGGCGAAAACGCAGTACACAAATCCACAGTCGAAAAGCGATTCGCCCGTTTCAAAGCTGGAAACTTCAATCTCGAAGATGAACCGAGGTCAGGACGACCCAATGTTGTGGAGACCGACGAAGTCATAAGCCTGGTTACTTCGAACCCAGGTTTGACCATAAAAGAAATTGAAGATGTAACGGGAGTCTCCCACGGAACCGTTTGGAATCGCCTCCATGATGCAGGTTTCTCGTGCAAGCGGAATATCTGGCTACCACACGACCTCAATGATAGGCAGCTTGAAGGGCGAGTCGATACCTGTCACGCACTCCTCCGGAAGAACTCGAATGAGCCATTTCTGAGGAGATTGAAAACCGGCGATGAAAAATGGATACTCTACAGAAACGTAACACAGAAAAGAAATTGGGTCCCCAGAGGTTCCCAGGCCGCAGCTATCCCTAAACCCGAAATTCATCAGAAGAAGGTATGCTGTGCTGCTGGTGGGACTGTAAGGGCGTCGTGTATTTTGAGCTGCTTCCAATGGGTCAGACGATCAACTCCGTCGTCTACTGCAGACAACTCGAAGATTTGAAGGCTGCAGTAGCAACGAAGCGCCCAGAATTGTCAAACAGGTGGGGCGTCACTTTTCAACATGATAAGGCGACACCACACAAAAGTTTGGCTACCCGGCAAAAATTGGCGGAGTTTGACTGGGATGTGCTGCCGCACCCAGCTCATAGTCCCGACCTCGCGCCATCTGATTATCACTTGTTCAGGTCTCTCCCTTGATGGCACAACATTTGAATCTTTGGAGGCTATAAAAAATCACCTCACTCAGTATTTCGACGAGAAGGCCCAGACGTTCTGGGAGAAAGGAATCATGGATCTACCGAGGCGATGGGCGAAGGTTATCGAACAAAACGGCCAATTTATCATTGAATATAAATACTGTTGTCTGCATAAATAAGGCTCTTTAAAATCGGGCAAAAAAGCCGACGACTTACCTAATAACGTCCACGGGTTTTCTTTCGCATTGCTTTGTAAGACGGACCCCATAAATACAAATGTGCAACGGTGGGGATTGAACCCGCGCTTTTATCAGTTTCCTCCGGCTGGGAGGCGCACGCGAGTGTACCACGACACCAGGCTCGACTTTTTCTTCTCGACGTTTTACCTGTTTCTTACAATATATATATATATATATATATATATATATATATATATATATATATATATATGTATATATATATATATATATCTTACAATATATATACCCCATACGACCCAGAAACCTGGTCGAGGTCATTTTGTACGCGGACGATCTAGTACTTTACGGGCCTAGTAGGTTTCAGGTGCAACAAGCACTAGCCCGTCTTCACAAAGCGGTCACCGATTTAGGCCTGACAATTAACCTTTCCAAAACCGTGGCCATGAAGTTCAGAAGAAGGGGAAGGACAGCAGTCGAAGATACGCTACGCCTCAACAGAACGTCAACAGCTTCCCATACTTAGGGGTGATTTTCTCTGTCACCGGTACTTGCTTCTCCGCGCACATATCTGAGAGATGCAGGAAGGCACTGGCGGCGACATGGGCGATCAAATCTCCGAACAGACTATCGCTGAAGACGGCACTCAGACTGTTCGAACTCAAGATAGCTCCGATCGCGACCTATGGGGTGAGAGTCACCTGGGACCACCTCACGGCAGAAAACCTCGAACAATTCAACCGCGTCAAGGCCTCCTTCCTTAAACGAGCTCTGGGTCTACATCTGACGGCTCGGAACCGCTACGTATATCTCCTCGCGGACACGCCGCTGCTCTCTGAGGACCTGCAACGTCGCTTCAATCTACCCGTGACGAAGGCCTTTCTTGCAAACCGCAGGGATTGGGAGGACAAAGTGGCGGACATTGACGTAGAGTTCCTTAACACGGGGGCAATGAGGAATAGTGGATGGAAAGGAACACATAGGCTAAACAGACATGTTGTGACCCGATTCGCCATTCACGGTTTTCACCACAAGCTCTGTGCGGAGCGGGGTTTTCATGACCCTTGCGATAGTTGTAAATGCTCTAGATGTGGGAGTTTTTGTGATAGATACCACCCGGCTAACTGCCCCCTAGTACAATCGCTGGGAAGCCTGGCACGCTGACTTGGCTGAAATGTTTTTACTCCTGAAATGACTCTAGTCTTGTGTTGTTATCCTTGTATAATGTCGTATTTTGTTTGACTAAGTATTTGACTGCTACCTACAAAGGTGAATAAATGAATTTGATTTGTTATACTGATTTGTAAACATGCAAAAGACGTCACTGAAAAATCAAATGTCAGACGCATAGCGGATGCGCGTGCGTTTCTAAACGACGATTGTCCAAAAAAAAAAAAAAAATATATATATATATATATATATATATATATATCTTACAATATATATATATATATATATATATATATATATATATATATATATATATATATATATCTTACAATATATATATAACGATTTGTAGAACACGCAAGTAAACCTCATCTGTAATGGTTTTTCCTTTGTGAAAAAAGTACGGCGGCATGGCTTCTCCTTCACTAAACACCACACTCAGAACGTGGACACTGGCCAAGATTCTCAGGTCGTTCCTGCGAATGATCTCTTCATTTACTTATTTTGTCATTAGGAAAGAAACAAAGAGGATCAACAATGCTAGAAAGAAGAGAGTATCAACTCGTATCGATCAAGTCTGTTGGCTTTCGTGGTCTTAGAGAATATTAACCTAATGACATAGGAATTATTTTTGAGATCCTTGCAAACAAGTTTGTATCGTTATTCCGTTATTCGTTAGACCATATATTATATGGTCGTTATGGCCATATTAGACACACGCGCAAGATTACTGTTCGAGATCGAAGGATTTGCAGACTTTCGTAGTTGGACCCTGTTGTCGATCAGTTATTGAGCCGTCATTGTGCACGTTCTGTCGTGAGCTTTTTAATGGCAGGTCTGTCAGGCGCGGAAGGCACGCTCCTTGCACGCTCTATTTCGAAAATGAAGCATCATCTCCTATTACGGTTAATACGTACTGCCGTTACACTGAACATAAGCTTTCGTCTGCTACCGACTAACCGGATGAGCGAACTCCGGATACGACGCTTCAAATCGGAAGGCGCGCTATTTATGACGGACGTACATATGGTGTTCAAAACGTATCGCGACTTTTGTGTTTTTTCAAAAATTATTCATTTATTCATGAATATCTATTTTGTCCCCTTCAAAGTAATCCCCATGAGATATTATACACTTGTGCCAACGGTTTTTCCAATCTTCGAAGCACTTCAAAAAACCTTTTTTTTATCTTGTTCAGCTCCTCCTTCGATGCCGTCTTTATCTCGTCAAGCGTAGCGTAACGTCGTCCTTTCATGGGCCTCTTCAGTTTAGGGAACAAGAAAATGTCACAGGGGGCCAGATCTGGGGAATACGGTGGCTGCGGCATCATTAGTGTGTTGTTTTTGGCCAAAAACTCGCGCACAAGCAACGATGTGTGAGCAGGGGCGTTATCGTGGTGCAAAAGCCAATTTTTGTTCTTCCACAAATCCGGGCGTTTCTGGCGGATTGCTTCGCGCAAATTGCGCATAACTTGCAGGTAATATTCCTTATTGACTGTTCTACCCTGTGGCAAGAACTCATGATGCACCACGCCCCTGCAATCGAAGAAAACTGTCAGCAAAACTTTCACATTCGACCGAACTTGGCGCGCTTTTTTCGGTCTTGGTTCGTGCGGCAGCTTCCATTGAGATGATTGAGCTTTGGTTTCCACGTCATAACCATAAGCCCACGATTCGTCACCAGTTATGACCCTCTGGAGCAAATTTGGGTCGTCGCGGACAGAGTCCAACATCTCATTAGCAATGTTCATGCGATGCTGTTTTTGGTCGCAATTGAGCAATTTTGGTACGAATTTCGCGGCGACCCGTCTCATGGCCAAATCATTGATAAAAATCGAATGGCACGAGCCAATCGATATGTTTAGGTTCTCAGCAACTTCTCTAACGGTGATTCGACGATTGGCCAATACCACTTTCTCCACTTCATTAATTTTTTCGTCTGTTGTTAAAGTGCTCGGGCGTCCGGCACGCTCTTCGTCGTTCACATCTTCTCGGCCTTCTGAGAACATTTTGTACCACCGATAAACGTTGCTTCGGTCCAAGGTAGCTTCTCCGTATGCCACAGTCAACATTCGGAATGCATCCGCGCACTTAATTTCGTTTTTCACACAAAATTTGATACAGGTTATTTGATCCATTTTTTTGAATAGGTAAAAATCGAAGACGATCCAAAACACGTGCAAGCAAAGCAGCTGTCAACAATTAAGTGAACATTCAAAATGGCCGAGCTTGTCGGCATAAGTGAGAGACATGAGTACCAACATAACGCCACAAAAAATCGAAATTCGAATATACGTAACCCGCGAAAATTCAAAAGTCGCGATAACGATTGAACACACCTCGTATATATATATATATATTTTGTGTCAACATTTTATTTAACTCATAACGGGGTGTAAACAATTGTCCCCCACGTATATATATATATATATATATATATATATATATATATATTGGCCGCCAAAGATGTTCCTCTGTACTTTTCAGTAACTCTTATTTATAAGGAAGACACATAGGTAGAATTCTAGTTCTGCCTTCTAACGTACATCTAGTGCAAAGATGGCAGCTGTGTCTAAAGGCATGCAGGCTCCAATCCGGCTTGCATGTCTTCTTCCTTCTGGGTATAACACAGCTGTTCTCTATCTAGTTGTTCAACGCGTTCAAACGTTTGTTTGAGACCTTCGGTTCAAGGTTTGAGACCTTCGGGTCACTACTATGCTTCAGGTGACTCTGGAATAACTCCTTTGCGAACTCTGAAATAACCCCTTTGCGGCCCCATCGCTCGTCTTGCGTTTCTGTACAGATACGTTATTCCGACTAGTAGACTGATAGATTTATCTTATAGGATTGCCCTACCAACGCCTTTGTTAGAAGCATTTCCCTGGGCAACCTGGGGGTTTTCTTCCGCCACCGCTATGGTGGGTTGCCTATAGGCACCCTTTACTCCAATAATTACGACTCATTATCCGATTACTAATAAAACAATTTGTCTTTCAATACTACTCTTTTGTTGCGCTTAATTAATATATGCATTTATCAAAATAAATACACGCTATTTGTTATCCCTGGTGGAGTCGTTCACTGTTGCAAATATTAAGTCGTCGGGGGTAGAATGGCCTACCCGAGCATTCAATGTGAGGTCCCTAGTCATCATGTCCTATCGCTGTGATACTCTCACATCTATATTGTTCCGCCCATGGCGCTCGAGTCTCTTTTAGTGTCTGGTACAGTTCCGCTACTTAGTGCCTATGCTGCACGAATATATCCTATGCTTGTTTTAGATAAGATATATTTATGAAAGGACGTCCCCAGCGGTATTTTGCCTATGCCGTGTTGAAACGCATCACAAGGTTGGGAAATATGCATGTACACGGTGGCCTGAACAAGCCGGGCGAGTTTATGGGAAGCCACGAGATTGCCGATGATCTCACAAAGCATTATTCGGCAGCTGGTGGTTGTGCTGTCTGATTTGCACACGCTACCGAAGCATTATAATTTCTAAGGCGCCATCTTCTGGCATGACCCGTTGCTCAACACATTAAATCCTAGACGGTACTTAAGTCAATCTCTGTCAATTAAAGTTCACAAAAAATACACTCTTGCTAATTCCTTCAAAGGCACGCTTTGAAGCTACTGCCACAATTTTAATTTTTAAATTTTGCCACAACATCGCGAACTGTTTGTAGTGATGTTCAGGTGAGATTCTGTAGGCTAAGGAATAGTTAGGAGTTGGGGCGCCGGTTAGAGGTTGGCAATGTGATGATTGGCAGCTTGAAGTTTGTGAGTGACGTCGGAACGTTGGCTAATAAATATTTTAAATAATAGACTAGTTCTAATCAATATGACCTGGTTCTCATATAATTTAACTTACCCGGCTCGTGTTTCCTTCGGACAGTCATATAGAGTTAGCAGGCTTATTTTACGGTTTAGAGCTTAGTATAATTTTTCAGAGCGACAAGTGATACCTTGATACTCCTAAGTTTTCTACAGCGAATTGAGTGGTGTTCTAACCGAATAAATCGAAGTTTGTATTTCGTTTGTTTGTTTGGTAAAGCAACCATTTATTGAGCCCTATTTTTCTTTAGGGAGATCCGATTTTTGGGAATGTGACCTCGCTTGCTAAAGAAAATACGGTGTTTCCTAAAGATCTGATGTGTCTGCGACTACTCAAGTACAACTGCGAGCTAGCATGTGTCACTAGAGAAGGTTGCTTATATATAGGAACCTAACGTACATTTTGGCGGGAAGGCTTTCTCTGTTCCGCCATGTACATATGCATTGGCACATCTTCACAATCTATATAACTTCTTATTTAGAGTATTTATATTTCGAGGAATATTACGATATACGTCAAACTTTGTTCATCCCGGATGGTAAGACGGCTTGTCCGTTTGTAACGACTTCCTTATTATAAAGATATTTGCTTAAGCGTTTATATACATATATATATATATATATATATATATATAACGCTTAGCGTATGCGCTTAGTATTTTGTACTTGATTCCTTGCGAAATTCGGTCTGTGCTTACTCAGTCACTCAGTTACTCACACGTGGGGTCCCAAAAACAACATACTCACTACACTTGCATACGGTTCCGTGGATATACGATTTTGCCTTTTTGTTTGGTCGTGCATTACTCCTTATGAAGGTTGTAATGTCTTTTAACAAGGCTAACGATATGATTCCTTTCAAGTGTTGTGAGATGCACACTCGGCACGGTGTTTCTTGAGAAACAGCGCATTTTTTGCGCATAGTGCGTTCATTAGTATTAGAGCAATTGCGTTTAATTGGACCACAGCTGTGCCCTTCACTGTGTCTATATATATATATATATATATTTAGGCCGTTACGACGGCTGGCCATACCGCTGTAAAGCGGGATTCCATTCCCCACCACCGTTGCCACCACTGTATGACTTTTTGACCTGATATTGTCGCTGCGGCTGTTCCGACGCTTTTCGAATGCCGGAGCGGCGACAATTTTCTGCAAATGTGTGTTGCTTGCTGCAAGCTTTATACAACGGAAGTAAGCCCTGCCCTTCAGCAGCTCGCGTTTAGGAGATGTGTCTGACACATTTGTAGGGGGAACACCATTGTATGCGGCCCCGATTAACCAGTTTCATGTCATCATACAACATCATGTTGTATGCACACGCGTCTAGAGGGAATGTTCGCTGTTTGAGTAAAGCCAATTGGCGTTCCTTCGTCATGGACGAGGCGTTAAGTTGGTTTTTATTAGCTCGTAACGTTTCCGGTAGCTATTCCGGCGCTGCTACTCTATTTCCTTCGGGGTCCCGTTACAAATATGAATAACTCCACGCGTCTAGAGCATTGCCAGGTAAGCTGTAAGCTTGTTGCTGCTAGCTTGTTGTTGTTGTTGTTGTTGCTGCAACTGCTGTAAGTTGACAACCATAAATGGCAACCAAGGGTTACCATAGTTTGCTCTAATGACTGAAGTTATAAATCAGCGTAAAAGCATATGGCCGCGGGGTCATCACAACGTGTCAGGCGACGCCCAGCGGAACGCACGCTGATGTATTGTAGTGTGCCCTTAAGCGTGTTCCATAAAGTATGTTCTAAAGGACCTCCAGACTTTACTTCTCTCTCTCTGTATATGCATATATATATATATATATATATATATATATATATATATATATATATATATATATATATATATGCTGTGGTATCTCTCTGTATATGCATATATATGTGTATATATATATATATATATATATATACTGCGCTCTCTGTGGAAGACATGTGGTTTTGTCAATCAAAACGTTGATTTGATGATAAAATGTGCACACATTTTCAACTATATTCAGTAAACAGTTTGTGGCTGTGGTCGTAAGTTTATAGGTTGAGTGTGTAAAGTAGTGTCACGGTGCTTCAATCTATGCTCAGCGACAGCCGGGGACAACAACAACTTCTACAACATTCGATTTATGTTTAAAATAGTGTTAGTGGCACCAAAGAGAAGACTGGAAAAGAAGAAAAATCTGGCTTGACACTTTATAATGGCGTTAGTGGGCGTTAGTGTACAGTGTGTGCAGTGCAAAATATGGGTTCATATTTTAATTATGTTAGGGTCTGAATGAAGACGAACTTGATCGCAATTCTCCGAATCAAGAGACATCCGTGCAGAGGCACTATCAGTGCGATGCTCCTGCTACTGATCACAGTAAAGATGTTGAAGAAAAACGCCTTCGAAAGAGAACCCCTGAGTTGTGCTTAAATTAGAACGAAAGTAATCTCTAGTTGCTTCAAAATTAAGCTGTTTTCGTTTCTCAACTTTGTCTGAAAAGTGCAGAACTGCACCTACATTTGCAAAACATTGGTTCGCGGCAGTCTAAGTAGGAGAGACTCTTGAATGTCTTCCCGCCACGGTACTTCTGAATCGCGTCGACTAATATCAGTCTAGTCTGGTCAAAGGTCCTCTCAACATATTCCACATCGTGCTACTATCGCTGCAAGAGTTAGCTAACATAAAGGTGTCGGCGAGGATCAGTGGAGGGCGATCCACAGTAAAGGGAAAAATATCTGGTGTGCATCCATCAATATCGGAGGCTACAATATCGGCTGCTCTGAAGCCTTTTGGGATTTCCGAAGCCATAAGGGTGAAAACTAAAGACGCGAAGACAAATATTGTATCGACCACTGAGCAAGTTATTCTGACCTTCGCGGGTGGAGATTTTCCAGCAGAGGTTCGGTTAGGGTTGAAACGGCACGGCGCTGTCTTATATCGAGAGCCCATGCAATGCTTTAAGTGTTATAGCATGGATCACTTTGCAGCAAACTGCAAACGTTCTACACCGACATGCAGAAGGTGTGGTTCTACGGAGCACCTGAGGAAGGATTGCAAGGCCAAGGCTCGATGCAGTCTGTGTTTTGGTGAACATGAAGCCACTTGGGGCTCATGTCCACATAGGCTGAAGCGTATGGAACTGTTACAAAAATCGTCTCAAAACAGCATCATCAAGCGCTCAGATGCCCCGCTGGTACCACTGCACGCCTGTGGGCCACATACAGGCCTCTGACAACTTCTCAAGGCGCACTTGGTCTTCCGTAGTAAGAAACGGAATCAAGATAAACGAGGCAGCGCTCAAACCTCAACGACTTGAACCAGAACGGATCCCAGCAGCAACAAGTGCCCCACTTAAAATGACCGGACATAAACTGAGTGACCAGCAAGTGCCGCTACCGAGAGTGGAGGATATAGTGCAACAGGTGATTGCGACGATTATGCCGAGGTTAACGGATATCATCGTGCAGACGGTGGCAAGGGCCATTCAGGAAGCTATTCCGAGCATTCTGGGAGGACTAATGGGCGCCCGGTTAGCTCCCCCACCTATGCTGCAACAATCCACGACCATTAACGCTGATAGCACCCAACCTACACGGGCGAACAGAAGCGCAGATCATGTATTGTCATCTTCATCACGTCCCAAATCGACCTGACTTTTGAAGACAACAGTGAACAGGCCGCACGCGTGCGAGAACCAGCAGATACAGCAAGATAATAATAAGTTCGGAGACGTAGTAAATGCAGGTATTCAGATAGTGATGTGGAATTGCGAGGGGAGGGGGTGTTAGATTTGCTCGGGGACGATGCATACAAAGGGGTAGACGTTCTAATTTTGACGGAGACCTGGGCACGAGAGCAGTTTGATATTCAGGGATTCTATGGATACCATGCGCTGGCATCGTGTAAAAAGGGTCCGGGTAGGCCGAGCGGGGGGGTATCGATTTTTGTATCGATACCCCCCCGCTCCGACCGACGGTGGGAGAAATGAGCGTGGGGACAGTAGCAGAAAATCTAATCGCAGTCATGTCACCTAAACTAAAACTAGTGGCTACCTATGTACAACCGGCGGGGACGGAGTCCACAGAGACGATGGTCGAGCGCCTCTTGCTGGGGATAGAAGCGCTACCGCGGAAGGCTCCGATGATCATAGGAGGGGATTTTAACGCGAGATTAGACAGGATTGACTCGGAACGAACGGTGGCTTTGCTAGACGTACTGGAGGAGATCGGCTGTTGGGTAGTTAACGAGGCAAATGTGTGCACATATGAATGCCACTCCGGGACATCAGTTAGTGATATATTTGCAACCGATATAGAGAGAAAGGACATACTATTTACAGGGGACGACAATCCTTTACAGGAAGGTGCGGGACTCAGAAAACATATACCTATGGGTATCCGGGTGACAATTAGAGGCAGTGTTCAAGAACGAGGAAAGAGGGAAGGATCAGGGAGCTTAGCGGCTTAGCGGCAACGTCCTTTTACAAGTGCCAGGGGTAATCCAGGTAGATTCCTATGAACGCAGTCTAGTAGGCTTATTGAGGTCTGCGATGCTGCCGCCACAGGAGAGAAGCGGAAGACCCTGATTTAATGAAAGGTGCAGGGCAGCCAAGCAAGCTCGTAAGCTGCAAGAGAATATGTAAAGACCGTTCCGTTAATGAGGCCGTTGGCAGCGTTGGTTAAACGGCTGGTTAAGAAAGCGTATAAGGAGGAGAAGAAAAAGCACTGGGAAAAAATAGAGTGGGTAGCAATAAGGGAGGCTGACGAACGTCCACATACATGGCTGAAACGAAAGGGGAGAAGACAGTGTTCCGTAGAGACGGATAGGTTAGTCGAACATTTTAGGCGAATATTGGCCGGGGCGGACACAACTCCGAAAGCGCCGCTAGAATACGAAGGCCCGTGGGATCAGACAACGGAAGAAGCGAGGGTTTAGATAGGGGGGGGAAATCTCACTTAGGGAAGTGATAGAAGCAATAGACAGAGCACCACGGGGCAAAGCGCACGAGAAAGACTTGATAAGAAATGAACACATGAAAGATACCCTAATTCTCGCACCTTGCTGGCAAGCCTTATTCGATGAATGTTTAAACAAGGGGCAAACTCCAGAGGCCTGGAGGAAAGCGACTTTAATAGTCATTCCAAAAGGAAAGGGAGTAGAAACTAAACCAGAAGCTTGGAGGGGAATAGCAATAAAAAGCTGTCCGTATAAAATATTCTCGGGAATAATAGCTAGAAGACTGGGGGTCATTCTTGGAGGAGCGGGGGGTTATACCGGAGGAGCAGCATGGATTTAGGAAAGGAAAATCAACTTACTCAGCAATTCGGGAGCTGCTAGGAGCAATCTGGGAAACGCTGTCTAGACCAAGAAGTTGTATATATGCGGTGTTTGTAGATTTAAAGGCAGCGTTTGACATAGCACCAAGGGATAAAATAGTTGAAGAGCTGGCAAAATCGGGAGTGCCGGGAGCAGTTCTGAGGTTACTTATTAATATGTTAAAGCAGAACACGGTGCAGATTGATAACGGGAGAAGGGCTCAAACCACAGGCGTCGCACAGGGCGATGGACTGAGCCCATTGCTGTTTTTCGTACTTTTGGGTGGATTACCAGAGTGGATAAGGGCGGGTTGGACCTAAGAGTGGGCCAGAATCTTACTGTACGCTGATGATGTGGTCATCTTTGGTGGCAGCCTTTTCAGGGTAAAACAAGCCATGAATCGACTAGTTACATTAATGGATGAGAAGGGCTTGAAGGTTAACTAGGGAAGACAGTAGCTATGAAATTCCGAAGGGGCGGCCGTATGGCCAGGGTGACGTGATCCAAGTCAGGGGAACAGAAATTAAATTTGTAAACAAATTACATACTAGGCATAACCTTGTCAACAAGCGGTAGCAGTTTTCGATTACACATCCAGGAGAGGGTCAGGAAGGCCACCAATCGCAGCTGTGGCAATTAAATGGCCACATATGCTTTCAGTTCATGCAGAATTGCTCTTTTCGGGATACAGATAGCACCATAGCCACATACGGCATTCCACTATATGGATAAGTTGGGAGTAGGCGATTGCGTTTAATGATGGGTAGGTTTTTCTTTTTAAAGAGGGTTTTTGCGCTTTCGAATACTTGCAGGAATAGAATTGTCACGTCTTGGAGGGTGGCCCGCTACTGACGGAAGAACTACAAAAACGATTTAATCTGAAGAAAACGTGCGCCTTTGAAGTTTATATGCGAACTGGGAAACCAAAATTAGGAGGTGACATAGGTATTTATGGAACAGCAGCAATGACGAGCACTGAATGGC